>VXBC01007391.1:711854-770210 GCA_013399945.1 Ploceus nigricollis
GGGGGCCTGAGGGCTCTGCCGCGGGCCGACCTGCGGGGGGGCCCGAGCCCCTCACGCAGGGTCAGCCGAGCTGCGGCCCGGCCGGGAGCGGTGTGAGGGTCGCGTTCGCCTGTGTTGCGGGGCCGCGGCCGCGGTGTCGCAGCCCGAGCGCCGTTACAGCGGGGGCTGGGGGGGCTCTGGGCACCGAGGGGCGCCTCACGCATGGCAGTCCCCCGGCACCGCTCGTCGGCGCAGCCCGCGCTCCTCCGGAACGGGCCGGCTGGACAACTTCGGATGTGCAGATCCCGAATACGAACAGCCCCGGTAATGCCTGAGCGGGAAAGTTGCTTTTATTGTCTGTTGTGTGCAAACCCACCCAGCGGTGGTGCCTCAGCAGCGTCTTCACGCAAGAGTACTCTGTATCTGTAAGGTGCTGCCTTGCTTCTTGGAAACCCCCTGTCCTGGAGTAACATCATTCCTTGCCCCAACGAGAAAAGGAATAGTAGTTTCTTTTCTGGAGTCGAAATCCATTTAGAGTGCTCTTTACTAGGGAATTTTTGGTTTGCCTTCCATAAAATATAATAAACTTAATAGGCCTTTTTTGTTAGATTTGTAGAGATGAAATCTAAATTGTGGGGATTGATGAGCTGTAACAGGATAGCATATTATAGTAACTTTTCTTAAAAATAGTAGTACACAAACATTCATGGTTTCAAAGCTTGTTACTATACTGAAGTTAGGAAAAGGTTCTGCTAAGTGTGTCTCCAGAATTTCTTGGTTCTTACATGAAGGTTTAGGAGCAAACCGATCTACAAGCTCTTTATTAGAGCATGCACCTGACACCAGTTGTAACAGCTGCAGAAGATTGTATGTGTAAAAGAAGTAAAATGAGTAATGGTGTAGGGGTATTTACAGCTGTGAATGCAATTAGCAGAGAAAGCTCATTTGTCTGAGTACAGGGCACCTCTCATAGGCACACTGTCAGAAACTGCTGCTTTGCTATGTGACTCTTAGGAATCCTGCTATTTTTGCAACACTTATTACTGGAATTTGCACAAGGAGGGATAAGCAACCTCTGTACTTTTAATGTGCTGTAATAACATTACTAACCAAGTGTGGATTAGATGAAACAATGCTGATAGTAATTTTTTGCTAGCTCCTGTGAAGATGCTGTGGGTTCCTGCAGGACACTTGTAAAAGGGTTATTGCTACCACGGTCACGTTAGGTGGGGGTTATAAATTAGACTGTACAATAGTAGCACATAGGTGCTTTGCAACGAGATACTGCACTTAGCATTGTGCACCAAGTATCTTGTGTGGTAAAATGTGTGTCTTGATGTTGTGAACAATGTCTGTCTTGTGAGGCAGAATACTCTCTGCAGAGAAGGGGAGGAATACTTCTCATTTACAGAGGATGCAGAATAAGAAGAAAGTGTGTGCTGCTTCCAACGTGTTATGGTTCCTAAGTGCTGGGAATACTGTGCCTACAGTCAGCGACGGGGATGGTGTGAGGAGCCCATGCCTGAAGCAATGCATGTGCGCACTCATCTTACTCACTCCTCTGTGTTTCTGAACAAAGTGGAGTTTTTGCGGCTCTGTCCTGATGTTACATATTCCAAAATTGTTTAGGGCAAGAGGCTGTTTTCGCCTGAAGGGTGAAAAGAGGTGGAAGTTGCACACAAATTTAGATGTGGTTATCGGGTAGTAGTTATACTAAAGACAGCAGTGGACAGCAAGGACATGAAGCAAGAGTACACAACTGCTATTTCAGCCACAGAACTGGAGTAGTAGGTGAGATAAAAATCTGAACTCACACTGGTTTATGAAAAGGCCAGTAAGAAAATTAAGATGTGAGCTACGTATGCTTGCAGTGTGAGTACCAGTGCAAGCCTGCTACTCAGCTGAAGTATTTTCAGATCTTGACTGACAGCATAAATGCAGAACATAACAGTGTAGCTGTCTCCCCTCTAACTGTGCCTGTTCCCAAAGGTTAGTTGGATGTAAGTGTGATTACAATTCTGAAGGTGCCCTGTACAAGATGCTTACAGCTCATTACGCTTTGCCTCTCCTGGCCCCCAGTACTGTTGTGCTGTTACACCAGCTTGGGTTCGGTGGTGACTCCCCCAGACCTGGCTACCTGGCAGCTTGCTGTTTGTCTCTGATGGTCTCTCTGCTGCGGAGTCCAACGCTGCAGTGATATTGCATCACAGATTACTTTTAGCATGGCGGGACAGAACTAGCAAAATCTCCAGCATGATGAAGCGCATGGTTTCCGTGTTACTACACGTGACTAGGTCCAAATTAGGAGGAGAAACTGCACTGCCCTGCGAGATCCTGACATGACTAAAATTTACCTGCATCATCAGTATTTGTTTAAATTAGTTGCATTACCTGGCAATAGCACAAGAATTAATTGAATTGTGTTATGCAGGACAAAACTGAATCTTTTATCAGAGCAGCAAACGGGTTGTTACTTCAGTTACAGTGGTACTCAGCTAAACTGCTTTCTGGACAATGGGATTAACTAACAGAAAAAATGCTTTATCCCTTTGAGCACTGCAGAACCAATATTGACATAGGAGACTGAGCTGGGGTCCTTTCTGCCGCATGTGTTAACTTCTAAAGTGTCCAATAAGTGCCATTTGAAGACTCTATGGTGCTAGTTGGTATATGAGAGGAGGACTGAGGTTTGATTCCTCCTTTTCCTCTCCTCACTGGTTCTAGAGTGATACTGTGTGCTGCTGAAGGGTATTTGCCACACTCTTGTTAGGTTCAGTAATATGAGGGTAAGTCTGGATTCAGCAGTGCTGGAAAATGCGGAGTTTCGGACTTTTTGACTTGGAAAAAATTTCTGAACTTTTGGGAGTATTTTTGTAGTGTAGGTGGATATGAGCAAGCTTGGTGAAATGCCATTTTCAAGAGAAGAAGAGTAAAAAAAATAGTAAAAGGTTGGCTTCTTACTGCTTTAAGGTAGAACTTCACTGTTGTTCATTCTTTGGCTCCAAAGGTTTTTGTCCAAGGTGAATTGAAACCTTTTTTCCTCCAGATTCCTAGCTGGTGTGTTGTGGGCAGCAGCAAGGTTACCTCAGTCTCTGTCATATTTCAGCCCACCCATTTGCTAGGCTTGGGATTTGGTTTGACAAGTTGATGTATTAGGTTTAATTCTTAATTTAGTTATAAGGTCCCAGTGAAGCCTGTTGTCTCCATGTAATCCCATTGAAATCACTGGGTTTGCATGAATAGAGTGAAGTCAGGTCTTGTAAATTCAAGTAGTGATGGAGGTTTTCTAATGATACTTGTTAATAATGTTTATCAGCTAAGCATTATAAAATGCAACATCAGCTTATTTCTCTAGAGTTCAGTGTTGCTTTGATGTGTTTCAACCAAAATTTCTTTGGTGCAATTTTTGTATATTTCCTTCCATCTGTTAAGCACCATGTGTGCCTATAGCATTCCACACAAATGAAACTACCTTTGAAAATGAATGTTCAAATCCATTGGTTGCAGATTAGACCTGTAAGTCAGCAAATGTCTGATTGAGGGTTGTGCAGATACAGTTCTGTGTTACGAGCCACCCTGCTCACTGAATGAGGCAATGATTTGCAGGAAGAGTAGTATGTGATCTTAATAGTTGAGAGGAGGATTAATGCAAATGGAGCTAAAGTAATAGGCTGTTCTAAACATGGTGCTTCCGAATTTTCAGGAGCTTTACTTTCAGCACAAATAACCTTCTTGCAAATTAGTTTCTAACATGGAACCTCTTGGTATTGGGAGGCTTAGCCCCTTTTGTGTGTTTGTTTGGTTTGGGTTTTATTTTGTAAAATTACACTACATGGAGGTATAAACTTCCCTTGTTGACTTTAAAAAATCCCTGAATGGGATTTGAGCCTTCAGTGGTGATTTCTATTTCAGGTAATTGCCTTATTTGGTGAGGTTGTTCCTGGATGAATGGGGAGAGGACCTTTAGGTTCTGTGTTTTGTGTAGGGGAACAACAGGTGAAGTCTGACCTTTTTCATCCTCCTTTCTGCTCTGTGTCCTGCCTCTGCTTTTTAGCCTCAGCAGCCTGCCAGTGCTCACAGCACACTTGCCTCTGTTCTGTCAGAGGTACCCGGTGCCCAGCCCTTTGTACAGGGAGTTTGTGTCCATTTGGATTGGCTTTTGAGAGGCCACCGAATACTTGATTAAAAAAGCAAGCAGGCATAGGAAAACAGTTCAATTTAACTTGAATGGATTGCTGTGAGACAAAGAGCATCTCTGCTGTTCCAGGGAACTTCAAAGGCTGCCTGCAGACCAGGCAAGTGTCAGAGCTTCTCAAAAAAGTTGTGAAAGTCTTTGTAGTGGAAAGTGTTATGTGTCTGATATTTAAGTGTGCCTACCAGGTTTTTCCACTAATAGAAAATGAAAATTTTGTGCATAAAAATACCAAAATACAAGTTTTATTGACGTTAGTGAGACCTTTACTGTTGAATCATTTTATAATTTTTCCTTCAATGCTTTTGTTCAAGTTTATCAAATAATTTCTTACAGAAAAGCAGTCATTTGGACTACCAGTCCATTTAGCTGACTGGTAGGTACAAATGTAAAGAAAGCTCTTCTTTGAGTGAACTAAAGAGCTCCTGTCTGTAATAATTAAAGTTAGCAAACATACAGGATGTAAACATGAGGCGTGTGGTGTGTCTCAGCAAGCAGTGCTTAATTTTTGTCTGTATATAATAGCTGCCTGCATTTTACAGCCCACGTATAGTAAATAATTGCATTTTTATCTGGAATGATAAAAGTAGAAAGCTTTGAAAACAACTTTTTAACAGGAAAGGGAGCTATGAATCAAAGTTCACATGTTAATTGCACAAGTGTATTAAAAAAAAGCCAGTCTGAACGATTTTTCTTGCACATATTTGTTGTTTTTCTTCTGTTACCAGCTGCCACATCCAGAAACCTGAATGCTCTCTTCTTTTTTTTTCTGTTCAGTGTTAAGAAGAAGGACTTTCAGAGCAGGGGCAGTAGTGTAATTAAATAGATATGTTTAACTTGGAAAGATGTTATTTTTAGACCTAGCTTTAAAGGGCAGGTACTCCTTGGAGACATTATAATATGGCCAGATTGTCTCCTCCAACTAAAGAGCAGTACAGAACATGGCATCGAGGTTTACTTAAAAGTTTTAACTTGTGTTATCTCTGGGCAAAAAAAAATTTGTGAGGAGGCTGCAGAGTGGGCACAACTTCTGAGCCTCTGGGCTCTTGGTGCTTCATTAAAGAGTGCAGGTTCCAGAGAGGCTGGCCCATGGAGGGAAGTCCTTGTTCCCTTCCTTTCTCAGGGCCATGCTGGTGCAGGTTCCTGGCTTCTCTCAGGAATGCAGCACTGCTGGCTGGAGCACAGAGAAGCGCCCTCCTAGCAAGGGTTGTGCTGGAGACAGCAGCTGTTCTGAGCTGCCCTGATCGCTGCTCCTCTGAATTTACATCCTGAGCTACAAGGAGTGGGGAAGTTGGTTAGTGCCCTGGTAGGAAAGGGTGTGTACATGAATTAATGGGCACACTGCAGAGATATTTTTCTCCCTACTCTGTTCTTTTTTTGTGGTTCACATTTGTTCACTTTTCCACCACTGAGCAAAGGGGAGCATATGGCAGTGTGCTGTCCATCTGGTTGCCACTTACTGTGAAATCATTATGCAGGCAAATTTGGCCCCATCTTGAATTTCTTAGGTAGGAAAAACTGTTACTAGGATGACAGCTGAAGTGTTTATACTGAGCTGTAAATGCGAATTAAGCGCAGAATGAGCACAATGGGCTCTTTCTGAATTTTCAATCTTCTACATTAAAAAAAACCCAACTTGTGCTATGCTAGTATTTAAAGCAAATAAGGCTGGGATCCTCATTGTGAATAGTAGACTCTTCAAGTACGGATAAAAGACAGGACCTGTCCCAGAGGATTTGCAGTCTAAATACATTTTAATGAGAATGTAGTGAATGGTGATGGGTGCTTAGGAACCCCTTAGTTATAGAGATAATACTGTATGTATGTCACGAAAAATTCTGTTGACATTTTTGCATCCTAGCACAAGCTTGCACACAGTCTCTTGAAATGCATAGCAGATGTTAATTCAGGTCTGTGCATTTTGGGTATACCCAGGTATTTCTTGTTTACCTGCATATCAAGGATCAATACTGGCAAAGAGAAGTCTTACTGTCTTTGGCACCATGAGCACGTGTACATTTTTGTTATCACATTTCACATTGCAAACATTGAAATAGTAATGACCTAGCTTTCCTCTAGTTATCTAAAGGAGTACCACTGAAAAAAACAATTAGGTGATGTTTATGCTGTAATATTCTGATACCTTATCTGCAGACAAGAGTACTTGCTAAAGTAGTTTTCAAATTCAATTTATTTTATAGTTAGGAGTGTTAACTTTCGTACATTTCTGTTGTGTAAGTCAAGAGCTTGTTTTTCATGTAGCCACATGGAAAAGTCTGTATTTTTTTAAACTGGAACAGGTGACTATACAAGTAGAAGATAAGTCAGAAGAAAGTAATTTATCTGAAACAATCTTCCTTGCTGTTTAGATCAGGGATCCTCACTTTTGATTGTTACGTGCATATTTATTATATAGTACTGCTGCAGTGATTCCAGTGTGATATGTGATATAAAAGTGCTTGTGGACTGGGAAGAAGAGTTTTGTCTTTGTGGAGGAAAGTGGCTAGAGTTTGTGCACTGAAGTTTTCATTTTGTTTTGAATAGAAGTGCAGTCAAGTTTTTGAATATTGTAAGTAAGGCCAGTGTTCAAAATATGAAGTTATAAAATGGAGGATTCGATATTGCAAGAAAAACTGATAGCAGTGGTACTTTCCTTCCCTAGATGGACATCTGATCTTGGAGCTTTTACTGCTTGTGTTTAAATGGTTTAACGAAGCACTTCAGTCTGAAAAAGGCTGTTTTTCTCTTAGTTTCACTGAGTATATAAAGCATACTGCATGAACAACATTTGGCAGGAGAGAAGCAAAACTTATCTGAAACCTTTAATTATATACTGTAGGCAGCACTGTCTAGGTCAGAAGACACCATATTATCAAAGAACATACTACAGGTATTCAGAACTTGCACAGTAGCTTGATTATTCAGAGAATTGGTCTTTGTTAAGCAGATAATGGTACTGTTTGCATTCAGAGCCTAGATTTGAAGTATATGATATAGAATATTTGTATTTTAAATCATCTATTATCCAGCTGATATAAGAACTAAATAGAACAGAGTTCAGTAAAAGCTTCTAGGATGGTAGACTGCCTCTTCTGCTGTACACGTCTCACTGACTGTATCATACCTGCAGTTCTGAAGGTGTTGAAGAGATTTTTTTTTTGTTTATTGAATTTAATGTTGTATGGGTGTTTGCAGCAATGCTTGGGACCATATAGACTGTTAAACGTAGACCATATTAAAAACCAAACCAAACAGAAAATGCCCCGAAGGAAAAACAAATTGGAAGCTTTCTGACCTGCTGGTGGGCAGAAAGGGAAGAAAATAAATAGTGAAGGAGAACAAGAGTATGATTAAGACAGGCAAATAGGATTTGTGAGAGAAATGCCATGTCTTTCTGTGTCACACACCACACCTTATTTTGCTTATCTAGAGGAGAGAAAGTATTTCTGCCATATGAATATTTACTTAGGCTTTTTAATCCTTAAAGATCCCAAGGTGGAATATGAAATTATTGACTGCAGTGTCAATAGCTGGTAGAAGTTCTGTTCAGGGAGGGAAAGATGGAGCAGAGTTAAGTTGCAGAGCACTTTTTTAATGGAAAAGCACTGAATATTAGAATTTTGCTTTAGTCCTCTGCTCTATAACATGCTAGCAAAAATGATGGATCGGTGGTTCTTCTGACTCTGCAAGATTAGGGCTGCTCTCTGGAAAATGAAGCAAAAGAGCCTCAGAGGCTGCTCTGGGTATGCTCACAGATTTGTGTGCCTTTGCAAGGAAAGGAGAGACAAAGGACTTGCAAGCCAAGATCAAAATAAAAAACGATGTATAAAAGGTGCCATACGTGACCTGGTTTTCAATTTCTCTGCTAAGGGCAATGAAGCTGCATGGTATGTAATTTCTAACGATTTTCCTTGTATCAAGCTAAACATTCCATTCATTTTTCCCTCTAAGGACTGAACTATAAGCATTTTTGTGATTCAGGCAAGGTCAGGTTTATATGTAGCAGCATCAGCTACTGGACCTACATGCTGGACCAAGCTGCTTCCCTTCTTGCCTGTCACAGTGTGTGGTGTCAAAGGTGTTCAAGGTGCTAATGGCTAATTTAAATTCCACATGAAAGGATGGATGATAACATTTGTATGTCCATAGCTAGAGTTTGTGTATCCCCTGTGCAAGGAGTATGGCAGAGTTTTCAAGCTTGCATTTTTGTCAGTTTCGATAGTTTTGTGTTTGTTTTGGTGTGTGGATAAGTGCATGTTTAAATTAGTTTTCATCTTTTCTCTGAGATATAGTTTTGCATTTTTTTAATAATTTATAATTGATTATTATAAGTTATATATTATACAACTGAAGTGTTAGAGGAAATCATTCAGGCATGGGTTTTTAATGAAATAAGGTCTAGTAACACTGTTCACTATTACAATTTATTTGCCTTGAAAATCCTACTAAGTTTTTTCCTTAAATAAGCAGGTAAGCTCTCTTTCCCTTCTCCAGTTTTCACAAATTTCAACACTGTATCTGCTAAGAAAGTGAGTAGGTGGGATTAGGAAAAGCATTTCAGCCAGGTGGACTTCTTGTCGTTATCTATAATGTGTGTATGCACATGTGACTCCTGTAATTTTTCTGCCTTCTGGGCTCTCATTAAGTTCATCCTGCTGCAGAGCTTCAGGTTTGATTTGTACTTTCCACCAAGTGGTCTCTGGGATAGCCTCTCATCCCATTGATTTGCTGTGATATTTTTATGCTAACTGTAGCAAAAGGAGATGTTTAAGGAGAAATATTTAAAGAATTTCAAATGTGCTTTTCATCTTCTGGACACAAACTGGTACAACAGAGGGGAGAAAAGTCAGCATAATGTGACCAGCCATCTCTGTAAGTTGTCAGTGGAGCAGAGTTTGAGAACATCTGGACTGTGAAACGCACCTCTTGAACTTTCATTGATTGGTTCCTTGGGCTGCCAGCCAAGAAGTGTATTTTTAGATACTTGCAGCAAATTTTATTGCATGTGAGTGAATGCCAGATCCATAGTTCATCAGCTGCTGTTTTTCATTAAGTAGGGAAAATGGATTTGGGTTTAAGTTAAATAGTTAATTTTATGCTGCATTGCAGAGTGCAGTTTGTACAGCTGTACCTGAGTTAGCTTTAAACTGGGCAGTGGCAACTAGTCCCAAAGCCCAGCACAAACTGTGGTAATCCTGAGTGCTAATCCAGAGAGGAAAACTATTGGCCTGGGCACAGTAAAGCAGTCTTTTCTTTCACTTAGCCATGGCCTCTGAAAGCAGAGATGGGAAAAATGTGTCTGTGTGTTTCATTTTTATGGCTCACCATATACTTTTTCCAGAACAAAGGGAGGCATATTAACTTAATGGAAAATGAATGGGTTGACTCCTTATATAAGTGAAACGTGGTGCATGCTGCAGTTACATAGCACACTGGAGTACAGCTGTTCCTTGGGATTTTGAAACGAGGCACATTCTTGTTAAAAGCAGGAGGAAATAGTTCTGCCCTCCGGCTGTGTGCTCTTCGTGCAGCAGTGGGCAGGGCAATGGTGAAATGTATGTGAAGTGTGGGGATGCCTGAACTGATCTAATCTCAGTGGTTGCCTTGGTCCCATCACATTCCCAAAGGATTCTGCTCTTGGTTGAGGGTGAGTTGTGGTTTAGCCTGCCTGTGTTTTTGCCCTTTGGATGCTGCCTGACGCTACTTCTGAGTGGTGTTATTCTCTGAAGCCCATCACACTTCCTTTGGACATCTCTCTGTTTTGTGCTCAGTAGAAGAGTGTTTCCAATATTACTGGCTCTTGAAATTACTTGTTAATGGAATATCTTGTCAAAGCCTTGTTCATCTTCCATTCAAGACAGAAATTTTCCTATGCTGATGTATTCCCTGTTCCTTATGCTGTCTGTCCTGTTTCTCCTGAAAGGTCCTCTGTTCAGCATCAGTGTGGTAGGTCCATTAACCCAGCCTCTGTTGATAAGGTGTATAATCTATGCTTGTTCAAAACGGTGTGATCTTATTATTGCAAACAATGCCTCAAATTAGATTAAGTGCTTTGGAGCAGGGGTTATATCACTTTAAAAACCACCTTCTAAATCACCTAGTGTGTTTCTAAGTAGCACGTGAATAACTAAAATATGGGCTAACTTTCTTGTGTTCATTTCTGTGTTTCATTTCTGTTCATTTAAAAATCATAGGATTCTGGTTGTCCTTTTGGTGTCTTTCCCATCTTGGGCTGCAGTGGAGTTTGCAGTGGATTTTGTCAGCTCTCACTGAGAGCAGATGCCTGGGACCATCTGAAAGCTTTCTACCCTCCACCTTTCAAGTGTTGTGAGCTCTACAGTTCATAACCTGTCAGTTGTCAACATTGTGTTTTAAAAGTGTATGTTGAGAGTGAGAAGAATTATACAAGAGAATGTTTTAGTAAGGACCAGTGTTTTGGAGCTATGAAGATGAGAAATGAAGGCTCACAAGATACTGCCCCTTTAAATCCTGTATTGGTCTTTTCAGCAGATTGTCTCATTTCTAGTGCTTGTTTTTACAGTGACAAGTGCAGTAAATCTCTCACCTGATGCCAGTATCATCTTAATACCTTGCAGATATTCTTGGTTTATTGGAAAATTTGTATTGATTTGGATTTTTTATATTTCTGATTCAAATAAGATTTCAAAAACAATTTTATTTTTGGAATATTTTCATATGTATCTAAAAAAAACCTCAACAACCTACACTTACAATACTTGAGACTTTTCTTTCTATTGGAAAGTGGCAGGATTTTTATCAACAGAATGCTAGATCAAAGGTCAGAAACTTGAATACTCATCCAGATTTTAGCATTTGTTTCCTATGTGGTCTTGGGCTTTGTGTTTAGTTAGGAAGCTAACTAAACTACTGTTTTCAGTAGCTTATTTAAATTCTATTGAAGGTGCTGGGGAGTCTTCAGCTGAGTTTGATAGATTATTTAGCAGATAACGGCTGGATTGGAGGGGTTAATGCAATGGTGATACACAAAATATTTCTGAAAATTTTCAGAGCTGTTTCGCCAGCTCTTCATGATCTTAATCCAGAAAGCTAATACAGATGTAGCTTCTTTGCTCTCATCTGTCTGTTTTTAACATATTTTTATGAGTTTCCTATATCCTAAAAGTGTTTAGTGAATATACTGGTAAAGTAGTTAGATTTGAGTTTTTTTAATTTTTAGTAAAGATGAATTGATAAATCTTTACAAAAGTCTGTGTTTGCAGCTGTAGCAGACACGGTTCTGTTACAAGCAGGTGACTGGTATATGTTACAGGTTGAAGAGCAAAAATGTGTTTTATTTATATCTTGACATTTGTTTACTGTTCTGGAGCTTGCATTGCAGTATGGATCCGTTGCATAACCTTTGCTTGAAAAGCATCCTTTTATCTGCTCAGTGTATTAGACAGAAACTCCTTATTGGATATGGGTCATGGGACTTGAAGTACTAAATAAGATACAGCTGAAATAAAGCTGAGGAAGGTGACAGGATGACTGCTGCATTGGGTCACACAGTGGCCAAAGCTTTTCTGCCTGTGTGGTGCCACTGAATACTGAAGGATAGAGGACAAAGGTTTTTTTGTGGGGCAGTGTGGTTGGGGTCTCCTGTTTTCTTTATGATCTTCTGTTTTGAAGAAAACAGTTACTAAACAAAGCATTTTAAGACATGTGTTTTATATATTCCCTGTGCTGACCTCTAGGGTAGCACAGTTTGTTGCATAAGCTTCCATTGTACATTCCTCCAGCAGACACTGTCATGTGTGATAGAAGTGTTCACAGAAAATTATTGTATCTCCTTTAACAGGTATTTGTTATACTTATTTAATACACTGACAAAAGTCACTGAGGTTTGATTTGAAGTTAGTGCCAGGCATTTTGCATGAGAATAACTTTTCTCCATCATCTCCCTAACTGCAAGTGAACTACTATGGCTGTATATTGAAAGAGAAGCCTAGGAATTAACGTGCATGACTTTCAATTGAAAATACATGAGAGGTTTGTATAAGCTATTTATTTCTTCCCATTTTACTATGATTTGATAAGTATTGGGTAGAACAGTTAGTCCAAAGTTTACTTGTGGAATTGCCAGAGAAGCTGAGGGCAGGTCCCTGCCCTGAACTTTCTGGCTGTGTTGTCAGTGACAGCAGGAACTTGCTGGGACAGAACCTCTGGGATTCTCAGGGACACTTCAAGAAGACCAGCTCCCAGGCAGGGATCCTGGGGATCCAGGGATTTACTGCTAGATTCATCAGTTTGCTTTCCCTTATCATTGTGTCTTATCACTACAGTTCCTTTAAATTTATTACCAAAACTTTTCTAAGGCAGGAAGGTTCTCTTGTTTTGTTTGGTTGGTTGGTTTTTTCCCTCTCTCCTCATTCTTTTCCTCCTCCATAAAGGAAAAACGGGTCCAGGAAGCCACGGTCTAGTCCCATGAAGGCACCTGATGTGGCATTCAGGCACCAAAGTCCAAACAGCTGAGACAGCGTCAGAGCATTAACAGTTCTGTCTGAACCATGGTGCATATTTTATCTGCCTCTAAGATATTACTCTTCTTACTGCTCTGTGCTTCTTGCTTGCTCATGTTCTTCTGGAGCTGTAGTTTTACCACGTGTCTTTGGGGCCATGGTTCAAAGTGCATTGCAGAAGCCTGAGGGAATACTGAGGTAAATTTTATATGAATCCCAGAGTATCATCCTCATTGCTTCACAACATGGATTTCTTAGGATTTCTTAGTATGCTAGCAGTAGCACCAAATTAGTGTGCCACAGGAAAAGCTGGTTCTAGGCTCACATTAAGAATCACATTAAGATTAATTTCCCAGTGAAGAATGAATTTTGTGAGCCTTTAGCAATTGAGAAGTTGATTTTAAGTTTATCTTGATGCTGATGCTACCAGTGGAAGAGCACAAGCTGACAGTTCTCCCCTCTAAATCAAAGGGAGTGCATGGGTGGGTGTTCCTGCATCTTCTTTGAAATTTATTCAGTAGCTTGTGATACTCTGCATTTCCTCATGCGACAAGAATATCTGTCTTCTCTGTTCTTGCAGAGTTTAAAAGAGATGAGGGCTGGGCAGGGATAGTGATGTTAGGTATTCTTGAGAGGGGAAAAAGATAAATTGGACATTTTTACTTTCCATGTATGGTTTATTTTATTGCCAGTAGCTGAATGCATTTTAATAGGTATTTATAGGAATAAGCAAATAGCTTCATTCTGAAGGAATTCTGCATGCCTGTGCAGATCAAATGCTTTTTAACGTTTTCAGAAAGTACTTCTCTTGCATGCTTCACTGATTCTTTTTGTATTCCATACAAAATAACTAAGGAATAAATTACTTCTAGTAAAAAAGAGCCCTTGCTTCCTGTCCCTGTTCCAGGTCCAGTGGGAAGAATTGTTGCCTTATTTGTTCAGTTTGCAGTGGTCAGACCAGGCAGACTCCAAATATCTGCTGGCCATGTGTGTGTCCCTGTGATGTGTTTAAGGCCTCAGATAGGGCAGAGGGGGAAGTCACACTCTGCTGCCGGGGGGAATCTGCCCCAGCTGCCAGGGCTGCATTGGGCAGGCTGTGGCTCCACGTGCCTCACAGGACTGTCTGGGCTGGGCCTGCTTGCTCGCAGCTTGGACCGAGTCTCTCACCATCAGTACTTTGTGGCAGAAACCTGGCCTGTAATTTGCAGTAAGTACATTCCATCACCTGCTGAGGGAGCCAGGGTGACCTGGTTAAATGCACCAGACATATATTAAATAATGGCTGTCAGTACTCTGCATGCTGTAATAAGGTAGTTTTAAATCTTGCCTTTTAGGCTCCTGGTGATCAGGAAAGGTTCTGCCAGCCAAAAGCAGTACAGCTGTTGTATCTCCATACCTCTGTGAGATAACTTGCCTCTGAAGTACAAGACAGATGTGAATTCAAGAATTTTAGTGTGTTTTTGCAGAGTGGAATTTATCCTGTTTACATCACCAGGATTAAATGCTGCATCTGTTTATAAATTTGCATTCAAAACAGCTGGACTGTTTGTTTCCAAAAGCTGAATTACAAAGCATAACACTGTCCAAGAGAAGAGCAATAAATTTCACATCAATGGGATAGTTGTTATATACTTGCTTTTAAGATACACAGTAAAGCTATAAATTCATATAAATTTATTGCATTTTGTCTGGGAGGTTGCCCATAATACTTTCCAGGAATGACAAAACAGATATTTCTCACAAATATATTTGTGATTTAGTTGGTTCTTAGAATGAAAACTTTGGTTCCAAGTTGTTTTGATTTGTCTAATAACTGGTTTTAGTACCAGTCTAGTTAGCTTTCTTTTGATTCTGTACTGCTGGTTATGTGAAAAACAGAATTGGTCTAAAGAACTTATTTCTCACTCTCCTTCCTAGCTAGAAACATAATATTTACGGGCCTCACAGAGTTGTAACTGGCAAGATGCATTGAAATACTCAGCTTCAAGAGATGGCAACAATTTCTTACGAGATTTTCTCTGTACTTTCTCCCATTTTTATTGTAGTGTTGTGAATCTTTTGTATTTTCGTTGACATTACGTTCTCTAGAAAACTAGAGGATACTTCTAAAATTTCTAAAGGCCTTTAATTCCAAAATCCATTAGGCCCAGAATCTGAAGAAAATCAAAATTGATAGCTTGAGGAAGAGTCTTAAGGTTGAAGGCTAATGGCTGAAAGACAATCTCAAAGTTACATTAATCTAAGAGTATGATCAGAACTCAAGCAGGAGTTAAGCTCCAAGTAAGATGGGCAGCACATATGGTGGATGAACATTAAAATGTAGTGAGTTTTGCCTGATTTTCTGACAGGTGGTGACAGACACTGGTACTTTCATATGACTAAGATTGCCAGTGTCAGCCCCCTGAATTGACACATACCTCGTACTCAGGGTGTCTCAAGGATTTGTGTTATTCTGCTGCTGTTGTTAAAAGCGTGAGTGAATTTCCAGCTCTGTCCAAATAAAATTTGCTGTTGGATCCAAATGGACTTCTATTCTTACCTCAAAAGCCATTAATAGGCTGCAGAAAATTAGGTTCATGTGTGATAAACTCAAATCTAGTCAGAGATGACCTGCCAGGTATCTAAATAGACCTAAAAACATTACTTCTGGCATGTTCAAAAGGTACATATTTTTTTTTTCTACACTATTCTAAAGAGTGGCTGGACTGATCTTTCTTAGCTTGAAAGCAAAAAGATATGGCTGCAGGTTTCTGGTTTGGTTTTTCACTGCACTTCCAGGAAGTGCGAAAAAGAGAGCTAAAAACAACATCCAAGAGTTGACTCTTGACAGACAAAAGCAAACCAAACTGCTTTGAAACTAAATTGGTACTTGATTTGCTTCCAGTAGTAATAATTTGGTTTAATACAACTTGACTAGGTTAGTGTAATTCCCAAATGTTTAAATTCAGAAATGCAGTTGTTTTTAGCCAAGGAAATATAAACCCAACTTTGGGTTTCAAATGGGGGAGGTATGCATGTGTTTTTTTGTTTAAGGGGGTTTGTTTGTTTTGAGAAACAGAATTTGTGACACAAAAAATCATGGTTTGTGGGGGGTGTGCCTGTGTTATGAAATTTGTCCAAATGACTGTGTGCTGGCTGAGTCCAGAGTCATTTAGTTTCCCAGACCAGAAGAAGTCAGATGTTTTCAGTCCAGTGGAGCTGTTGATGCCAGGCTCCTTCCTATCAGCACTTGCGGTGGCACATTTCAAACACGAATTAAGCCTGAGCTTCCACAGGTGAGCCCAGGCGCAGCATCAGCAGGCATTGTGCTGGAGCCCGTGGTGCCTCTTGGGTCCCTGTGCTGTGCTGTAAAGAGGAGGCATCTCCCTGGGAGCCCTGTCTGGTCCAGGTGCTGCTCTGTGTGTGCAGGTTTGACCTCACGTTCCAGCCAAGGTCCCCCAGCAGCAGCTGTGAGCAGAGCAGGGGATGCTCAGGTGTGCAGGGGGGTGCTGTGAGCCCTGTGCCCAGTCCTGCTGGGGAACAGCCTGCTTAGCGCTCTCCCTTTCTGAGGAGGCCCAAACAAACTGGGAAGACCAGACAAATCTGGAAAAGGACCTCTTAGCTGTGTGATTGCTCTGTTTTGTTTATTCTCTGGACTCAAGAGCCCTGTGGTGTAGGGATTTTTTCTACCACATGCAGGAACTATAGATAGCTGTGGGGATCACCAATTTATTACAGCTAAATACAAGTGGTTTGTAAAATGGAAAGGGAAATGGCATGCTTGGAATTACTCCAGAGAAAGAGATCAAATGAACAATCTGGCTGAATGAATGCCTTTTGTTTATTGAGGAGCTAAGAGCAAACTTGCTATTCGGATAGCCTTTGTGGATGGACAGGTTTTGCACGTCTTTGAGATCCATATTGCTCTCAGTATTTGCCATAGTATTAAACTTCCTCAAGAAGAAGGCCCTCAGTGCAGAGAATACCTTTCCTTTGCCCTGTGGCATCTTCTGAATTAGCAACACTGTGGGTTGTTGCAGTACCTGCCAGACCTGTGCCTTTTCTGGAAAATGTTGGGAGTGTGTGAGAACCATGAATTCCAGCAGTGCCAGTATGTACCATGTAGCATGAACTGAATGAGAGCCCAGAGGAGCTGTGGGCAGCTCTTGTATTGAAAGCCTATTGATGCTGGAGCATTTGCAGGTCACAGAACCTGTCTGGAGACCTGCTGCACAACCCCTGCCCTCTTCCCCAGCTCCCATGTGAAGAGAGAGCACAAGGAAGAAGCATGAATGGAGTCTTTTTATAACCTTCCCAAGCAGACCAACTCCTCCTGTTTCTTTTGGGCTGGGAGTGCCACGTGCTGTAACACCTGCAAGCTCCTTGGAAGAGGGTGGGTTTGACTGGGCTCTCCTCAGAGTCTGTTTTGGGTTAATCCTCCTCTAAAGGCTTGGTTCCAGCTACTGTTATTTGTTCTGTACTCCAGATTTGCAGTACTGAAATGCTCAGGATTCAACAAATGATCATGTTGCATTTGTGAAGAGATTATTGTAACTGTGCGCAAGATAATTTTTCTCTCTTTTGGCCCATCTAGACTTCTCTTTAGAAAGTGAGTCTACTTAGGAATAATGAGGGTCTTTAGTTATAGGATTACATGCTGGTTTTTTTTCCTTGAACAGTGTTCTGCTTAATTTCAGCATACAGGATGATTCCACAAGGGGATACAATTATGACTGCTTGAGCAAGTGCAAATCTGCCATTTCCTAATTTGTGAATATCTGACTTTTTTTTCACCCCCCCAATCTAAATACCTTTCCTGCAATGGAGGAGTTTTTCCTTTTTTTTTTTTTTTAATGTGGTGTATTTAAAAACTGCTGTCAATCCCTCCATGAAAAAGATGCAAAATTCAAATGTCCCTTCTTCCTTGAAATAAAAAGCTCCTTCTCTTGTGCCTCTTTTCTTTTGGACACTGCATAGAAATGTTTAAGGAAGTTAATTTGCTTTTTGTTTTCTGTATGGCTTCTCTGCATTAATAATTTTTTGACAAATCTAATACTTCATCAAATTCTTGTCTTACATAAGGCATTATGGAAGGTCAGTTTAATCAAAAGAAATTTTTTTTAAGCTCTTACCCTGTGATTTTTCGTGCTGGGGGAAAAAGAAGAACCAATTTTGTTTAACCCAAAGTAAAGCAAGGAAATGCTGGAACCACTCCTGCAAATTTGTCCGTTTTTCCCCTTCAGAAGTACAAGTTGCTGGATTAGTGAAGGGAGCAATTTTGGCATATATGACCAATTAAATTTTTTAAATGCAGATGATTGGAGCTAATTAAAATTCTCAGGACAAAAACAGTTGTGATCCCAGGGGGCCTGGGAATTTCAGTTCTTGGAGAAATGCAACTTGCAGTAGTCACAATGAATGATCTCATCAGGTTCATGGTGATCTTCAGGATGATATCCATGGTGTTCATCACCAAAATATTTGGCTTGGCTAATTCACAAGAGCTCAATGTATAAATCACTCTTGCCATTTTGCTTTGAAAGCGTCAGGGGTAATGTCTGTTTAGGTGTTTCCCCTACTCTTCTTACTCTTATTTCAGATTTTCTTCCTGTTTTTCTGAACAGCTCCTGACATCATTAGGATTGCCCAGCTGGCACACGAGTTGCCATCATTTGCATTTATGCTTTCAAGTGTATAAGGCTTTCAGTGTATAGACTGAGATAAGAATGTAACTTGTTTGCACAAAGGAAGCAGAATTCTGTTTCTTGAAGTGGACTAGATTCAGAGTAAAAAAGCTTCAGTGTGACACAGAAGGAGAAAAACCCCCACAGCAGCCCTCCTCCTCTGCACCCCTGCCTAAGTCTCTTCAGTGATTTTATGCTGCGTGTTTGCTCCAGTTGGATATTGCCAGTGGCCAGGGCTCTGCACATCATCTTTGAGTATTTCTGATCTAGAGTCTTTCTGCTCTGTGTGCTTTGTTTCTTTGGCTGTGGACAGTGCCTTGCCCTGCACTCTCACTTTTGCTGGCACAGCTATTTTTGGAGCTGTACTATGACCTGTATCAGGGAAGCCATCCATCCTGCTTTTTGCTTTTTTAATGGATAGGGAGATGGAGCTGGTGAGAATACAAAACCCCACCTTGCAGCAACAGCAGTGTCTCCTTGAGTGGGGCCTGTGACATTTCCTTTGAATGCAAACTCTTAGTCTGTCCAACTGTCTTAAGCTCCTATCGGGGGACTTACTACAAGAACATGTCAGAATTTTGTAGCTACCTTGAAAGGGCACAAGCTTGGATACTTCAGTTAGCATCTGAATTTTGTACAGGAGCTTACAGATTCACAATAATATGCCTCAGAACATGAGCAAGTGCAGCAAACAGCTCTGAATCATGTTGTCTTGACTTCAGCTCAGCTGAATAGGGTACAAGTTAGTAAGGACTTCTGTGCAAAAGGCTTAAATAATCTTCCTACTCCTCACCCCCAATTGGGCCCACTACATTGTGACACATATTTTGTAAGACTGTGCTTAAATCAGTGGTAAAAGCCATGGTTTTCATGCACCAGTGGAGTATAGATTTTCTTTTTTTAAAGTTTGCTAATAGAGCTTTGTTTTGTTTTTTGATTTAGCTTAGTGTATGTACACCATGTGCTATTCTTTAGCATACACTTTCCAAACTCTGTTCTATGCTTTTTGTTGTTTCAGCAGGATTTTATCTCCTATTAGCAAGCTCCAGCCAAGGTGTGGTGACTGACAATAGAAGATTGATGTAAACATTAACAAATTAACTGGGGCAGGATGTGTGCTGGGCAAGGCCAGCAGCAGGAACCTTTGCTCAAGTGCAGGGCATGACCCCAGCGCCTGCACAGCCAGGAGCTGTGAGCAGGTGCTTGCCAGTGCCTCTGCACAGGAGAGGGGGAAAATCACAGTCAGCCCAAGGGCACCTCACAGAAGCCTTGGGTGCACTGGCATGTGTAGTGAGGGTGCAGAGAACAGAGCAGAGCTGAAGGGCTTGCAAGGCAAGGACAGCACTTTGAAGCATTTTGAAGATGTTGCCTCAGAAGGAGCTCAGTGGTTGGGGTACAACTTCCTTCAATGCTAAAGAGGGGTGAAGAGCTGAACCAGCTTGGCTGAGATTTGAGCTGTGATCCCACATGTTTTAAGCTGGACTACCAGTTGCGAACTTATATGCTTTCCATCAGATTGCACTGTCCTCTTGGTACATAAAAGATGTCAATCATTTAGTGCAGTGAATGTTTCTGGTTGTTATACTGCCTGAAAGCTTGCACTAGAAACTAGTGGGACAATTCTTTCCTTTCTGTCATAACTCCCTTCCAAACTGTTTCTGTTAAACTTTGGAAACTGTGCTCCTGCTGCAATCATCTCACCTGGAAAACACACCACGGAACAAACAGAATTGCTGAGCTCTCAGGGGTCAGGCATTGCCCATGCTCACGTGGCAGCTCAGCAAGTGCTGTGTGCTGCCTACTCTCAATTCTACAAAGTGGGGAAAAAAGCCAAAAACTCTGGACTTGTTCGTAACTCCATCAGATGAGACTATGAGAGATGAAGCATTTTTGTCTACTGAACATTGAGTGTGTTAGGTGGGGAAAGGGCTGTATGGAAAAATTTTCACTCAGATGATGGATGGAATACCCAAAAGTTGCAACTCTCTTTGTTGGCAGAGAGAAGAGCTATGTCATTCCACTTCGCCTACAGGAAAATCCTATAGGAATGTAAGCAGGAGATAAGTTTAAAAGAATAAAATTTCCCTGCTTATCCCTGCTGCCTTTAAACACCACTCAGTTGCACAGAAATTTCTTGTGGAAGTTTCCAGTTGTTTATGTTGCTCTGAAATGTGATTTTTTTAAAGGAAGTAAAAACAAATAGATTAGGTGGAGTGGATGGTAAAAAAATACATTTTTGCAGAAGGCCAGTATATGTTAAGATACTTCTTTCTGTTGCTTGCATAAAGCCTGGAAAGAAGCATGAATCACAGTAATCCATTTAGGAGATACATACATACATACATACATATATATACACTACCTATTACATCTTTTTTGTGTTCTTACTGCGCTTACTGACTTGTCTCTTCAGTTCGTTAGATCAGCTAATACATTAGTAATTTTTCCCAGAGATTACTCACGTTTTGCCACTTTCTGTTTCAGGAAGGTTGCAGTGAGTCCTGTGGAGAGCTGAGTCCCTGTCTCTCCTTTCGGCTGTCTCGGCGCTGCTCGTCTCAGCCCGGTGAGCTCCTTGTGTCATGGTAGCGATCCCTGCGGCTGCGAGCTGGACTCTGCTCCCTGCAGAGGAGCTGCTGCCCTCCTGCCAGCGGCTCCTTCAGGCCTGGGGTGAGCAAACTTTACCTGCAGAGCTGCCAGCTCCAGCAGGAGGGAGCTGGCCTGGCTTGGTGCTGCTGCCACTGGTCACATCCGGTTCAGAGCCCCGGCTGAGCTGTGAAACACAATTCTCTTTAATTGCAAGTGCAGTTCCAGCTTTGGAAAAGCCAGAGAAGGGAGGGACAGATATTTAATGTTTGTGTCCTGGCCTGTTCTCTAGAATCTTAGGATTAATCTGAAAAATAAGATTTCTTAAAATCTAGATGTACAGTTTTTGTCACTGCGTTCTTTTCTAAGTCCCCTTTGGAAGTGAGACTGGGGTTACCAGCACTGTCTCCCAGATAAATGGTGAGGTTTTACTAGGTTAAGAAGCTTCCACAGGTACATTTGTCTGTCTGTCCTCTAAGGCCAGTTTCCATCAGTCTTATTCCCTTTTCCTAAATCAGCTGGATCCCCATGTACTTTTTACTCCCCAGGCCTGCAACTGCAGTTAGAGTAGTTAGATTCTCAGTTTTCTCACTCTCAGAAGACAGGTGCACAGTACCTCATGCCTTGACCATGTTCTCATGCTGAGTGCTTAGAACAACTGATATAGGTAAAATTTTTCATTCAAAATTGTTTAGGGTTGTTTCATGTTGTAAAAATGTCAACTGAAAATGAGATGTTCGGGAGCTAACATTGCAAACCAAGTCTGAGTCTTATATTTTAGTTTTGTTGTGCTGGTAGGTGCAACAATTGCCATCAGAAAGCTCTGTGTGATTGAAATATTTATAACTTTGGGCAAATGTTTTAGTATTTTGCTGCCTTAGGGTTATAATAAATGAAATAATTTAGGGCATACAAAGACTAGGGAATAGCCTCCCACTGATACTTGAATGGATATGAAATCAAGTTTCTGCTGTATTAGCAAAGCTTTATCTGAAAAACATTTCCTTCTTTCTCTGTCTTTAGAAGTAGTACAAGACTGTAAATAAATGGAGAGTGTGTGTCTTTCTAAAGGATATGTAATCTTTTGTTTTAAAGTTATCCTCTTCATATTAAATTAAACTGATTTTGTCTGACTTACCTACCTGAGGAGGGTGATCACAGTGTAGAACTTTTTTTTCTTGCATACCCAGGCACATTATCTGGAAAATGTGAAAATGCATTGGCTACATTTTGCATTTTTGTAAAATTACAAAACATGAAATAAAGCCTTGGAAATGGCTCTACAAAAGATGTAAGTTCAATTTTACTTTTTTGTATGAAGTGATTGTTAAGGATCTTAATGTAGCTACATTTGTATGTCTCCACTGTAAATACCTGACTAACAATTCAGCCTGTAAGTGACTCTAGTGTAAAGTTTAGTATAAGAGCATTTTTCATGATCATTGGTGTTATTGTAAGTAATTCTAATTTGCCAATGTTTATTTCTGTTTCTCAAAATAAGAGTCTGGTTTTTTGTTACTTTTAAAAATTTTGTAGCATCTAATCTTCACAATAGCTTCCCAAGATCTCTCATTTTTAAGAGCTTTTGTTTGTTGTGTGGTATTCCTCATTTTTACTGCTTCCAAAACCTGTGTATCAGTAGGTTTCATTCTCACAGGCTTGTCCTCTTTTGCTCTGGTGGCCATGCACTGCTCCAGGTACAGGACAAGTGGAGATTTTGCCTTTTCCAAATGTGTTACTGAGTTTTGTTGATCAAAATACTATCCTGATAACAGCCCATCTAGAATGTTTGACGACATGATTTAATTTTTGGAAGAGACTTCCTAAGATAGCAAAGGGAGTCAGGAACAGTTCAAACTGGAAAATGAAGAACAAACCCCCAAACTTCATTGACAATATTAATGCTTATGTCTAGAAAGTGTAAAAAATTGTCTTCCAATAGAATTTACGCTCCTGAAGCCATGAGCTTTCTCTGAAATCCCCTTCCCCTTCTGATCTTGGTTATTTTCTCAACAATCTAGTGGTTTAAAACAAGACCTGTGTTCTTATGGAATTATGTATGTGCCTGTGTGTAAAAATAAATGCACTGTAACTTTACAGCTTCCATAATATGGAGGAATTAACCTGGAATAAAAGCACTTTGAAAAAGAATCATGGGGGGAACTAACCTATTAATCACATTTGCAACATGACAACAGAAGTCAGCGTAGCCCTTTGGATTTCTTTCAGCTGTGTTTTAGATAACTTTGTTTTGCTTCTCACAGAGACCTAATCTTGCAAGGCTAGAACTTTAATGCAGAGCAGCTGGAAGTAGTTAGATATTGGAACCACTGCTGATTTGGTTGCATCCTCCAACATGACCAATCCTCAGTAAGTACCATGTGATACAAATTCTTTTGAATGAAAGGGAGCAGGCTGCTACCTGGGGAAGAATGATGTGACATCCTGGAGGTTTTGTATTTGTCTAAAGAGTGTGAATTAGCAGAAACTACATGAATGATGTTGTAAGCATGTCTGATGCATTACTAACAGCAGTGGCTGAAAACTAGTATGTTATGTTATTTTCAGATCTGTTTATCTTTCTTTTTCCCGCCATCAAATCTGTCTGCCAACACCAGTTTGTTTGGTTTTCTTTTCAATCACATCAGACTTTATCTGTCATCTAGTCTGTCTAAGAATACAGAAACTCAGTTCTGTTGGGGAAGGGAAGGTTGCACCAACCCATTTCCTGTTTCTTGTGTACTACTGGAAATTGCATCATTGTATGCTCTTTTATGCAAAACTGAACCAGCTTGGACTTATAAAGGTACATGTCCACAGGATGGCATTAAAGTTGAAAATCAAAGAAAATTCTTGCTAAAATTAGCTTTTACTTCTGGGTTTCTGATTTCAGATTGTTTATAGAAGAATACAGTTCTGTTGGAAATTAAAGAATCTCATTACTTTCCATTATTAGTTACACATGAATAACATAAAAGCTTTTAGGTTGTTCAGATAGTACATCCTTTTACCTTCTTTTTCTGCCACAGTATGACACAGCTGCAGCCTTTCCCTGCCAAATACTCTACATATAACAGCATTTTACTTTCTTGGTGATTCTGGCAGCAGTTAGCTCCTTTTAATTCAAGAATAATGTCTTCCATCTGAAAGAATTAGTCTAGTGGTGAGACTTAGACCAATGGAAACTTTCAACATAGAATTTTACTTCCTTCACCCACATCCTTAAATTATATCCTTATATGAGATATACCAGTTAAGTGGTCTTCTAAAGTGGCCTCTTATTTTCAGGGGAAAAAAAGGAACTGCTAACCAGGTTGCTTAAATTGCTAGAAGATTTTAATAAGCTTCTTTAAAATAAAATGCAATTTTTGCAGTCAAATAACACAGGGTGCTAAGAACTTTTTAACTATACCCCTGTGGAAAAACAGTATCTTCACACCTGCTGTAAACCTCTGATAGTAGCCTGAGATTTCTTCCAAAGTTACCAGGCTCCCCTAGAAGAAAGATGGAGAAGTTTGTGCTTGCACATCCTTGGAATCAAACAGGGCAAGCAGCTTTGCTGGGTGCTGCAAAGATCAGCCCTTGACATGCAAGCTGTGTCCTACAGTCAAGTCATCCTGTGCATGCACTAATGGTAACAGATAAAATTCCTACAGAAGTAGTATCTTATTCTAAATGTGGGAGACATACACATTGTCAGACTGTTTTTAGCTGCGTGGAGTTTCCATTGGTGTGAGTGGGCTGCTATAAGAATACCTGATCAGATTTAGAAGCTGTACATAAGGTTAGTTAAGATAATCTTTATGGAGGAGGCTATAATTCTTCTGAATCACTGTTCCCTTTCAGAACTATTTTGAAAGAACTTGTAACAGAATGATCCTTTTTAAGTAAATGTAACAAAATTGACATCCATCAAAACTATTTGAATCAGTATTAAAATCTGCAGTGGAAGAGGGGTCTAACTGCACCTAGTAGTTAACAGTTGATTTGTATATAATAATTAAAAAGCCTAGCTGTTTGTTGCTCACCGATCCAACTTACAAAGCAGCAAGTCTTTAGTTGGCATAGTTACATGCCTTCTTTCTGTTTTGCATAAATATTTTCCTTTTGGGCTCATGGCATTTTTTTCTCTGTTTATAACACAGACATTTATATTTAGTGCTTTTGAAGCAGATTCATTCAGTGAAATGTTGTTCTGCTTTGTGAGGTTCTGTTGATTACAGTGGGATCTGCTAAAGTTTGGAGAGATTTGATCTGCCTCTTTAAATACACCACCTCCTCAATGACCTTGCAGAGGCCTTTTAAGTTGTTGGCTCTTGAGGATTCCATGGAGTTTTTGTCTCTAACTTCCTTTTACTTGCTTGCTCATTTGTATTTCTTTATGTGTATATGTGTGTGTATTACATTTTCAGGCCTACAATTGAAGGCAGTGTTTCGGAAGTTGAGATCATTTCCCAACAGGTGGAAGAAGAGACCAAAAGCGTTGCTCCTGTGCAGCTTGTTAATTTTGCCTATCGAGATCTACCTTTAGCTGCACTTGATCTGTCTGTGGCTGGATCCCAGCTTTTGCCAAATTTGGATGAGGAGTACCAAAGAGAAGGGTAAGTACAAAGGGCAGATTTTTGTTGTGTAGTTTTAGGTTACAGGAATTTCATGGCCTGTAAAACAGGAAACCTTAAGCTGGAGAAGTGCAGCTAGTTGTCATTAAACTCTATGTAAAAGTATTGTCATGGGATGGAAGAGACCTTTTCTAATATCACTAATCTGGGCTGGTTTAGAGCTGTTTATCATTTTAAGTGGTTCATAACTACTGTTTGACCACAGTCTGGAAGCTTTAGCTCAGGAAAAAACAGATGAAATACCTGGCCTGTCAGACAAGCAGAATGGTCTGGTGAAAGCTCCTTGAGAAAGGTATTTCAGGATGATGAGAGTTGGCTGCTGTGACTCTTGTACATAACTGTAGATCTGACGGAGAGGTAATGTCTAGTACTGCTGATTCCAGGACAAAGAGTATACTTGTCACCCAGTAATTTGAATTATGTGGTTTGCTAATGTGAGAATGTTGTCTTTGATAATGTACATAGTATATACATGCTGCTCCTGTTTTCATAGAACAGTGGTTCCAGGTTTATTGCAATAAAAGATCTTAATCAGTTCATAGCATCTGCCCAAACATAGCCCAATGTCAGATTATGTAGCACTGTTGTCCTACAGGACATTAGAAGTCATCCATATGCCTGGTTCAGGCTTGAAGTGGCTGTAGATGGACTGCTGTACTAAATTCTTTATGAAAGATTTGGGTCAACTGGAGAGAATCCAGAGGAAAGCAGTGAGAATGATTAGAGGCTCAGAAAACCTGCCGTGGAGTACTGATTGAAATAACTGTGTTTCACATGACAAAGAGACTTTGAGGGGAGCTTCCAAGAGACTTCAGTAAGGAAGGGAGCAGCCTGTTACTGATCTCCATGATGTTTAGGACAAGAAGTAAAAAGCTTGAATTGCAGCAGAGAGTAGTGAGGGCAGCAAAGTGCTGTAGGGTAGACTTCTGGTGTGTGTGGGAAGGAAAGGGATAGAGGTACAATTGCTGGATGTCTTCAGGAAGATGCATTTGTCAGGAATGATAACACTATATTTAACATCCCTCGGGACAGAAATGGGCTGAGCGCTGGGCCTGCCCTCCCTGGTTCTGTGCCTGCTGTTCCTCTGGGTGTCACACTGAACACAGACCTATTCCACTGTCAGTAAGGTCCAGGGAGAGCACTTCCCAGTAAGCCATATAGAATGCTTGCTGCTGAAGACTTTTAAAGGCTTTATATAAGCCTCCATTTATTAAGAACTCAGTACGTTTTAACCTGTGCTCTGTAATCAGCAGAGACCTCCTTGATCTGAGCTCAGCAGGTATTCTGTGTGGTACTCAGGAAGCAAGATGTGGGGAAGGCTCTTCCCTTTAATTTCTTTCCAAATTGGACTTTATGAGACTTCTCCAAAAAGCTGTTACTCCAAACAAGGGGAAATACATTTCGAGTAGGTTATATAAGTACGCTACAACTGTAACATAAAATACCCTGCATAGCAGAAGAGGCACTTGAAAATTAATTTGAGTATGCAGGTGTAATCCTCAGGCTATTTTGGTGCTGAGTCAGTACCAGTTTAGTTCAAATATGCATTTTTATGATCTGAAACTCAATTCTTCACTGTGCCAAAGGGCACAGGTCTCTCACTATGACCATTTGAGCAGCTTTGCAGTCTTAAACATGGAAATAGGCTTGTCACTTTTCCTCTCTCTCAGAGGAAGCAGAGATCTCTCCTTACGGTCTGACTTCTTTTGTGGCTTTGTCAGTCTGAATGGAAATAAGCAGGTGCCCTCCACACCTCCCAGCTGTAGAGCACATTCTCTGAAGAAAGTTCAGAGCTTAAGTTTGTACATACCAATGCATTTTGGCTGAGCGTGTTCAGCTGCCTTGTGGGAATGGTG
The DNA here is from genome assembly GCA_013399945.1 of Ploceus nigricollis. Classification (NCBI taxonomy): domain Eukaryota; kingdom Metazoa; phylum Chordata; class Aves; order Passeriformes; family Ploceidae; genus Ploceus; species Ploceus nigricollis. The sequence goes on from VXBC01007391.1 coordinate 739,227, forward strand.
GCTTCTTCTTTTCAGAAGCATCCATGACAACTGATGCCCTGAGATATTTAGGAGCAGAGCTGGGCTTCAGAAGCCCAGCAGCAAAGTAAAATACTGTCCCTGTGTCGCCTCCTGGCTTGGCTGGGAATATGTCTGGTTTTATGGATGTGGTGTCATTTCTTTCCCATGCCCTTGTTCATTGTGACTGGCTTCAATCCAAGTGAGGAGGAGGTGGGGTGGGTCAGATCAGTTTGATACAGGGACTGGCAGCCACGTCTCCCTTAGGTGCAAAGAGGGGGGTGTGAGGAGGGCAGCACAGGAAGTGGCAGAAAATGGCAAAAATCCCTGTAGTTTCTGCCAGCACCCATCTTCGTGACTGAGGCTCTGTTACCCCAGTGCTGCTGTGCAGAGTGCAGGTGGAGATACCAGCAGGCACTGCTAATGCCAGAGAGTAAAAGATTCCCTTCCCTGGAAGTCTGCCTTTTGTTGCAGACTCCATGTGTTACCTTCTGCATGCATTTCCCAGAGAATGTCAGGGAAGGTGCCAGCCTGCATGGACCTGCGTGTATTCTGTGTGGCTCTGATATTCTAGAGCTGCAGCTGGTCTAGGCAAGCTGCAGTTGTTCTAATTGCAAGGCTCTGGCACCTGCCTGTGGTTGTTACAGGCTGCATCTCTCCACAGCCTTGTTGGACAACGTAATTGTCCACAGTCAGCAGTTCCTGGTTACTCATTGGGCATTCACCAGTAAGTCTCCATTTCCTTGCATGGAGGAGCAAGAGAGACTTCAGACTAGGAATGAACGAGAGGGCAAGAAAGGAGTCTTCTGATTTAATGGTTTTGTTCTGTGCACCCCAAGGAGCATACAAGGTTTTCCTCTACCTTTTCTTCTTTAAGGCTACAAGGTGTTCAATGTCCAAGCACAAATTTGACCTGGTTGCTACCTAGGGGAGCTTTTTGTTTCATCTGAGGGAATATTTCTCTTCATAAAGCTGATATTAATAGGTGATCAGGAATAGGTGGGTCATAACTCTCATTGTGTGCCTGGAAACTCTCAGACGGCATCACACTGGCTACCTGTCCGACAAGACAAGAAAGAAATGAGTAGGAAAAGGAAAAAGAAAGTTACGGTCTGTCTTTAACTTGACAGACTGTACGTAAGCTGACATTCCCGTGGCTTTAATACTGGAATAAAAGTCTTACTTTGTGCAGTTTGATAGGTCTTTGCCTTTTCATATCAAATTCTCAGGGCAGTCAGTTCCTGTCTGTTGGTGTTGTTGCGGGAATTTTGTGGACAGTTTGAGCTGGTTTTGTCAGACATTTAGATGACAATGCTGATCCCTGTGCTAAGCAAGAAAGAAAGGACTGCAGGTTAGAGGCAAGTTAAGCCTGTCCCTGATGTACACCTGTAAGTAGTGAAAGGATAATCAGGCAAGAAAAACCTTTCTGCTCTACCTGAAACCCTCAAACAAAACACAAAACATGTTGTCCTGAATTTACTGGAGAGTCTCTGGCTGTATTGAACTCAGTTTGCATGAAAAGAATATGCCAGCATTTCTTTAAGGAGCCTAATCACTCAGAAAGGTGAGATGATATTTAAATATTAACATTGCTTTAAATGCCACTCTTAGTTTCTTTTTTTTCCAATCAAGTATTCTGTTTTTCAAAAAATAGTTTCTCTCTTCTGCTTTTTTTGCATCAAGTCCAATAAAAGTGATGGAGAATAGCAGAAAAACTGACAACATGCAGAAAGTAATACATGGATAAGGAAAAGCTCTCCTTCCTATATTTTCTATAAGTTCCAGTTAATAGGTATCAATCACAATAAATTATAAAAAAAATGACAGATAGTTGCACTACAGAGTGTATTTTATTGTGTGAATATGCAGGTAGACAATCTGCCTCTCTCTTGATGAAGATCTGTGTTTATTGGAGTTGTGAAACAAGGGGGAGAGATATACACCAACTTTTAAATTATTTGTTGTATTTGTTTTAAATTGCAGCTCTTGAGTTTTAATGTTAAACATTTGGAACAAATGTTTTCAAATACTGTGTTTTACATCAAAACTGCAAAGTTTCTGAGTTCACAGTTAATGTGACTCATTTGACATTAGCTGTAAACAGTCATGCTGTTGTAATTTAATCATTTATGGTCATCTGTTCACTGCCTTAGATTTGTATGGGCACAGCTAGAAAGTGCATTAAACAGTGGGAATATCGGAAAAAAGAAAACCATAAGGAGAGAGGGAAAGGAAGGGAAACCAAAACTGAACAGAGATTTACAGAGATACAGAAATTAATACAGAGAGTTGTGAGCTCTCATTTTAAACTGGTTACAAGACTCTGCTGGTAAATGTATTCACTCATCCTGGGAAAAAACGATGTCTGTTCCTTCAGTCTGTCTTCTGTAATTGTACCGCGTAGGTGCTATTATTTTCCTTTTCAGATATTACTTTGATTTTTTTGAGGTATTTTACTTGTGCTTTCTACAAAACTTAAAAGTGCTTTATCTAAATGATCAAGTTATCACATTTCTCTTGTTTTCTGCTTTTCTTGTCTTTATCTGGTGGCATAATTAAAAATAGTCCGTTTTCTGAAAAGTGTTGTGCACCTCTGCAGATCTTGGGTCTGGAATAATGGTGAATAATGAGGTCCAAGCCCAAGATAAAGTGCAAGGGTTTTGGAGGGCACAACTATTTCATGTAGCAAGCAAGCTCCTATTTACAAAAGTGAGTTGTAATTTAGTTTTAGCTGGCAGTCATAGTCTGAATCCAGAAAGATGGTGCAAAATCCTAACATGAGGGTGCAGTGAATGAGACTGTAGTGCTGATCTGTTCTTTGTGCAGTACTTTATCACTGCTGCTCTCAGTGCTGTGGTCCAAAACAGACCTGCACTGCAGCAGAAAAGGAGCATTCAGCTCAACAGAACCTCTGAGGTGCCCAGCTCTTCAGTAGAGAGAGCATGAAATTTTGGGCTATGTTAGAGGTGTTCAATGATTTAGAAATTTCTGTTTCTGTACACAGCCTTTTAAGTGTTTCTCTTGGTAAATTTTGTTTTCCAGAATAGCTCATTAATGTGTTTATCCCAGTACCTCAGTACTTTGACTGTGTTCCCCCCATGCCTTTTATCAATTGGTAGAGAGAGCAGTACTGTAAGTAAGACAAAGAATTAATTTTCTAGCTCAGTGATTTTAAGAGTTTTTTGGTTTGGAGATATTTCTGTATTTTTCCAACAGAACTTGCTTTTCCCAGATAGTTTTTGAGGATAGAAATGTAGCATTTGTAGCCCACAGATCACTGTTTGCAAAGCTCTTTATTGGAGACTGGAAATTACATGAGTCTAATTTGTCTGGCTTGACACTGGAATTAATTGTCTAAATTGGGGAAGATATGGCTTGGGGCAAATATTGAAATATGGATAAGCCATAGGACAAATAGGAAATGTGGAAAAGAGGAATATTTGTCTAGAAGAGGCAGGTCTGTAAAAAAATCAGCTAAATGCTGAGCAGCAGTGTAAAAGCAAATCACATCTTAAGTTTGCTCAGGAAAAAGAATAAAGAATAAGAGAGAGGCTGTTGTTGTGCCTCTCTATATATCCAAGCATTGCCCATGTCTTGAGCACAGGTGCAGTTCTGATCCCTGTCAGAAAGAATATGGTAGATATAAAAGAGCTGGAAAAGAATCAAAGAAAAGCAGTGATCAAAGATGTGATACGTCTTCCATTGGAGATTACTGTATAAACCAGGACTCTGCAGTCTGGAGAAGAGAAGGTTGGCTGAGATTTGATTGATATTACAAAGTCTGTGACACAGAGAGGTTAAAATAGGTTTGACACCCGCACACCCCCCCTCCCAATACAGTCTCTAAGGTACATTAATAGATTAAGGCCCAGTTCCAAAGAAACAAAACGAGTTTGCTCTTGGCACAGAGGGCAGTAGGTGCCTGAAGCTACTTTCTGAAGGATGTGTGGCTGAGAGCAGCTTATCCCCAGAAGGGGAGGTTGAACAAGTTTGTGGAACAGAAATTCACTGAAGTTTACTAAGTACAGCTTGAGAAAACACATCTGTCTCAGGAAGTGACGAAATGGAAAAGAGTTGGATTCTGTGAGAATGTTGAGGGGAAGGATTTATATGTTTGCTGTGTTCTTAGTCATGGCCACTGTTTTTGAGACAGGATGCCAAGCCTTGGTTCAGTATATTCTAGTATGGCTGTTCTTATGTTTCTTAAAGGGAGTTTTTGAGGCTGATGTTATATTACACTAAAGATTTTAGCATAAAAAGGAAAAACCTAACAAGCAATTTTCTAGTGAGAGGAGTAAAAGGCCAAGTAATCACTGGATGTCTGTGAGCAAATGGTGTGATATACTCCTATAAAGAAAGCACAAATGATCCTAGAAAGCTTCAAGTACTTCAAATAGAGCTGGGAATCATTCATGTAATTAATTAAACCTATTCTAAAATATTGTCTACTGCTCCAGTTGTCTGTATTCACATACAGAAGAGGCTGCTAGGATAGTTACAGTAACTGAGTGTTCTACAAAAAGCATGGGCTTTATTGGCTGCCATTACTGTGTATAATGCATCATGGACAGAGTGCCAACTGGGGAAAAGACCTAATCAAGGAAAGAATAATATTGGCACAAGAATGAGTGTGTATAAACTGGCCATGGGTGAGTTTGGGGAGAAAAATGGGGGAATCTCTCTTGCCATTTGAGTAGCAGAGTTTTGCAGGAGTCTTCCAAGAGGTGCCATGGGGTTTGAAATAGTACAGGTTTTAGGGGTAAAAAGATGAGAGTGTTGTCAATAGTTAAGGTTCTGTAGTTAAACCAGGCTTGTAGAAGTCCAGAAAAGAGGTGCAGAGCTCTGTGTGTTCCGTGGAGTTAGCTGCTCCAGGCCTCCAGCTGCTCCCTGCAGCCTGCTGCGAGGCTCTGCTGTCTCTGTTGGCTCAGCCACATTTTGTATTGTTATTAGCCTGCGTTCCTGTCACTTCCTGACCATGGCCTTTCTGCTCCTTCAGATAGCAATTTGGATCTCATCCATCCTTCTGTTTTCTGATCATAACCATCTTGTGAGGTGCAAACACTTGCTGTTTAGCCAAAAGAAAGAAAAAAAAAAGACAGGGTAAGGTATAATGCAGATTTTGGGGTATTTGTTTACAAGACCAGAAAATAGAAACAGTGACAGCTGTTAACAGCTTGAAAAAACTGTTTGTAGTGGTTCCTTAGCAGATAAATATGTTCAACCTTTCCCAGTTTTGCCTTATGTTCTTTTTTTTCCAAGCTTTTTGTTAGTAAGACTAACAGGATGATGACAGATAGGTTTTGGACAAAGCCTTGTGTGAAAGTATCTTTAAAAAAAATTACCCCTGGTAAAATTCCACTAAATATATTCTGATGTCTCCCTTTACAGCTCAATGTCACCAACAACTAAAAATTTCCTTTAGCTAGTACGTTTATTTACTTCATCCAGGCATTGCAAGAAAGGTAAATTATATTTCTGTGGCAGAGACAAATTAACTGAAATACCTGATGAACCCGTTGGAAATCATGCGGGAAAGTTTCCCAAAGTCACACTCATATGTGAATTCAAGCAAACATAGTCAGGACACCAATAGAATGTGTGCTTATTCTCTGAACAGAATAGGGGACTTTTTTACTAGTTCGTGGGTTTTTGGCGATTTGGTTTTTTTTGTTTGGTTTGGAGTTTTCTATCTGAAGTGAGTGAAAAAGGTCTTTTACTTGTCTATGGTTAGTATGAAATCTCTTCATAAATTTATGAGCTGTGTAAGTTATATTTTAGTTTGTTGGGTTTTTTGAAAATTCTGTGTAGCTGACTTTCTAATCTGAGCTTAAAATTTTAAGTGTAGCTTTGCAGTATCACAGGTGAAATGGCCAGAATTTGGAAGGTAAGTTCAAACCCACACTAATTCCGGTAGGAGTTTGTTTTTCTCCAAAACCAGATTTCTCTGAATAGATGAACCCTTGCACATCAGAAGAGGGAGAGAGAGAGACTGCACTGCTAGAACAAGTTCCAGAGGTGAGGTCTGTGTGTCAGGAGTCAGGGTGGTTGTTAACATGCCAGCCTGCAGGCAGGGGTGTGCAGGTGCTGGTCACTGTCCACTCACAGGCCAGGTGTTAACAAACTCACCTTGGTGTAGCAAGTTAGGATACAGCTCTGAAGGTGGTTCTCCAGTGCTTAAATTTCAAATCCTTTTGTGTCTTTGAAATCAATTTATATATTTTATGAGTATGGTAGAGGTGGAAATGTGCACTTGAGCTGCACTTGACCTCTTAAGCTGATTGCTTTTTCAACTGTAAACTGGTAGTTTCATTCAGAAGCTTTTTAGAATTGGTGTTAATAATATTGAGTAATAATACTGAACAGACAGAATAATGCCATGTTATTTAGGATTCTATAAGTAATTAGCAGCTTGAATAATAATTATCATGGTTATGTGTACTGTATGCTAAGTATTACAGTTGGTTTATTCTTACTGGTGCATTTGGTGTATTTGAAAATCTTGACTATGCAGAGCTTTTAGAGGTAGGTACTTGGGCCCTCTACTGATGATTCTGTGAATAGGAAAAGCTGCCCTGCAATATTAAAATACTGGCATAATGGGTCTTTTGGAAAAGGGAACATAAATGTAAGCAGAGACCAGAACTAAAGCCAGTTCTGTTTAAACAGAGCCACCCCCTCTCACTGTTTTTAGAAATATCTAAAAAAACCTCAACCCTAAGCCTAAAATCATAATTGCATTAAAAACAAATTACCCTGTTTTGAGATATGTAAAATAAAACCCATTAAAAGATCAAGCTGGCAAAAAGGCCCCTATCCCAATGCCTTTTTTTGCCTTATGTTTTAACACAACCTGTTTGAAATCTATTGCATTCTGTATTCAGGCTGGAGCCATAACAAAGTTTAACCTAAGGGCAAGTTGCTGATAGTAACACTTGTCAAATCTTCTCTGAAGCTTTGAGAGTCAATTGAGGAGTTCTTTTACAGTCAGGCAATCAGGCAATCTGACTACAAGTGTTGTTGATCTGCTTAATTCTGAGAAGCTGCTCGAAAGTGTCAAGCCTCTGAGCACTGCTTGGCATCACTTTCTCCCTCATTTGTGAGTATGTCAGAGAACATTTTGTGATGTTTTTCCAAGTGTTTGATTATAACGTGAGTTATTGAGTCTAGAGCTGTTTATTAGGAATTTGATCAGTATCACCATATCTTCTTGTACACCTCTGATTTCTGTGTTGCAATACTTTAGTCAGACAGTGGGGTTACTGCACCACACTTGCAGCTTTTTAAACCCTGGCTAGTAAATCATATCAGCTTTTCATTACCTAATGTGTATTTACAGTGCCTTGAAAATCTGAAGTGTCAGGCAAACATCCCATCTGAACTTTCTAAGGTGAGCCAGTACAAGAACCTTGCAGAACACTGATGAGAGATGGTGTGATACTGCATCAGAGTGATACTGAGGGGGAGGAGTTAGGAGATGAGCAGAATCAGGATGGGCTTTATGCATCTGAAGTCCATGCTACTGTTATTCCTATTACCAATACTCCTAAAAGAAAAAAAAAATTAGCAACCCTCATGTAAACGTGTATCTGTATTAGCACAACACTAGTGCAACTTTTACTGCTTTATCAGCTTCCCTCCTGAGTTCTGGTCCTCAGAACTCAGCCTCCTCACAGCTTCCTGCATCCTGCCTAAACCTTATTTTTCCACTGAAAAATGGTGACCTCATCCAAACCAGGTTTGGGAGTGGTCCCTGGTGCATGCTATCCCTCAGACTCTGGCAAGGTAATTCTTGGCCTGTTCCACAAACAGGTTGATGAGAGCTGGACAAATAGCCAAGTGAGAGAGCCTTGGCCAGAGGCTTGACACTGCCAGGCTGTACCTTTGCTACTGTAAAGTGTAGCTGTGGAGTCACTGAGCTGCTTCTTTGGTGTTTCCCAGATTCCTGTTGTTCTTTTCCATGATGTCATGGACTGATTGTTGCAATCCAAATTTAGCAGCCCTTGTCAGATCTGTCTCATTGTAGAGCAGGGATAAAGGTGCATGGCCAGAAAATTCAGTAGCAGAGAAATTATTTTTAAAAAGTCATTAGCTTCTAAATAACAGAGTCCTGCTGTGCCTTGATACTCACTGATAAATGAATGTAGCATGTGTGTCAAAATAAGAGCACATGAGAACTAGTGAGACAGGAGGAAAGCAGAAATGACAATTAGGGCTGCATGACTCAGTACACTGAAGGCACTTGGACACCAGAGCACTCCAGAGCTGGGGATGTCCCAGGCTGAAGGCTTTTCTTACATTTCTCTCAGTAAAGAAACCAGTGAAAGTGAACTTTGCAAAGTCTTTGTGCATTATTGCTGAGTGTATCCATAACAGCAGAACGTACAATTTTGAGTTCACTGCTCTTTAGCTCTTTTCCTTTTTCACTTCTTCTTCTTTTCTTTTCTTGTTTTTTCCCTTAATTTTATTTCCTTAGATCTAACTGGCTAAAACCGTGCTGTGGGAGACGAGCAGCTGTGTGGCAGGTATTTTTGCTCAGTGCAAGTCTCAACAGTTTCCTGGTAGCCTGTGTAGTATTGGTGGTGATTCTTCTGACTCTGGAACTCCTAATAGATATAAAGCTTCTCCAGTGTGAGTAGGAGGAATTTTTTTTTTCTTTTTTTTTTTTTCCTTTTTCTTTTTTTGATGAAATAAAGGCTTAACTTGCTGGGAGGTTTTTGAAGGGGGAGGATGTTGGGAATGTTTTTTACCTACCATTTAAATTATTAGTAGGCTAGGTAAAAAAATGTGTTCTTGTGGAACCTTGGTATAGTGAAGTCAGTCTCTATTATTCTGACCAAAGCTAGGTCAAATAACAATTTCAGTAGAGAACAAATTTTTAAAAGATAACTAGCAGAGTGTACATGCAGAGATTCACATGTGTTGTCATTAGTACTTGAAAAGCTCTGTCCTTTATAGACATGTTACATATGCACAGGAGAAAAATCTGTGCATCATTAATCTCTGATACCCATCACATGTGGATAGACAAAAGTGATGAACATACAAAAATAAATAGGGTACTTGGTGTTAACCTCTTATTAATTACTTCTGCTCAAAATTACAGCCTTCTAGCTTGTAATGCACTGAAATGAGACAGATTTTCATTCTACTTTGCTAACACACTGTGAGTCAAATCATGGCTTAAATGGAGTTTTGCTTTATCTGAATTCACTTTACACAGGTTCCACAATGGAAATTTTAATGCTGCTGTTTTGCTTCTTAATTCATCTTTTTTTCCCTACTCTTCTTTTCCTCCATTGCACCCCTTTTTTTTCTTTATTTTCTCTTTTTCTTTTTTGATACGAAGTTGACATGATCACATACACCATCAACACTTTCCCCTAAGCTAAATGTTGAGGAGCAGCCTCTAGTATCTCCATGCAATCTCAGATGTGTTGAAATGGCAGCTGGGGTTCAGGCAATCCCATAAATGCAAAAGTACATAGCACAAAAGAGTGCCAGGTGTCTCCTGTGGCAGCTTTAAACTGAGCAAACCAAATTTTTATTCTCTTGAAGTCTTTTTACTGTTGCAATTTGTCAATTGATCATAGTGGCATAAAGATTCAGGTGTTGCAGTTGTATTAAGATGACTTTAAGGGACTTCATTGATAATTACAGCCATTTCTTAAACTCTGTGAGATGAATGTGAATGACTCTGTGTCATTCCATGCTGCTGCTCCCCATTTCCACCCATCTGTCCATACTGCACACACTGTGCAGGGCATGGCCACTCCCTTACAGCTGTTACTTTCTCTGCTCTCTGGTCACTCGCCGTTTTTGGATGAGGAAGCCCAGGATTTGGACGAGTCTGCCACTTTCAAAAAAGTCAGGAAGGCGAATTGTGGGTATAAGGCCTTAAGGAAGAAGCTTTCAACAATACTTATTGAGGTGTCACATCTTTCTGTTTATGTAGAGAATTTTCATTTCCTGTAGAGACAAACAGTTTTAAAGACTGTTGATTTCTCTGAGTTTTAACAGTTTTGGTTACTCTCCTCTGGAAGCAGCCATTTTCTCACCATTTATTTTCTGAAGGAACTTCTAAAGAAAGCTTTACTTTAGGAATCATTGCTCCCCTGTGTGTCTGGTGCATATGACACTGCTGAAAACTCTGCAGCTTTCACCTTGTTCATGACCTGCAGGTGTTTGGTTGAGCCAGATGACTTCACTGTTCAGAGGTGGCCCCTGCCACCAGGATGGATTTGCTCAGAACCATTCCACTTGTGTTACTACTTTACATTTTAGCTAATGAACCTTGCCATGAGGCTTTTTGCCTTCGCCAGGTTTGAATACCCTCTATCTTGTTTTAAAGCAGATAAAGGCTGTCTCAGTGAGGCTGATCTAAGTATTCCAGTTGTGCCTTGTAAGGGATGTGTGTCATTTACACTGAGGTTTTGAAAAGCCATTAGCCCATAACTATGTTTCTCAAAAATGTAATTACAGTTTTAAAGGGTTCCTTACTCTTATAAAACCAAGCAGTGCTTTAGGATACCTTACAGCACATCGCTGCCAGTTCTGTCCAAAACAACAACTGCTAATCCATTCTATAGGCTGTAATAACTTAGGAAGCCTCCCTTTATTAAAAGAAATCCAAACCAACCAACTGGAAAAAAACACAACAAAAGGAACGTGGTGTTTTCTTTGGCTGTGACATTTTCAAAGTACAATTTTTCTCTCCTGCTTTCAGTGTAGTTTTTGGTTGCATGATGCATTTCTCCCACGCACAAAGCTGTTGGTTTCGTAGGTCGACACCACATTTACAAACTGTAGAACACACACGTGAAAAGGTCAGAGACCTTTTAGGGTATTTTAGCACAAAACGTGTTCATACCAGAATTAGAAACCCCAGAAAGCAAGGGACATATAATACATGTTTTGTTTTAGGTCTCTGTTCTGTAATCAGGTTTTTTACATCTGTCTTCAAAGCTCCTCGCATGCAATAACAAAATAGCATCTCAATACCTTGTGATGTTCTGCAAAAGCAGAAATAGATGAGTATTAACTTGCACCTCATAAAAAAAAATTAAAAGAAATGTTGTGACAGATTCCAATGCCTGAGAAATACAGACCATGCTACCCATTCCTCATCTTCAGTTTTGGGGAAAAGGAGCTCAGGAAATGATGTTAGTACTGCCCTTGTTCTGCAGTCAGCTGCAGCAGGTGCATGTGTAGAAGGCAGCAGCCCTTCCTGAGCAGCGTGGGGCTGAGGGGCTGCGCTCCTGGGCTGTGCCCTGCAGAGCCCTGGCTGTGCCCTGCGGAGCCGTGCAAGGGAAACGTGCCGTGCTGCAGCAGTGCCTCAGCACCGCGGGGTCAGCAGCATCACACACACCCCTGCAGTGTACATCTGCCAGGAAATCAGGAACAACATCCACTGAGAGCGAGTGCTGCTATTCCGAGCTCCTGGAGTGCTCGCTCAGGGTTTGTCAGGAGGGGTTTTCCCCCAAATTCGTGGTTGCTGTATCTTTTTGTGTCGCCAGGGGGCAGCTGGAGCCTTGTATGTCGGTGGAGCCCTGCTGGAAAAACTGCGTCCCAAGGGTTCTTCAGGCTGCCCGGTAGAGGCGGTGCTTTAGGAAACTTTATTATATTGTATTTTGCCGATTTGTTTCACCTTTAAGTAGTTCCTCTGCTGCAGCGCAGCAAATGCTCTCATCAAACCCCAAAAGAGCTTCAGCTTCGGAGTTCCAGTGGCAGGGCATATTCAGTTTTATTTGTATCCTGATTTCTTCCTACATCCTTTTTCTCTCTTTCCCATATCAATCGGTTCTGATTTTAAAATAAAATGCTTCATTTAGTGTGTGCCCAGTATGTTCTTGGGAAATCGTTAAGTCCGCCTCAGCCCTGCACCTCTATGCACGCAGCCACTGCTTGCCTTACACAGTCATTCCCTGACACTGCAAGACTGCACAGACTGCTCTGGTCTGTCTGCTGTGGAGATGGTAGACTCACAAATACCCTGCAGGAAGGAGAGAATGTTTGCTCTTCATTCCCTTCTTCTCAAACTTGGGAGCATGTGGGAGTAGGAATTGCTAGCAGTTCAGTTAGTGGACCCTGTCAACTTTCTGCATTTTTCTGTCAGCATAAAATGTATTTTGAAGCCCATTTTGAGCATTAGTTTTTAAGCACCTGTTCCAGATAAATACTGATCATCTGAGATGAATTGTCAAAGACTGAACACAAGGAATAATGTGGGGTAGTAGAGCATTCTGTTTCATTACTGAGTCCTAGATCTGGATTTTTAGGCACACAGGAATTAGTCACACATCTCATACTAAAGCAGCGTTGGGGTGAGAGCATGAAGCAGTGGCAGAGCATCAAGGACCTGAGCTGTGTCGCCATTGCTTACCAGCAGCAGGATCTGTTAAAGCTCCAGTGAAGAGCTGCTAACATGGTGAATGAAGGTGAGCAGCTGGCAGGGCTGGAGTTCCATGTCCATTGCATCCCATCCTCTTTCTGGTACTTCCATTGCAAAATCTGAGAAAGCAAGCTTTACCATATGTAACTTGTGGCAGTACTAATTATGCTAAACCTAAGTTGCACTCTGCTACTGTAATGACCCTTCGTTGTATTATGTTAATTGCAGTTTCAAGTGCTTCCCAGTTTGCAGGAGTAATTCACTGGATCAGCCTAGTCATCCTCTCTGTTTTCTTTTCAGAGGTATGTATAACCAAAGTCTTTCACCACATAAAGAACTGCAAAGTATTTTTATGTTGTCACTGGAATTAGCGTTTTACGGTAGTTTGACTGCAAATAATGTAGCACAGTGTATTTCAAGATAAAAACCAAGCAAAAGTGTACTGTTGCTGCTTCTACTTAGCAAACTAAAAAGTGTTATTTAGATTAGCACTGTATGTCAGTTGCTTAGAACTGGTAAGGAAACATGGAAGGGAAGATACTGCCTTAATTATAATTGGTAAGCTGCAGAAAGAAATAATTATCTCTGACTCTACAGGCACTGGACAGGATAGTTTGATCCATTTGTTAGCAGTGTCACTGGGTATAAAGTATAGGATTTAGATGAAGATATGTTCTTCAAGAATAAAGATCCATGGGAGTTTTGTACAAAAAGATCTGTTTTGAGAATGGAGTTATCTCCTCTCACAATTTATTAAGGTAGTTTATATATTCCAGGTTGCTGCATGTAGACCTAGTCAGAGAATGAAACAAATGGTGAATTTCTTTGCCAAAATGTGTATGAATGTAGGCACTGGAAAAGGCTCTAGTCATGATGTAACAAATGACCAAACTGGGATAATCTGCCTTTCTGAGCTTTCAGCTTTGTTCCAGAAAGAAGTCATTGGTATTGAGACTTTTAGACTGCTCCTGAAATATTCCAAAATTCTTTTATTGCTATTTTTCAGGTTTTAATATGTTACTTATCACAATAACAAGTTTTATGTTTGTTAAGTTGGAAAACAGCTTGGACTTAAAATATTCTAAAATATTTTTTCAGGTTCCATAGGAGAAAATATAATCCAGAGAGGTTTGTTAATAACTTCATTCTGTAGAAAATTTAGATAGTTACGAGGTGAAGGTTACAAAAAAACAATAATCAAAAAACAAAGCTATGATATCTGCAAATGATTTATTGGATCACTTGTATTGAATTCATACTCATGATATATGATTGGTAATTTCCATGGTGCTCCTAATGAAATACATTTACTTGTATCATTTTGTATTTCTCAGCAGGGTTTTTTAGCTGGTGTTGTCAGTGGGTGCTTTCTGAAAGGGTTGTGTGATGGCATGCAGGGATCTCACACTGTTCTGCATCCCAGCCTTCTGCTGCACTTACACAAACAGGTCCCGTTACTGGCCCCATCCTTTCACAGTGGTGGTGGGCTCTAGGTTACATGTAAGATGACTGAAAATAATCTCTAAATAATTAAAAGAACTTGTAGTCTTTCTTTTGTGAATTGCACATCCTAATTCCCAAAGGCTCAGGTTTGCTAGATGGTGCCCATTCCCTTTAAAGAAATACTTTCCTCTCCCCTCCAGAATCTTTCCTCAGTGGGGATTAGCACCCTGGAGCTCCCTGTAAACCTGAGCTTCCCTGTAGGATCAGCGTGTAACTGCTGCTAGCAGCATGGCTGCACAGCCACATTCACCTGACCCCTTTGCTTTCTGGAGCTGGTTTCACCAAAAGCCTCTCCTGTGCTGCTCAGTTCCCTGCTGCTGGACTGCAGTCTGCAGTTCTGTTTTCATTCCCCTGCACCACCAGCACTCTGCTCACACGTGGAGCCGTGTTTGGCTCCTGTGTCCCTCCCTAAGTGCACAGCTGCTGTTGGGCTGTTTGTGGCTCTGCAGACACATCCTCGAGGCCAGGGCTCATCTGGCTCAAGGAAGAAGTTGATTGTTTCAGTTCTGCTGGGACAGGGTACCCTCCAAAGTGGTTGAACTGGTTCAGAAGTATTTTTCAGGAAAAGAGTAACAGAAGTGTTTCACAGGTCCAAAACAGTTTCCCTGACTTGTGTTGACTCACCATCCTCATTTTGGATCTGCATTGGCTTTTCTCTCTTTATTAGATATTTGGAACTACTTTGTCTACGTGCTGTTCTCATTTATTATAAACTTATCACTTACTTCATTATCTACTTCTGTCTTAAGAAGTAGCTTCCTTCAGCTATTTGATTATGGTTTGAATTTAGATCAAAGAAAAATGAGGCCACGAGACAGCCATGTGAGTTGCACAGGCCAGGGTAGATTTTTGGATATGGATTCATTTGGCAGCTCAGAGATAGAAGTGGCTCCACAGAGCAGCTGGAGGTGTTTCAGAGACCACCAGTCTGGGAAAGAGTTCAGGTGTACCTTTCCTGCTGGGGTTGGCCTTATTCCATGTTGAGTTCATTTTGAATTGTGTCTTAAGAGAGCAAAAACAGAGGGTATAATTTTCTGTCATCCAATTTATTTTCCCAAGAGGTTACAAAATACTGCCAAAATTGCAGATGGCTTTTTTTTTTTTTCATACATCTTAATTTTATTTATTCCTTTGATCCCTTCAGGGGATTTTTTTTTCCTCTGATTCTCATACCATGAGTCAGCTGTCTTTGGGATCATTTGTCTCATATGTTAGAGTGAGATTCTGCAGTATGTGGTTGTTCATGCCAGGATGATATTCCAGAGATCAGGTTTAATTAGTTTACTTGGGTATAACAGGTAACTGCTGAGGATTGATGAGTCCTTCAGTCATTGTTTTTCTACTCAAAGCAAGGATTCAAAGTTTCTGGTGTTCAAAAAAGGTGATTTCCATAGCAAGTACCCTGTTCTGAGTTTGGATGTTTACTGTTTATTCTGTAATTTGGTTCTCATTAGTTGTAAATATGGGTACACAATTCTTCAGGAAGGCCTCAGCTTAAAGAACAAAGTTGTAAAATACTTGTTAAGACCCATAAAACTTCCAGCACAAAATCTGAATGTTTTGGAAGAATACAGCTGATTAAAGGTGGTGCTCTCAAAGCGTTGCAAGTAATTGCAGTGCAGTTGAAGTTAAACAGCCACTGGCTTTCTGCTTGGTTAAAACGAGGGGGCTAAACATGCCAGCAGCTGGCAAATGCCACCAGAACAGCTGCCAACAGAGCTGAGTAGCTGCTCTCGCAGCATCTTCCTGCTTTCCCTAGGCTTGTCTTACAGCCACTAGCCTTAAAGGCACTTTGTTCATTTTATACTCTCTGTCACGGTCTGTGACTTTCCAGCATTAAAATATCCATATTCAAGTGAAGTGCACATCAGCTTTTTTTGCTTTTTTCCAAGTATTTGAACAGGATTTACTAGTGGTTTGTCTCTGTTGACATACATCACTATGATTTGTCCATGCACCAAATGTTACCCAGATGTTAAGACAGAAGAGAAGAGAAGAGAGAGGCACTGGGGGGAAATCCCGGTATCAGCAGCAAGGTGAGGCCAGGTTGTACCTTCTCAGGAGGGCAGACTCAGCCTTGGTATTAGCTGGCTGAGAAAAGGAGATGGGGAATGTCGCAGAGTTTGGTAAGTGGATTGAAGTCTGCTCCTAACAGTTCTATCCCACTGCCACAATTACGTGGTTCTGTGGCTGTTGTTCAGCTCTGCTTTTCCACTAGGACTGATGTGCAAGAATGGAGTTCGTTGATATTAGCTGTTTGCATTGCTCTGTGTGCTGAAGCCAGCCCAGCACTCAGGCATTCTGCTGAAGGGAAGCATGTGAGGGTTTCCCTGGGAGGAACCAAATCTTGTGTACTCAGTCAGGCAAGCACCAAATCACATCTTTTTTCTGGCATCCGTGTCCAAGAAATGAGCTCTCAAATTTAGTAGAGTAAGTCTGGGCTCCCAGCTGGTAAACAATCTGTTTCATTAGCTATGGCCCACAGGAGGAAAAACTCCAAGGCTTTCCTCATCCTGTATGTTTAAAGGAAGTGTTCATAGTAGCCTGCTACTTTTCTCCTTGTTAATAGCAGCCCTTGAAAGGAATAAAACCTCCAAAGGGAGACTCTGCTGTTTAAAGTTCTGTTAAAAAAGAAAAACATCCTAAATGGCAAAACTAAGTAAAAATGTCTTTCCCTTAACAAATTCATAATTTATCTTAGAGAAACTCAGCTATGTTACTTCTGTTATATTATTTGTGAGCTTCAAAGAGCTGAGGGGAAAGATAACAATCTATTAATCTTCTGTAAACTGTGGTTTCTCTTTTGTGTGTTTACTTTTATTCCGTGTACATACAACTTTTCTTATGGTGCATAAATGCACTTCATTGCTGTATGTTTTGTTTTCTAAATGGAGTGAGTAGTGGGGTCTAGGAACAAAGATAAAGATTTGATATATTAATATGATTTATAAAGGTAAATTTAGGCTTCTTTCTTTGCTAGTTGTGTATCAAATAAATTTTAATATACTGGGAAATTTCTTTACTAAGCAATTTTCTGGCTTCACAAAGAAGTAGTTACCATGGAAAGTGGTCCCATAAAGTTCTGGGAATGTTGCTGGACATCTGCCTGAAATACCAGTCTGCCCATTTCATTTCCAGTAATATACCTGACTTACAGTGTGCTCTATCAGTGCTTCATCTGTGCTTTCATCTCTTGGTAGTGACAGTGCTGCACCTCCTACACCACATGTTTCAGAGAGAAGTGCTGGTGCTTGTGTGGCCATGCCCAGAGGGAGCTTGTGATGCAGGGCTGCCTAAGCCCTGTTCCTTGGCCACTCTGCATGTGTGGTGGAGTTTCTGGTGAGCCATTCCCATGCCTGAAAAGCCCTTTCAAATCTATACGGAATTGTCAGTTGAAAACTCATTGGATTTCCCGTGTGCTAAGGATTTAGATTGTGAGAGTATTGGGAGAACACAAGAAGAAATAGAAGTGCAGAGATTGTGCGAAGGTGCATTTGGGTATGTGATATCCTGGTAGTATTAGTGAGAGAGAGCACAGTGTGTTTGTGTCTGTTCATGGCACCAGGCTTTGGCAGGGAATGGTTCCTGTGGCACCATGAGCTGATGGAGCCCAGCAGTTCCAGAGTGCAGGACATGGGGTTGGGTTGTACTGGATAATGGTGACGTGGGGTCTGTAGTTTCAGAGCCTTGGTTGAAGACAATCTGTGTGAGGAGGGTGCCTGTGCCCTGGAAACAGAAGGATGTGTTCGTTTCAACATGCCAGCACATTCCTCTGGGCTCTGCTGGCCTGGGGACAGCGTGTGCTAGGACAGCTCATGGAGTAGCTCAGTACAAGCACACCAGGAGATGGCAAAAGAGGATTCTTCTAAGGACTGGATGAGCTAAGGCCTCTGGGAGTGACCCAGATGAGAGGGGTTATAAATTACAGATTGGGTACAAGGTGTTCTGGGAAAGCTTTCAATAAATATTTGGTCTTATGAGATATGTGCAAAAGGCAAAAGCTTAATTTACAGAGTTTCTGGGGCCTCTGTGACAGAGGATGGAAGGGAGGGAGGAAGGAAGGAAGGAAGGAGAGACATCTCTTCCAGCTGCCTCCATCCTGTCTATCTCCTGCCCAAGGCGTGCCCATCATGAAATGCAGAGGTGCTCTCCTCTCTCCTTTGCCTCGTGCTGCTGGGCCAAGGTCCCCTCCTCTGCTGCCTCCTGCTGATTTCACACTACAGAGGGATTGGACACAGTGACTCACTGAGTAGTAAATCGTATATTAACTGTGCAAGCAGAAAAGTATTTAAAGTTACTTAATGTACCATGCAGTCAGCTAACAAATGCAGATTGTGGGAATTCACACAGCTGGCTCAGGAAAGGACTTGGCCAAGTTTCCCTACAAAATTAGAGAGAGAACCTGCAGCATCTAAACTTCACTGCTGGCAGTCAATGTCGTGCAAACAATTGTGTGTCACCAGGAGACTTTGTCGCTTTTGAAATTGGATTTCTGTCTGAAAAATGATTTAAAATTTTATCTGGGTTTACTTCAGCTTAAAGAAGTTAACCAGCTGTTCAGTCATTTGCCTTTTACTAGTGCACTGGGCAGACTTTTATGTCATAAATTAGC
The DNA here is from genome assembly GCA_013399945.1 of Ploceus nigricollis. Taxonomy (NCBI): domain Eukaryota; kingdom Metazoa; phylum Chordata; class Aves; order Passeriformes; family Ploceidae; genus Ploceus; species Ploceus nigricollis. The sequence goes on from VXBC01007391.1 coordinate 757,727, forward strand.
TTTAGCAAAAGAAAAATTTATTTCTGATACAACTGAAAAATACATGTGTTAAAGACTTTCTAATTAAGAGGTTTCCAGTCAAAAAACATTAAGGCTTTCTTTCTCAAGTACAAAAAACCAATCTGGCAGTACTTTTAACAGGAAAGTGCTCACATTGATACTTAATGTTTTTTTCAAATCTGCATTCAAAAATGCAGAATGCCCGTGGTGTACTGCAAAACTGTTTGTGTGCATTTGCTACATGCCTGCACACCAGTAGGAAACAGTGGTGCTGCTCCAGTTTTTCCCTTTTTCTTGTAGATTTTTGTACTTAAAAATGGTAGAATTGTGACTGGCATTGGTTTTGTCTGTGATGAATGTTTTACAGTTGCAATTCTCTTCTAATTCATACGCGTCTTTCCGTTTGGTCCTTGAACAGTAGGTAGGAAATTTCCTGGATTATTAATTTCTGTCTCTGTGTTTTTTCAGATTCTGCTACAGGTCCTCATTTTTAAAGTTCTGTACAGAGAGAGACTATACAATCAAATGCAATATGTATGTATTTGTATGAAACATATTTTTGATTGCTTTGGAAAAAATCCTAAAATGTTATATATAAGAAATACCAATACTTTCATTTGCTGTCAAAGCATTTATTATACTGAGCAATCAAGGAGGTGCCCAGTACAGTCCAAATGTCTTTGGTTCCACCTCTTCTGGGTGAGACCTGTGGCAGCAGCAGTGGATGTTCTCTCTGCTGTGGACACAGAGGCAGAGTGGGGACAGCCAGGGCTGGTTTGGAGCTGTGCTGGCACAGGCTGGCCCAGGGGCACCTCAGTGGCCAGGCTGGGGCTCTCTCGGGTCACCAAGGGCACACTGCCTTTCCTAGCTCCTGGCACTTCAGTGGTGATGGGATGTTTTAAATGTGACAGTGCTGGTGCACAGCTTGAAGAGCTTCCATGCAGAATAAATGTTTTCTAAGCTTACCCCAGTTGTGCCCAGCTGGTTCTGATGGGTGAGCCTCTGGGCTGGGAGGAGCTGGCTTTTCCCACCCTTACACTCACCTTCCTGCAGTGCCTCTTGAGCTGAGAGCCAAGGTGCTGATCATCTGGGCATGTTGTGCTGGACACCAACACCCAATCCTGCATTAAATGTCTGCCAAGTAGACTTCCAGTCACTGCTGACTTGTGCTGATTCACAGCAGCAGAGTGGCAATGAAAACATTTGTGTTAGCTTCCAGCCCTTGGAACTGCTCACACCCATTAACGTGGCAGTAGCACAGTCTGATTTAAATGCTGCAGTCAGGAATTAAAAAGGCAGGAAGGAAAATACTTTTGTACATTCCCTCACCAGTCCGATATTAAATCATATTTGGGGTTGTGAGGCAGTGTTTCTCTTTTCTTTGTGCAGATATGCCTCATTTCAGTGAAAATACCTTTGTGCACACCTGTCCAAAGGAATGAAGACTTTCACCCTTAGTTTCTGTGAAGTTGTTAAGTGCTCAGCCATCCTGTGTTAGTTGCTTATTGACCTGGCACTGCATAAGCACTGCCCAAGCATAGCAGAGCATGAGCTGTGCTCTCAGCAGGGTGGCTGTAGGAAAGGTGGTACCCTGAGATTCATAGAAGGCTCTGCTTGTCCTCATGTGTTTCCCCATGGCTGCCTGCTGTGGAACCTGTATGGACCCCAGGTAACTCATACAGCTGAGCTGAGGGGCACACAAGTAACTTGTACTTCAGCCTTTTGTGCAGCTCCTTGGTGGGGAGTGAGGGAGATGCTGGCAGAGGAGCTGGGATGCTTTTCCTGGCAGAATTCAGCTCAGGAGCTGAGCTGTGGCTGCAGGAGTGCCTTGGCTGGTAGCCAGCAGCACGTGTGCTTACACCTTGTGCCTATGTCAGATCACATCATGCTGGCCAGTTTGGGGTCATTAAGGGACTTGAGCACCTGCTCTTGTGCATCTCTTCCTCCACATAATAAATAAACCTTGAGGTTTATTTATAGGTTGTTATGGAGAGAGCCTTACTCCCATGCTGCATTTGTGAAGTGCTTTGGAAGTACAGTGTTTTTAGGAGTGCAAACTGGCAGCATTGGTGGATCTCACTGTCTCTGTAGAGTGTCATCATTTTTTTAGGGGAAAGAGGATGCTGCATTTTGTCTTCTGGCTTGTGCCTCCCTTTCTCAGCCAAACTTGGCCTGTGCCTTTGCATACCCCATTTCTGAGGTGGTGGCTGGTTCACTTTCCTGCTCCTTGGTGCTGTGGGGCTGGGCTCTGGAAGCACCATGTGCCCCACAGCAGTGTCCCCCTGGGCAGAGCAGGGGTAAGTGCTGTTTTCCAGATTTGCAGTGCCAGGAGAAGGGAGCACAGTCATCCCAGGCCAGCTGAGGCAGTTGGGCTCGTGGGGGTTGGCAAAACCATGCACAGGAGCACTGCTGAACAATTCAGTGTTGTTCTGCAATTAGGTACTGCTGGCATGTTTGGCATCACTTCAGAGCTGTTTGGGATTTAAGATCTGTATTTGTAGTGAAGAGGATATACATGTATTCATCAGTTACTTTTTTCTGCACAGTTCTGAGCATGGACATCCCCTCACTTGTGGGCCTGCTGAGCACTAAGTCATTATGCTGCTCTTCAATGGAGAAAGTAGCATTTTGGTGGCCCTTACAGGGCTCCCAGCTGCAGGTAGACTCCTCATGTCTGTCAAAATCTGACCTTGTTGCTGTTGGCAGGAAACATCCCTACTAATTAGGCTTTTATGTGAGTTCAATATCAGTTGCAAGTTGACTGTTGGATTTTTTATTTTATTGTGTCTTCTGAAAGTCAAATTAAAAATTGGGAAAGGTGCCATTGGATTTTTAATAGGAATTCACCATTGGTTCATTCTGTGTTCTTTTTTTATTCCTCTTTTTTATCTGTTGAGGCTACTTATTGCTGTTTTGCTTCATAGAGAAGGATCACAGAGATATTTTTCTCCCTTATCCCATGATTTTCTGGGATCCTATAATAAAGCAACTGCCTTAAACTCCAGTGAAGAGCATCTGCTCTTTAGGCTGATGAAATGTCAGTACCTTTAGGCATCAGGACAGGATAGGGCCTCTTCTCTTAGAAAATCAGTAAGCACTGGCATATCAAAGATGGCCAGAAAAGAGAATTTCCTCCCGTTCTGACTGAGGGAGCCCCATGGTGGATCTTGTATAGGCTTGGGTCAGGAAGCTGGGGAGGGTGGGTAATCTAAATCACACAAATCTGAAAGCAAAATTTTAGGAAGATGGAAAGACTGATGAGCATTTGAACTTGGAACTTGTTTATGGAGGTTTTACTAAGTCAATATACTGGTTGGGAAGCAATATCTGCTTTTTTAATATAGAAGTTTAGCCATTTCTAGAACCTGATTATTATTTAGAAGAAATGTGTAGTGCTTAAATAAGACAAAAAACTATTCCTTAAATAGGTAAAGGGCTAAATGTTTATCTAAGACTGCAATAACATTCATAATCTTTTTCCCCCCTAATCTATTTTACTAGACTATTTTGAGGATTGTGGTCCTTGGCATATGGGATTACATTGAAAACAAAATAGAGGTAAGCTCTCTCTTCTGGTACTGTTTTCCAGGCAGCCCCAGTAAGACCATGAAGAACTGCTTTAGATGGCTTTGTTAGTAACCTGGTGCTATACAATATCTTTTAAGGCATCTAAATACACACATTCTTCTCATTATGTGCATTATCCATAGCTGAGTGATGCAGTCCCTTTTTCTGTGAGAGACTCAGAAGATTGCAATATTTGAAAATACTTTATGAAGGGAGGGATTTTGGCCTTCTTGCTCTTTGTGTGACTTTTGTTGTTAGAGCTGTGCTGGTCTAACTAACAATACTGCTGCTCTGAGATGTAAAAATTGTCACCTGAGTTTTATATCCCCATTGCCATAATTGAGTTGAAATTAGTTGAGTTAGTTGAAAATTGCATGCATTTCCTGGTAGTAAATACTAGTTTGGCAAAATCCCCATTTTTATTGTGAAATTGTTTTGATAAACACTGTAATTAGTATCTCAAATTAAAAATTACGTAGAATGTAATTTTTAATTAATTAATTAATTTCTCTACTCTTGTAGAGAAAGAAAAGGAAATTCGTGTGTAATAAATAATACATAATCCAAATCTGAGCAGAAATCTGGAGATCAGGAAAATTAAAAGCTCTTTCTTGATACTGCCTCATAAACCACTACTGTGCAGGAAGAACCAGAATACAATCTGGGTGTTCTTGGAGTATAATCAATCTAGAGACTTGCATTTTTGTAATGAAGTTTTAAACATTTTAACTTGGTTTGCTAAAAAAATGAAATGAAACTTAAATAGTTGATTCAGGGTTTCTTATTATTAAGGCTAAATGCAGCAGTTTCTGATAATTCATCTTGGTAATTTCGAATAATGATATTTTTTACTGCCCATTGAGTGGCTGCAGTAAGAAGCATTTCTTTTCAATACACTGAATTGTTATACACAGTTCTGAATAAGTAGTTCTTACAAAAATCTGTGCCCTGCCTCTTTATGCAAACAGTTAATCCATGGGCCTTGGCAGCAGGGGAGGGTTTCAGCAGGAATGAGAACGTGGTGCTCTGTTCTACTCTGCTGGGCCAGTGTGGGACAGACACGACACTGCTGCCACTTTGCTCTGAAACACATTTACTAGCTCATTTCTGTCTAATGCTCTGCACAATTGCTTTTTCTGATCTAATCCCAATGCAGCCAGTGTCACATAAATCATTCAGAACAGTCCCAGTTGTCAAACTCCTTGCAAGCCTCACTGCCCCATAAAAGTGAGAGCAGGCAGTCTTTCTGTCTAGGTGCACAGCCATCCCCACACGTGTTGTGTAGCCAGGACATGGCCAAGAGCCATCAAGGCTCTTGGCTCCATCTTTTTCCACTTGTCTTCTTGATCTCTTCATTTAGACAGTGAGATCTATGGGCAGGGACTGCATTTTTTTTTTAGATGACATTATGCCAAGTAACAGGTAATAAATACCAGTGATGATAAAACTCTTTGGCTGTAATAACATTTAGACTATCACTTCTCCTTGGGGATTTTGGCCAGTATTTCCAAATACCTTTCTCTCCCCTTTCCCTTCCACCACAGTTTATCTCTCCTCACCTCATAAAAAGCACTGAGGAATTCTGTTGTGCTACCTAAAAAGGATGCAGCCTTTCTGTGGCTTGGCCACCTCTCATATCCCTTTTAAATAGGTACGTAATTGCATTTCTTTTGGACAAACAGGGAGTCCTTCAAGATTTCAAAGAGGAACAGCAGGGATATGATTTTAAGGAAAGGTTTGAAAAAACTGATTTCTCTCCAGGTGTTTGATGGTGCTATCATAATCTTGTCCTTGGCACCAATGGTGGCCTCAACAGTGGCTAACGGCCCCAGCAGCCCGTGGGATGCCATCAGCCTTATCATCACTCTGCGGATATGGAGGGTGAAGAGGATCATTGATGGTGAGTGGGGACTCAGCTTGCGGCTCCAAGCATCACCTGGCAGGCTGGGAAAAAGAGGTTTAAAAATATAGAAAGATTACTTACTACCACTGTTCCTGTCATGGTCCTTTCTCTTACATTTTGCTAGCACTGAACAGAAGAGAGTTATGACTCCCATGGAGGAGAGTAGGTCTGGAGATCATGGCTGTACCTCCTGCTCTCTAGGAGCCTTTATAATTTATTGGTTTGTTTTCCTTTAGGCACCTTCCCATCCCATGTCCTGTAAAGGAAATGAACTGACTTGCTTTATGTCTCGTGCCGCCAGTCATTCCTGATTCTGCAAAATAATTGATTCTCTGCTTTGCTGATATTTGCTGCACCCTCCCCATAACCATACAGCCAGCTCTGTCTTGGGACTTTCTTTTCTACGTGTTTGTCAGTAAATAAGTTTTATGTCAGATTCCAGGAGGATTTCCATGCCCTGGGGATTCCCAGCAGGAGTGCTGTACATCCTGGAAATGAAGTGCATATTTGTGGTGTTTTGCACAGACCTCTGTGGGGATGTACCAGGGGAGGTGAAAAGGCCCCAGCAAGTCAAGGTTGCAGAGAACTGGGCCTGGAAGCAAGGACTTTAGTGTAGGTTACTGTGTGCTCAGCAGCTTCAGGCAGCTTAGGGAAAAGAAATAAATGAATGGCCATGTTGCTCATGTGTGAAAAATCAAAGTTGTTACTTTGGGTTTAAATGCCCAGGAAACTTTGTATTCAGTGTTCAGGAGAGGTCATAGCCCTCTGATTGAAGCGTAAAAGAAAATTTCAGGATTTTGTGTAGCTTCAGAAAACATTAATTGCAGTATGTATTGACCAGCTTTTCTGATCAGTGTGAGTTTGCCATAGTTAAGACAGGAGCAAAATTTCTAGAGCCATTCAGAAAATGTATTGAAAACTGGGCTGTAGCTTGAAAAGCCCTAGAAGATAAATACCCTTTTTGTTTCTTCAAAATATCTTTCTTAGTCTGCTGTGTCCATTAAGGAGTGATTTCTTACCACAAAGTCTAGGAATTAAATGGTTAGGACTCTGGAATAGTTCTTTTCCTGAAGGAGTGTGCTGTTCAGGTTTAGAGGGAATGGGACTGACTCTAAAGAGAAAATCCTCCTACCCAGTAATTCAGGAAATCTGTGGTAAACACTGGGGAAGAGCTCTACTAGCATGGAATCTGGGAAGAGCAGGCAGCATGCATTTCAGTTCAGCCAGGCAGATGGAGGTCTGACCAAACAATATCTAGACCCTGCATTTCCTGTGTCAGAAATCCTTCCCTGAAGAATGTACTCTAGTGCTGCTTCTACTGGAAATACTCTAGTTCTCTAGATGCAAGGGAAAGAGATGATGTTCTTCAGCTTGTGAAGGTTTTCTTCCTGATAAAAAACCAAATCACCGCTGGGTTGCCTTAAGTGTTATTTGTGTTTTCCAGCGTATGTCCTTCCAGTGAAAGTGGAGATGGAGATGATGATTCAGCAATATGAGAAGGCAAAAGTTATTCAAGATGAGCAGCTGGAAAGACTAACCCAGATCTGCCAAGAACAAGGGGTAAAGTTCAGTTATGTCTTTATTTACACATATCTTGTCAAGGCAAGTCAAACAGTTCATGTACTTGCTGTAGGCTGAGCTTTGAGAAGTACCACTGGGACATGTGCTGTGGGGTGACAGGTCTCAGTGCTAAGGAAGCATTAGCTGCAGCCAGGATATTGTCAGCATGGTATTTGTCAAACAGCAGTCAGCTGCCTCTGCTGCTGGGCTTGTGTTCTTGGAGGTGAGGAAAGCAAATGGGAGCAACAGAAAATAAATGGTTCCAGTATGTAATTTATTAAAGAGTACAGCTAGCTTGACATAGTATTAACATACAAAAGCCATTGTTGGAGACTGCAGCTAGTATTCCTAGGAAAAGGATGTGCAGTTAAAAAAAAATTAATTTCCCTGCTTTAAATGCAAGAGACGGCTTCCCTGTAGGTCAGTCAGAGACTCCTGGCAAGTTCAAAATGTTGCAGTAGAAGCTTCTAGTTCCTGGAAGCAAGTCAAGATTTAAGATTCTTCCCAAGCCCCCAAATATTCAGTGATTCAGTCTAGAGGTAAGGGAAGGTGAAGTTTGAAATATCTCAAGTGAATATATTTTATATGAAAAAGGTGTAAAACCATTTTTGGGGCAATGAGCCAGGAGATTTTGCCATTTGTCTTATGCAAATAAGTTCCTGACTAACTTGCTTTAAAGTAGAAAGCAGGGATGGATGTTGAGGCTCAGGATAAGTGAGTGTTGAGGTGACCATCAGACCACAACAGGATGATCCCCAGGTGATTTACTTCTTGTTTCAGTGAAAGGGGAACTATGAGATATTGTCCAAATAAATCCTGGAGATTTCTAGCTTTAACTACCACTCCTGGCTTGTGGCAGGCATTTTTGAAATACAAAGCCATCAATATTTAGGTCCCCAGCTGCATTTTTAGGTTTAGGTCCAATCTCCTGGATGTCAGCCTAGGATTCTGCGATGAACTGCTGGTGGTGGTGAGTTGCTTTGTCTGTGTGATGCTTTAGGAAGAGCTGTAGACACTGTGTCATTTCATAATGGTGGTTTTGAGTCACTCATATTAACCATAACAAAGTTCTAAACCTAAGGCTTGACTTCTGCCAAAAATTAGTAACTGCCAACTATATTGTCTTTGGTGGCAAAGCTGCAGTCCTCTTCATAACACCTTTGCATGATGATACTTAGTGATTTGGGTTCTGTCAAGGTTGTGAAATTGCCAGGTAAATGGTATACACCCCATTTTACAAGGGAGAGGTTATCCCTTCACCAAACCCATTAAGCAAATGAGTCCCAGTGCAGTATTTTGTCTGTCAGACCATATTAAAGATCTTGACAATCATAAATTGTAAAACATTTGTTTTTAGGAACTTTGCTCTACAGCCAGATAACACTCTCAATCTCTAAACCATTTTTGATGTTATTGTTTCATAGTCTGAGTAAAGGTGGGCTCGTTATCCCAGGTGGGGTTCAGGAGCAGCTCTTGCTGCTCCTCATTCTCAGCCAGGTACTCCTGAAGGTCTGACCAGAGTTGCCCTAAATCCAAGCTCTGATGGTTACAACCTGTACATCAAACAAAGAAATACTGCACTGGGAGAGGAGTAAATCTGAGAAAACAGAGCAGGTTCTCTTGCAGCTTTCAAGTGTCATCTGCTATGGAAAAATACAGTCTATAGAAAGATGACAGCATGCTAAATCCCTCTTACTGGCCTGACTTACTGCCAAACAACTGTCTCAGCTGCATAATATCAGGTAGTACTAATTTGCTGCAGTTAGTAGCATAAGACATTGACAGGAGTACTGCACCCTTTATTTGTAAATTATTAGCTTCATAGTTCCATCAAGAAAAAGTTGTCAGCATTATAATATTCACATTAATGTTGTGTACGGCATCTGATGGGAAAAATGGCTCCTAATGGTATTTAATGTCTAAAATTCTGCTAGGTTTTTGCTTTTTCGTTTGATCATCTTTCCTGAGCTTTCTAAAGGATTGCTGGTTCATGGTGTTTCCGTGTGCTTGTCTGTCTCTGAGGGCAGGTTTGCCTGCAGTAGTCTGGCTGTGCCAGAGCAGAGCAGCAGCTGGGAGGGGTCCAGGCTGCTCACGTGAGCACAACAGACAGGTCACCGTGGTTCCCTGCAGCCCAGCAGGGAACTGATTCACCCTGTGCTGCACCTTTGTGACCACACTGGTGATTTGCATTTATTCAGTAGTTAGAGATGGGGCTGAGAACATTCCTGGTGGAAAGGCTTCCCAGTTTCTGAGATCCTGTGTTTGGTTTCTTACTGCTTTGCTGCTGCTCAGGCAATTGGGGTTAGAATTCTCAGGGTCTGGCATATTCTGCAGATAAAATGATCTTGAAAGTCTCAAGCAAAGTATTAATTATTTCATTAGAGGAATTGGGAAAAATAGTTTGCCTGTTTTGCTTGGGATTTAGAACAAAAATAATTGGTGGCTGGTTCTCTTGAGAAGTCCCATGCTGATTTGAAGCTGGTGCTTAATGCTAGGCAGACAAAACCAGAATTTCTGTTTTAAAAATTAAAAGCAGGAAAGATACAACCTCCCTTCATCTTTTTGAATTCTCTTTCTTTTGTCAGTTGTGGTTTTTTTTTACCAGTGATGGGGTATCACAACTATAAAGTACATTTCCATTCCTGACTGACATTGGAGATGTACTTTTGCAAACATGGAAACTCTTTCCACATGTTGCTTTTTGGCTAGCTGTACATCTGAAAAACAGAGTATATTTATAAATTATACTTGCATAGACCACCACTTTGTTCTCTGTAGTACCCCACTGGAACTGTTTGAATAGTTTGCTTTTTATTTATTCTCCATTGGCAAAAAAAAAGAGATTGTTAAACAGGAATGGAGCATGAGGGATTTCTAAAAATGGGTAAAGGTAGAAGGAAAAGAAGTCTCACTGCAGTCACTGTCAAGAATATGCAGAGTATACTGCTGATAGTTTTGTTTTATTAGAATAACTTAAATTGCAAAACAAAGTTCTAAAGTTTCATTAGCTACAAATTCCAGTCAGGGAAGATTGCTTTTTTCCTCTGGAATCACCTGTAAAGGAATTTCCATTTGTGATAATAGATATACTTACCTGATCTTTTCTGCTTAACTTTCAGAAGAGTCATTCAGCTGAACACAGCCCAGCCAGGAGTATGTGCTCAGCCTTATCACACCAGAGCTCCTTTTCTGTCAGTTCCTACAGAACTGGGGTGTTCAGCATTCTTAACACTGCAACAACTATGGGAGCTGTTATTTCTTTTTTTATCTTGGAATCTAATTTGTACAACAGCTGCCAGTTTAATGACAGGGCTATTTAGCTGGTAGAATTACCTATCAGAGAAATAACGTATGCTATCCTCTCACAATAATTTTAATTTATTTCTAACTACCAGTCATTTTCTTGGTGGATGGAAGGCAGCCAAGGTCATCCTGTGTTTTATTCTACCCATAAATCATTAGTTTGCAACTGTCTCCTGATTTTTATTGTTACCAACAATGGCTAAACTAATGGAAATAAACACTGGATTGTATCCCAGTGGCAGATGAGTTTTAAGGCAGGGCATTCTGTACAGACAGCACTAATAGAATTGAGCAGTTATTGCTCCGGCATTAGACACAAGTAAGCTTCTGGCTAAAATGTTCATTGATCTCTCAGAAATTATGTCAAACCTACTCTGTTGTTAGACCATTAAAGGGAAGTACTCCATGATTCACTGCTAAGTCTCTTTTTGAGTCTTACGTGTGTATTACAAAATATCAGCTAGGATGAGTGGCCCACTTAATAAAACCAGGCATGTGAAAGGAGACGTTATCTAGAGCTCCAGGCAGGTCTGTCAATTTACCTGCTTAGAAATAATCACCTAATACATTATTTGAGTGAGGAAGTGCACAGGAGTGCCCCATAATCATTTCTGGTTTGTTTCCTGACAAAATATTGCCAGATTTGTGCTGCAAGAGGACATGTAACCGATTTTGAAAATGTTAAGTTTAAATTTCCTGTTGATGAACTTTCTCTTCATGCCAGACAATCTAGTTACTTATTCTTCTATAAAGCGTTCTGTATCTCCCTTTTTCTTGGTAATATGTGTATTTTCACATCAGCCACATGTATTACACCTTTGTTGCTGTCTTCAGCTCCATCGTGGTGGGTGTACCCAGACAGTTCTCAGAGGTGCACAGTGACAGTACACAAGCATGGAATGTGCAAACTTCCTGTGAAATACAAGAACAAACATTTTGATTATGAGAATGGGCAAGCACTGGAGCATCTTGCCAGGGAGGTGGTGCTGTGTACACACAGCCTGGAGATAGTCAGAATTTGAGAGGACAGGCTTTCAGCAACCTGAGCTAAATGGAGCTGCTTTAAGCAAGGTGTTGGATTAGATGGCCCTCCCAGTTCCGTTTCAGCTTTGATTGTGCTGGGATTCTATGAAGTTTTCAAAAATATGTTTTCTGTTACAGAGTATGTTGGAACTTATTGGTAAATACCCACCAGAAGGTAGCAAATTATGTGTAATTAAGAAACATGAATGTCGTAAGTGTCAGAAGGTGGTTTACCTTTGTCTTCTTGGTCACAAGTTATCTTCCACACAAGAGCGTTTTTTTGCTCACTGGCTCTCCTTGAGATTTGCAAGGTTCTTCCACAAAGCTGATACCTATGAGTTAATTTAAGCAAATCAAAGCATGTATTTGAGTTTATATGCCTTTTTTTTTTGTCGTCTGATAATATGTGCAGTGTGCTCCTGCCCTAGAGGCTGAGGGAAGGATGGTGTACCTGGAAGTACAGAGCGTGGTTTCCTCAGTCCAGCTGTGCTGGTCCAGGTGTATGCGCACATCGCTGCGTCAGCTGCTACTGCAAATAGAAATTCAACATGTTACCTTGGCCCAGAATTTTACCTTAAAAAGACTGTTATATATACCTCCTAATGATTTATTTTAGCTGCCCTGGACTGCCTGAATGTAGTCAGAGCAGTTTCATTAGCTCTTGTACGCATTAGAACTGCCTGAGGTCAGTGTGCAATATAATCTTCAGTAGATACAAGCACCTACAACCTAATTTGCTCATGCAGCCTCTCACTGCATTTCACCTGTAAGGAACACGCCCCTGGACTTAACTTTTGTTTTAGGGAGTTGCTTTGAGTGGCTGACGCTGTATTCCAGCATCTGCAGGATCCTGGGATAATTGTTAGGAAACAATTCCTGCTGAACCAATCACCTCTGTAGGTCTGTGCCTTGTCTGTGACAGGAGACCCACATCCGTACTCAGATTCAGTGTCTGGGACAGGGTGACACTGGCACCCAGATTTGATATCTGTGAGAGGGTGACACCAGTGCCCAGGTTCAGTGTCTGTGACAGGGTGACAGCAGTGCCCCAGTCCAGTGTTGGTGACAGGGTGACACTGGAGCCCAGTTTGGTGTCTGTGACAGTGTGTCCCAGTGCCCATTGTGTCC
>VXBC01007391.1:770302-813760 GCA_013399945.1 Ploceus nigricollis
TGTGTCGCGGTGCCCGTTGTGTCCCCGTGCCCGGTGTGTCGCGGTGCCCGGTGTGTCGCGGTGCCCGTTGTGTCCCCGTGCCCGGTGTGTCCCGTGCCCGGTGTGTCGCGGTGCCCGGTGTGACCGCGGTTGGTGGCGCGGCTGCAGTTCCCGCTGCGCTCGGCAGGTGGCAGCAGAGCCGCGCTGCGGGCCCGTGTCCCCGCTGGGGACGGACCCGCTGTCCCGCTGTGTCCCCGTCCGACGCGAAACTCACGGACTGAGCCCGGAACCGCTGCCCAGCTGTGCGGGCTCTAAGGGCTGCCAATAACCTGTCCTGTTTGGAAATGCTCGCTTCGTCCCCAGGAACTCTGAGTGGGCAGGAGGAGTCTGGGCTCTCCCCCATTTCTGCTGTGGCCTCCTCATCCTTCACACCTGTATAACGCAGTGATGCGTTCAGGCTTCTGATTGTTACAATGCTCAGCAAATCTTTGTAAATGCTGAAGCTCCTTAAATTGGATCTGATGCAGTCATTGAGCTGACTTTTAGCTAGTTCTGTCTATTTGTGTTAAAAAACACCTGCCAGATTTTTTGTCTTGCATGAAAAAAGGAAATCGTACCATACCTCTAGGCCAGAATTAAGCATTTCAATGACAGTTATTTCTTTTTCAGACACATGCGAATGTTTTTGAAGGGTGAAATGTAGAGAAACAGAAATTATGTTTGAGCTAGACAACATGGAAAAAATCTCCAAATTTCTCTTTTGCCTATTATGTTTGAGTGCATTTCTTCCTTTAAACCAAAGGAGTATCTGAAAGGGTATCTTTCTCTCTTTAAAGGTGGAATGTAAGGTATTCCTTGTGATTCCTTGTTTTTTTCAAGTCAAGGATATAGCCTGAAATTCCCTATGTTCATACTGGCACAAGCACCTTGAGCCTCAGGATGCTTCAGGCTGGCTGGAAACAGAGTTAGCAGTGCCAGTTCTTCCTAGCAATAGGTTAAGACAATAACAACTTGCAGGAATCTGCCATGGAGGCTTCATTGCAGGAAATCAGGTAGCAGGGCAGTATTTTGACATTTGCTGATTCCACCTGACTCCTGACTGCCACTGCCAGAAGACTTGGTTAAAAAGCAGTGAGCACTTGCAGCCAGCTGTCTGCAGCTGCCAGGCCTCTGTGCACTGGATTGCAGATGGAGGAAAAGCTGTGTGCTTTGTTAGAGCCCTGGATTAGCTGCTTTAATGGGATCTGGAAAGCTTGAACTGCCCTTTGGCTTTCTAGATTTGAGTCTTGCCATGGGTCTTCCAGTTACCGTAGTTTCCTCCCAGATGCTCTGGAAAGCAGATAGTCTCCAGGTGTGGCAAACTGGAATCCCTCTTCCTTTCCTGAATCGGTGGAAATTCTGTCTGGTGCCCCCTCCCCGGTGTTTGGACCACGTCTGACTGCAGTGGAACAAGGGGGTGTGGTGATGGGTTCCAAAATCTGCCAGTGAAGCAGATCTGAGTCACATCTGAGGGGTGGGAGGCACAGGCAGGTGCACTCAGCCAGGGCTGTTCCACACCAGTTTTCCAGCATGGAGGTGCCAGTTCTGTGTGCTGTGGGTGTGGAGTGGCAGCTGCCGTGTCCTCCTGCTCTGCCGTGGCTCTGCAGGCCCTGAACCAGGGGAGGCCCAGCAATGCCATATTTGAATGTTTCCTGTTACTCACCTCTCAAACTCTAGAATTAGACATTACTTGGTCACTGCTGTACTACTGATTTTAAAGAGTTACTCTTTTAAAGAAAAACTCTTCCTTGCAGCCCCACAGCTGTGCTGTGTGGCACAGGGAGTTTTGTCCTGCTTGTATAAGGGTTTAAAGGGTCTCTGCAGCCTCTCCAAAAAACTGTTTTCCTTCTTGCACTGTGGAAGATGCGTGGCCATCAAAAACAAAAGAAATCTGCTGTATCCCCCAGTCAGATTGTACCTGGTAGCTTCTTTTTTCAGGTGTCTGCTTTATAACACCACTCATGAGCAAATCCCCTTGTGGCTGCAGAAATTCTTTAGCATGTTTGAGAGGAATGGCCAGAAAAGTGGTAACCTTCCTCAGGGTTTTCTGCACACTGCTGAGTACAGAAGATTTCAAGTCAGAAGAGGACTGTAGTATCCTCCCCTTGTCTAATTAGTGAGGGAGGACCATTCTGGGTGCTGCTCAGAGAACCTCCCCTCCACTGGAAGCCTCATTACAAAGTCTGGTTAGGGATATTTGTCATGAACCTAACTCCCTAAATGCCTGTTAAAAGTGGTCTCTTGCTATAAAGGTTACCTGAGGTTGGGCAGTAAGAGTTGTTAAAATTCTCCAAAATCTTACCTTCAGGACACAGCTGTGCAAAACAGAGGACCAGCATGAGGCAGTCATTGTCTTTAGATTATCTGAGCCATGGTCCAGCTCACAGAGGCTCTGGGAGAGCACCACCAGCTTGGACTCATGTCCTGGCCCAACCACACTATTTGTTTTACCAGACCTGTAGTGTTTAGTGATGAGTAATAGGTCCTCAGCTGTAGCATATAAACTTCTGGCTGTGCTCACATGACATCTCTTTGTGGTGGTGTTTTTTCCTCTAGTTTGAAATCAGGCAGCTGAGGGCCCACCTTGCTCAGCAGGATTTGGACCTGGCTGCAGAGAGAGAGGCTGCCCTGCAGGTCCCACATGTGCTGAACAAACAGAGCAGCAAGAGGTACAAGGTGGTGGCCACTGAAGACTCGGATGACGAAGCCACCGAAAACATCACTGAGCTGCGACCTGCACGAGGTGAGTGCACAGCTGATCTTCACAGTGGCATCTCACTGAACACCTTCACTCCTGCAGAGATTCATTGCTTCCCTGCAGGCTGCAGCTTCCCATTGCTGCAGAGAGGCTGCATCTGCTCTGAAGTGGCGGGAGCTGTTGTATTTGGGAGCAGGTTGTAACAGAGCCAAAGAAAGTACAGGGGAAGAAAATGGCCACGATGTACCTTCCCAGCGTCCTCATGGTTAGATCCATCAAACACTAGAGAAGCAGCAGCCAAATGAAAGTTGGCCAAAGGATAATCACTCACATGTAAAAGCAGGGAAATTGGGAAGAGCATTGAAAAACAGTTTTGGTCTTTGGCCACTTGCATTTCTGTGGTTTGGAGAGGACTCCTGCATCAGCTGTGGGGCTTGCCTTTCCTGGAGGCTGTGCTCTCACCAGTTCCCTAAAGCTGCTGGTGTTGGGCAGGGCAGCACTGGTGCCAGGAAAGGAGGGAAGTGCAGTGTGGGCATCCTGCTTGCATGTCTGAGTGCCACGTGACCATGGTAAGGAGCACTCTGCTGCCTCAAGGTGTCTGCTGGGCAGCTCTGTGGTTCAGGGGATAACAACAGTTACATTTACTTGGATCGGATTTTATTATGTAAGTGCTGGACCTGAATTGTTTTCTGGAAAAGACAAAGCTCCTTTCCTGTGATCCACCAGCCCTTCCAGTGGAGTGCAGAATGTCTCCTGCCTTAATGTAATATTCCAGAGTCAACACTTTCCACCTTAGTGGTGTGCTAGTCTTCCTTGGGCATCTTAGCTTAATTATTGTGAATCTGTTGGAATTAGAAGTTTGCATGGTATCTTTATGTTGGTCAAACTCCCTAGAATTCAAGGCACAGATACTTTAAAAGCTGTTAGACATTTTTAGATTATAATCCGCTCCTTTCTCTACAGAGTAGTGAAAGCATGTAGAAAATTGTTTTGGTTTTTTCCACTTTATAATATCTAAGCACTAACTACAGTAAAGCCATTAATGATTCCTGATATGAAATTGTATTTAAAAGCAGACAGTTGAGCAGACTGACCCCTAAAATGCATTTCCCTCTTTTTTGTAGTATTTCAGAGGTTTCCCCAGTGGATAATTATAATTTATGCATGTGTTCCTTGCGGGTTACGTTTGGAACTGAAGAGTGTTGCACACACTGTAAGGAGACTTGCTGAAATTTTAGTGCTGTGGAGGTTGATCTAAAAATTTTTCTGTCCAAGGTATTTATTCCAACATCCAGGTTAACAGAATTACTCATTATTCATGTCTTCCTGTAAAATGCTGCCCACACTTGCAACAAAGCCCAATCTTCAGGATTGATTTCTGCACTTAGGTTACATGATTAGAGGGATTTGTGCTTTTCACTGAAAAAAAAAGACATTGAGCAAATAAGAAAACATGGATTGCTTCACATATAGGGTCAAGTGCAGTTATGTGATATTTAAACATTTATATTGAATATGCAGAATAAATTTCCAATTCCTGGAGATCATCTAAAAGTACCAGGGGAAATGTTTCTTTATACATTTATATACTGTATTATACATTGCATACGAAGTCTTTGTAGGTGCCTTGAGTGCTTGTTACCAGAACCTAAATTAGGGTGACACTATTTGAACAAGTAGTTTCTGTGGAATGAGGCAGGAGCTGGACAGGAGAAATGCCCTGTGTTCTTACAGCAGTCTGTGGTAGTCTGTCATCCCATGGGGCTGCCAGCACAGGGCCCAGCTCAGACTGCATGAGACACCCCACAGCAGCAGTGGTGTTCAGTGTGCACAGCCTGGGGCACAGGCAGTCGAGGCAGAGGATTTCACATGGCATGTCCAGGATTATTTTGCAGAGCTGGCTTAGGGATTGCTTCTGTGTAACTTGGAAACCTCAGCTCACAGCTGGAGAAGGCAGTTACTTCTGGACAATAAGGATCCTGGGCCAGCCCTGCCTCATTGTTCTCCCTCCCCACCTCGACTGGGGCTTTCTTCTCCAGCTCTCTGGCACCAGCTTTTATTCCCAGTGATACGCTGGCAGTTGCTGCAGCAGCTTTCACCATCCTCCCTTTGCCATGCTGGCAGTATCTTCTCATTCTGCACCCTCCTGAGCAGTGCAGTGTCAGCCAGAGCTGCCTGTGCTGTGCCAGGTGGAAGCAGGGCATGGCTGAGGGTGCCTCCATGTCCTCTGTGTGGGAAGGGCAGATGCAGCTGGTGTGGGATCTCCTATCTCCCCACCTGCTGGGGCATGTGAAACACTCAGAGATGTGGCTCTGCAGAGCACAGGCAGACAAGACAATTCCTGTGCTCTCCTGCAGTCACACTGGCTGTGCTGCCTTCAGGGCTTCCCACAGCACTTGCTCTGCCTGGAACTTCAGCCACCAGTGTTTTAACCTTTGGGTCAAGGGTTATATTTTGCAAGTTACCCTGTGTGTCAGACCACGTTAGGGATTGCTTTGCAACTCTTTTCTCTAAGCTGTGTTTTTCCTCCTTTAAGATTCCAGAGTGAGGGCTGCAGCTAATCATTCTGAGTGCCACTTGGCACTTGTGAGCTCTGGAACATACCTGCCATGGCCTGTTGCACTGCTAGGGAGAGGAGAAATGAGGGACCAGGTCACCTCCACTGTTGAGAGGAAGGCAGCAGTTCAAAGCCACGATTCAGCTGTTTGGCAGAACATACTCTGATGTGCTGTTCTTTTATCCTCTGGCAGAACATTAGCCCTACATACAACACCTGAGGCTGGGGGATGGAATGGAATGCATGTGTTTTTGCCAAATGAAACTTTGTCAGCCTTCAAAAAATCACTGTCTTCAGAGAGCTCTGAATTCTGCCAAACCAGCAAGCTTGAGTTGGCTAGAGAACATACTGCATGAGAAAATGGGATATTCCATCTCAGGCTAATCTTATTTCCCCCATCTATATTGAACAATGGAAACATTCAGTGCAGAATTCTTCACCATGAAGGGCTGATGGAATAAGAAAGCATTGAGACTTTTTACTCATTTCCCTACCTGGAAGTTTTATGGGACAGTGCATAAGTTAAAGCTCCTGGGGGGCAGCTGTAGCTTGTCTCTGGTATTTACACAGGATTTTGTGCAACCATTTACTACAGCATTCAGTAAAGAAGTCAGGTAAGCCCAGTTTCACATGGTACGTGCAGCACCTCAGTGAATTCGTGCAAGGATGCACAGTGACCTGCACCAGGAGAGCTGGGTGTATGCTGTCTGATTTGGGAGTTTTCAACTGCATATTTTCACCCAGATTTTCCTTCAGCAGATCTCCTGCTCTTTGTATTTAAAGTGCCTTAATGGCGGGTATGAGACTGGGAGAAGCAAGAGCTCTGGTCAGATGGACAGTGGGCTCTGAAAGAGTCCATAACTCCCCAGCTTACATTTCATGCCTCCTCCTGAAGGCCAGTCCTGTGCTAATTCTGGGAACAATGAGCTGGTTGCTGCCTCCCACTTCTGTTCTCCCCAGAGCAGTTCACCTGATACAGTAGGAATAACACTGTGGAAAATGTATGGATATATGGTATTTCCTAATTAATATAGTAAAGAAGCAGGGATTTTTTTTCACCTTTAATTTGCTTTGAATTGAAGTTTTATTTCTCTTGCCAAGAATTTTATCTCCAGAGCAGGCAAGTGTGAAGGCTGAAACAGTGTTCAGCCTGCAGGTCAAAGAGTACCAGTATCAACAGCAGGAAACAAATAGACCCAGAGAAGGGCAGGGCTGGAGGAGCTGCAAACCCAGGGCAGAGCTCTGACATTTGCTGCACTCTCAGAGCACTTCAGCTCTGTTTGTGAAGAGCTTGGGCTGAAAGCTGCTGCCTGTGAATGCACAGCAGCATTGCTAATGATGTTCAGGAGCATTGTGGTCAGCCTTTCTCTGAGAGCAGGGAAATACCCTGAGTGCTCCTTTCTGCTTCCCAGAGATGGTTGCCATTTCACATAATGGCAAATATCATCCTGTCTATTAATCTCTAAATTACAAAGGAAGTTCTAAATTACAAAGGAGTTCTTACCCTGTACAGTATGTAACTGGTCATGGTGAGAATAACAGCTAATGTTTTCTTGTTCTGCACAAATCATTTTTAGTGTTTGGTATACAAAGTTCCAAGCTTCAGGGAATGCCAGGTTCACAGTGCCCCCTCTAGCCATTAATACTTCCTTCCAAAATTTATTATTCTTTAATCTCTCCCATAACATATGAATTAGAGTCCCTAGTGGAAATTCCTCATTTTCCTGCATATATCATTTCAGTTTTTGAAGTTCTACAGTACTGCCATATTGTAAGATTAATATACCACCCTTCTATTCCTTTGAGCAAGAACCGGAACTTCACATCGCCAAAAACCTTTTTTGAACTATTCTGAGTCAAATTTCCATTTTTATGGGGTTAGCAGTAAGTCTTTTGCTTTGGGGGACTGCTGCAATTTATGATCATGCTTTAAAGAAAAGTAAAGCTTGCCCTCCCCGTAGGTACCCACTGTTTTCTAAGTGAAGAAAGTAGGATATTGGGAGGGGAGCATGAAAACTTCTGGAGCTTCAGAGGGCTTCCCTTAACATTATTCATAAACTGTCTGAGAAGGCAAAGCAGGGCACTGGAAAGGATTTTGTTAGTTGTCCCTTGCAAGGCAGTCTGAGCTAGTTGGATGCTTTTAAACTCTAAGCCAGTTCCTTTGGTGATCATCTGTTAGTGCTCTAAGAGAACCCTGTTAGTGCAAAACAATAGATAAAAAATAGTTTATGGCTATTTTAAAATGCTGAAATGTATTTACTTTGAAGTCTGCTCCTGGAAATGGAGTATCTAAGTGCATACCACTTCAGCTTGACTTCTCTCTAGGTGCCTCTTTCAGGCTTTGTGGTTCTCTGTGCACTGACCAGCCGGGCAGGAATCAAAGGAATTAAACCTTAAGCAACACTTGGAGAAATATGTGTGCAGTTAGTGGAGTCAGGCTCTTGTATTTCATAGTCACCAAATGGGTGGGATAGAGACTGCTCACTCCCAGAAGGGGTGAGCCTACAGTCACGGCTGTGAGGGTGAAGCTGTCTCTCATCATTAATGTGAAGAGGTGTGAAGACATTGCTGACAGGTAGAGGAACACAGAACTGGAATGTTTTCCACTGTCCAAGCATGCAGCCCTTTCATAAGGATCCCTTTCACGAGCAGATGGTGCTCCCTGTGACAGCAGTGATTGCTCTGCCCTCTGCTGCCCTGCCAGACTCTTGGGTTCTGAAGTATTATAAGTCTTTTCCTAATTCTCAGATTACGTTTATTTGTTGCCAGTTTATAACAGTTTGTTCTTGAATCCTCTTGCTTAATTTTTTCTTATCTTGATGATTGTTTTGGTGGCAGCCATATTCTTCCTTAGCTTTGTATTTTAGATTCAGCAAATGTTGCTGTTTCACAGACAAACTCAGGTTCCTCTGAGTTTGCTTCAGGCTGACTGTACTGAGTCAGCTCAGCTGTGGATCTGCTGATCCAAACTCAGGGAACAAGGTTGGGAAGAGCACTGAGAGTCCCCCAGGGCATCCTGTGCCCACAGCCCCCCTGACACAGAGCTGTGCTGCATCCCAGCTGTGCTCCAGTCAGCTCCAGTGCTCTTGCTACATCATCTGCTCAAGTGAGGCCCAAAGCCCTCCATTTGTTGTCAGGATTCTGGGTTTCTATCCCAGCAGCATCTGCTGATAATGAAGCCTGTTGCATATCCCAGATTTCCTTCTGCACAATGACTTCGACCACAGATTGATTTCTTACTTAGAGCCACGCTGAAGGTGTTGCTCTGTTTTCTCTGCAAGCTGACTTTACAGTTGCTCTCCAGATGGAATATCCATGTGCCCAGGCATCCATCCAGCCTCTGCAGGGACTGGATGTGTGTGTGAATTGAACAGTGGTGTGAGTACTGCAGCTTGCAGTAATGTAGCAATCTGTCTTCAAACTAAAGGCAAGGGAAGTCTCCTGGAAAGTGCCAGCTGGCTGCTCTTGGTTCCTGTTGAAACAGATGAAAGATCTACTTCTTTAGAAACCTCCTAGTAAAGACTGTTTTCTGGAAGGAAGTTGGGGTAAGACATTACTCTGAGGACTCACTTCCTCAGTGGGAGGCTGCACAGCAGAAAAAAGAACCTTCCAGTTCAGAAAATTCAGCTTGGAAAGACAGAAGGCAGTACAACCAATGGCAATAAAAATATGAAATAAAATACTCTAATCATGAAGTATTTCAAAATAAAACCCCCTTTTTAAGGCCTTTTCTTGTATGCAGGGGAGTTGCAGATCACTCATGAAGGCATTGATGAAACAATTAAAGATCACTGTTGAGGCATTATAGAACTGAAAGAGATCTGCCTTGGGTGGAATGTCATTTTTATGTTTCACCAAATTTATTAGGTTTTTTATGGGGCCAAGAGAGAGAGATTGCAGTGTTGTCTCTTGGGTCAGATGAGATTATATGGCACTGTACTCTAAGTAGTTTATTACTCCCTGAACCATTGCAGTGTGTGTTTGGAGTCCTGCAGGAAAAGAACAAGCAGATAACTTGGAAACCTTCATCAGACAAAATCCAGTGGTTGTCAGACAGATCCTGACTGAGAACCACACGTTTTTTCAATAACTGGGATTTGGGCAGCAGGCAGAGATGGGACTGCACTGCAGTGAGCAGCCTTGCAGGGGGGTGGTTACAGTGCAGGGGAGGCTGGGTTTATGTGGGATAGGGCCGAGTCTGAGCAGCCTTCCCAGTCAGACATTCCCTTCTGTGGGGTGGGAGTTCTGATCGTGTTGGAGTCAGCCCCACTGTCCCTTTGTGGTCTCTGCTGCCTCACCCTTGGAGCTGTCAACCCACACTGCTTGAGCAAACTCTGCTATGGACTACAGAGAGCAGCCTGTTCTACTCCTTCCTTCCCCTGCTCAGCAGAGCTCTCAGCTGAATCCCTCCACAGGCTCTCACTGCCTCCATGCTCCCCCTCTGCAGGGAAGATTGTAGATCCATCCTTATTCACCACAGATTTTCACATGGGGAAGACCTGCCACACTCTTCTTTCTCAGCTCACACCTTTTGGAACTCCATCATTCATTTCCTGTCATCCACATTTCCTTGGGGCCGTTTATTAAGGGTGGATGTGGCACAGAGGGACGTGGCTTAGTGGCAGTGTTAGGTTTACTGGTGGACTCAATCTTAAAGCCTTTTCCAACAGAAAAGTTTCTGTGATTCCTGTTGGTACATGTAACAAGAGGATCCCAGTCACTATCCATCGACATTTTTCTAAGATTGCCATTTTCATGGGAATTAGGAGGGAAATGCTTTTCCTTTCTACTTACTACCAGTTTTTTAGTTTGCTATAAATACCATTTGGGCATCTTTATAGCTAAAGATGCAAAGTCTGTCTGGAAAAGGAAGTGCAGGTAACATTTCTGTGTATTGGAAGAGATGGATTTATTTCCAGGAAAAGAAAAATTAAATCTGGATCTGAAAATTTCAAGGTGGTAGAAATAAAATAATTTTTTTTTTTAAATTTTAAGAAAACCCCATGGAAATTGTGAAGAATTGAGTATTTCTTAAGACAACTCCCTTTCTGCAGCTGAAACTGGAATAGATTGACAGCAGAAAACACTGTGTAGAATGTAAATAATACAAGTGCTCAGCCCCTTGTGTAAAAGCTGGTCTTCCCTGCTCGCTCCTGCAAACTCCCTGTGTGCCACCAGCTGATCCTGATCCCATGGGACCCCCACTCCGAGCAGGGACTTCATCTGGGAATCCCCACAATCACTTCAGTAGTGTCCTGTGGTGCTGTGCACAACTGTGGCTTTGTGGGTGCATTTTATAGCCACAGATGGGTGCTTTCAGTTGGGTATTTTTTGCATTATTGTGATCTCCTTTTTTCAGCAATGTAGAATATAATGGGAGGTAACTGGAATTGTTTATAACCTTCAATGCCCAAAGCAGCTGAGACTCCTATATGACTCAGATGAGTTTGTTAATTGTCAGTTTGCTTCAATGTAATGATTCAGAAACTTAATCTGTTGTTGGAATATTTATTCTGCTGCTGTTAGTCCATTACTCTTTATTGATTTTTATTCATAAGAAACTACTTAAGGTTCAATATATGTATTTCATATTTACCTACACATGCACATATGGATATATTTATACATATATTTTTAATTTATAGCTAAATAGATCAGCAGTGATGAGCAATGACATTTATAAGGCCATCACAGAATAACATTAAAGTAGGCAGCTGGGAGTTCCCCCAGTCTTGGCAGTGGTCACACACAGGGCCAGGCCAGGCCAGAATTCTCCTCCCAGCTCAGAGAGAGCAGGGGCAGTGCATTTCTGGAGTTCCTCTCAGGTGTTTGGCAGTGCCCACTGCTGCCACACAGAGCAGCTTGGTTCTCTTCCAGCTTGGTTTGGACACAGCTGCTGTGTTTGGGAGCAGTGCCCTGGTACATTCTGTCAGCTGGCAGACAGGGGCCAGGGCAATCAGTGTGTACACTCCTAAATAAGCCTTGGTTTGCGCATTGTCTTTAAGACACAAAAAGCAGATGAGTTAACTTCTCCAAGTGTTTCCTGTCTTTGATGCAAAGTGTCTTGGCATTTGGACAGACTGTACTGGGAGCACCCAAGGCCCCTGTTGGTGGCTTTTGTCAGGTGGCAGGGGGGTGACTCTTGTCCAGCCAAAGTGCTGTGCTGTTTTCCTCGTTTGTCTGCTTAGAATTGGACTCCAAGATGCTGAAAGTGCCCTACCAGAAGTGCAGCTACAGAGGCATTCTTTGCACCAGAACCTGTGTCTGTATGGCTGGCAGATTTGGTGGCACTGAGAGTATCAATTATGCATGACTGAAATGAAGTGTATTTTAGTAGCAGATAGCTGAAAAGCCTTGCAATGTACTCCTAATTCAGTAGCATCGCCCTGAGCTACTCTGAGGCCTCTTTTTTAAACTCAGACATTAGCACAAAGCACACCTCTGACTGCAGGCATTTAAAGATCAACAAGGGCTGAAAAAGCTTTTAAGATCCAATGAAACCAGGAAAACAACCACGTTTCCTTTCAGTGTCAGGTTAGATTGCCTTCTTATGAGTGCAGCTATTTCAGGTACAGAGTGCTTGGTGGTTTGGGTCTTGTTGTGTGAGGAAAGTGTTCCCCAGAAAACATCTGTTTCTTCCACCTGCAAACCGCAATGTGCTGTGATGAGGCAGGACTGTAGCCACAGAGACCCAGGGGGACGAAGGAAATCTGGCTCAAAGGGATGAGCACGCCTTTCTGAAACATGGTATCAAAAAGAGCACTTAAAAGGAGAGAGTGCTTTTAGAGCACAGATACACCACAAATTGGGCAGGTCAGGTTGCTTGGAAGCCTGACGTTCTCCAGGTCTGCTGATACTGTTTCTTAGCAGCAGTGTTTGCCTTAGCTCAGAACAAGAGAAGTTTATGGTTTTTTCCACAATGGTAAAATGTTCTGCTTTTCCATAAGATGACAGTAAATCCCTCTGTCATCTGTAGCATCTAAAATCTGTACATGCAATAGAGCTGCTGCTTTCCCTTCTGTGGTCATGTCTTCATTTTTACCTTGCTGTTGAAATTCAGGTGTAGCTCTCATTCATGTACAAGTTTAGTACTACACCCTTAATTAGTAGGTTAGGTTTTAAGCCAACAAGTAGTGTAATGTTAATATTATGCTATATACTTATATGCATCTGTTATATACACCAAAATAACTCTTCATTCATTCAAAATAGAAATGACCTTATCTTAGAAGGTAGGGAATTACACATTAAAATCATACATGGTGCCTCCCTTTCTCCTGAGGGTAAGAAGGTGACTTGGGGATGTCAGTGTGCAGCAGCAATGGGTCTGTCTGTGCTGGTGCCCTTGTTTCAGCCTGTCAGGATAAATACCAGGTTTATCTGTGTGCCCTGGCTGGGAGGGGAGGGCCCTGCTGACCAGGGAAAGGCCAGTGTTGTGTTTGTCTCTACAGAACAATGGCCAGCCCTGCATCAGCCTCTGGAAAGATCACAGAGCACCTTTCCTTTGGAGCCCAAAGTGCCTCATTCCCAGGCTGGTGCTGCAGAGGACTGTGACAAAGGATAATCCAGTCCCTGTGCTGGCTGCAGCCACAGCGTGGATGGGGTGTAATGCATTCAGGCTTTGTTGCCTAAAAATCCAGAGCAGGTGGCTCTGTGCATACAGGGAGAGGAAGGCTTTCCATGGGGTTGGATTCAGCCATTTAATGAAATAAATGGTCTTCTAAGGGCTACTTTTCTGTTCTTTCAGAGGATGACATGAATAATTACATCAGTCAATATTACAACGAGCCCAGCAGTGGTGAGTGTTGCTTGAAAACACAAACGTGAGTGGTATTTTTGCATTGCATTGTGTGCTGTAAACCAGGTGAGACTGAGCAGTGGTGTAGATCTGTCCTGGAAATGAAACCCACCACAGAGTCTTCTGGTTTGGTCCATGGAAGTGTGTGCCAAGTCATTCTCTGAAAGTTGAAAGGCCCCAGGTTTGCTCTTGCTGACAGCATTCCAGATAGTTTGGAGATCTGGGACCACTTAATTCCCTGTAGCTGGGCTGTCCAGCTCACAGAGCAGTTCAAATGGATCTGAGAGTGAACAGTAGGGACAAAATAAATTAATAGAAAAGAAGTGGGGAGACAGCTTAGCCCAGCACCACGCTGGGAACCTTTCAGAAAGGTTAAACTGAATGATGGGAAACCTCAGCAGCTGGGCCTGACCCGAGGGCA
This sequence comes from Ploceus nigricollis, assembly GCA_013399945.1. Taxonomy (NCBI): domain Eukaryota; kingdom Metazoa; phylum Chordata; class Aves; order Passeriformes; family Ploceidae; genus Ploceus; species Ploceus nigricollis. Next base: position 783,795 of record VXBC01007391.1, read on the forward strand.
GCCTTCAAATGGATGTTCCTGGCAGGTGTCCTGCTGGCACAGAGGGGGCTCTGCACAGCCCTGCTGGGCAGCACAGGGGGCTCTGCCCATGCTGGGGGCTCTGCACTGCACAGCCCAGCCCAGCCGGGGCTGGCCGTGCTCTGGCTGCCACCACAGCGGGGCGGGGGAGGCTGAGCAAGGCAGGCTCTGACAGGTGGGGGTGTGCACACCCCCCTTATGAATATAACATATATATGTATTAAAAACGTGTGTGTGCCTGCATATACATGCACATAGAATATACACAAAGTGTGTGTGTGTGTATAAACATATATACGCATTTATGTGTATATATATATAGAAGTAGAATGTATTACATACTTTATATATAGTATGCATACATAGTGAAATATAGGTGTGTATATATATATATACATTTATCTATATAAGGATATGTCGAGTATATATATAAGTGTATGTGTATGTATATAAATCTATCCTGTATCCTATATATCCATATATATAGATATACATATATATATACACACAAACCCAGATACACATACATAGATAATGATGTAAGCAAACATACACATTTGTACATGTATGTATAGAATGTATCATATATGTCTCTCCAAACATACACACATCCCCATATGGGTGTTTTGTAAGCAGATTTATACACATATAAAGGTATTTGTGATTTCGTGTCTACATATAGGTATATCTTTATATAAAGACATGTGAAAGGCTGTGTCTCTGTACATACTGAAATATTTTATTAGAATGCATATATTAAATATATAAAATGTATAAAGGAGTGTGAGAGGAGAGATGGTCAGAATATATATGTATATATTACAGATATACATGTGTATATATTACAGGAATGAAAATATGTATCTCTGTATAATGTATTGTATATCTTTAATCCTGTATATACACCCACACACATGGAAATAGATTCATATGTAACTGAAGCTACATAAATGCTAACCAGAAGGGAGTGTGAGTGTCTGGTTGTAAACCCAGCTGGCATTCAGTGGGATCCAGGCAGGCTGGAGAGGGGGGCTCCTGAATTCTCGCAGCGTTCAGCATGGCCAACGGGAAGCTCCTAGCCCTGTGTCCGGGCACTCCCCAGCACAAGCCCCAGCAGGCGACCAGGGGATCGAGAGCAGCCCTGAGGACAAGGACCTGGAGCTCACTTGCGCCGCTCAGGTGAGCCCCACCTGCAGAGCTGGCCCAGCTCTGGCCCCGACAGGATCAGGATCAGGATCAGCAGGACGTGGAGCTGCTGCAGCAAAGCCGGAGGAGGCCCCGGAGCTGCCCCTGGGCCAGGCTGGGAGCGCTGAGGGGGCGAGGCCCTGGCACAGCCTGCCCGCAGAGGCTGTGGCTGCCCCGGTCCTGGCAGTGCCCAGGGCCAGGCTGGACAGGGCTGAGCACCCTGGGATGGTGGAAGGTGTCCCTGCCATGGCAGGGGTGGCACTGGTGGGCTGGAAGGTCCTTCCCAACACAAACCATTCCATGACTCTGTGAGCACGTGGATATCGTATTGTATATCTACCCTGTATCATTATGTACATGGGGAGATAGATGTGCTTACTGAAGATGGCTTCTGTGTATGTTCATAGATCAGGATATGTGCATATGAATATGGCTACAGTATGTTCCTGTATATTTAAAGATCTGAAAAGGCATTTGTACATGTTTGTGTCTATAGATTTATATTTTATATGCATGACAAAATATGTGTGTGTGCATATATAGCTGTATTATGTGTCTATAAACACATCCATACATGGAGAGCCATGTACTTAGATATGACTGTGTACAGTCCATATATACATAGATATATATAGTCTATACATAGTCCATATAAAGATACACATATCTGCCACACTTAAAAGTGTGTATATATATGTCTATCCCATATATATGGGGATAGACACATATTTATAGATGTGTGAGAGAAACTGTATATTCATATTTTATATTTCTTAGGTAATATAAATCAAGGGGGTGTGAATGGCTATATACATATATTTTGAATATGTATCATATGTATGACATATAACATGGATCTATCTCTGTGTATCATGTATATCTATTATGTTATAAATTATATCCCTATATAGAAATTTCCCACATAGACGCAGAGGGGAAAAGGTCTGTGGCTTTAGATTTTATTTTAAAACATAATTATATATATTTTAGAAGTGTGTATAAGACTGTCTGCATATACATCTCTTTTTAATCTATTTTATGCATGCTATTATGTGTATACCTTACATATAAAATATATACTTTTCTATAATTATATAAGTATATGGAATTTAATATATAGGCTTATGCTATAGCTGTGCATGTATAAATGAGGCTATTTATGCGTATATATGCAGACAGATACAAAGACAGGTAAAGATCTGTGTACTACATTAGTATTTTGTATATGTATAAATATATGTAAAGATACATATATAGATACAGGGAGAGAGATATGTGGGTAGGTATGTGAGAGCCTTTTTAAATACGTATATGGTTGATATATTACGAAGTACCTGAGTGTATATATATAGACATATGTATTATATATAGAATATGTGTACATATGTAGATATATTATGAAGNTATAGCAATGATGTATTTCCTATGTGTATCCCTGTATATATACATTCCACCTGTATCTACAAAGATACTCATATGTGTGTGTGTGTAAGCATTAGAGATATATACATTATATCCTATATATGGGGCAGATATACACACACATCCCCCATCTATATGGATAAATGTATATATAAAATTGGGGGGGATATCCTGTATATACCTATGTATTTTACTCTGTGTGTGTGTGTGTGTGTGTATGNATATATATGTGAGAGAGAAAGTATGTGAATCCATAGACACATGAATTATATAGAGAGCTATTTTAAAAATGTACACTGATGCATATAGAGGTATAAAGTATTGGTTTTATTCATGTCTATCCCTCTACATACGTCCCCAAGCTCTACAGGACTATCTATATATATAAAGATGTATGAATCTGTACATAGGTGTAGNACAGAGAGATATATACACAGGTGTATGGTACTGTTTATAGATGTATATCCCCATAACATACATTGAGAGACATTAAAGGAGGAGGTAATATGAGTAATTTTATATGTATAATATGTATCATTGGTGTTATGTATAATGTACTAATATATGTATATCCTTGTTTCTGCAGTCCCTGTGTATGTACACACAAATTTACAGATGTGTGTGTATCTATATATATGTATATATGTATGTACATATATATGTGGGGATGTGTGTTCTATATTTAAGGAGAGCAAAGGGAGTATTTTGTGTTCCATGTATCAAAAGTCCATGTGTCTATACGCTGTATTTTACAGGGGACTCTTCATCCATACACACATTGCCTGTATGTCTGCAGAATGATTGTGTGTGTGAGACTCTGTGTGTGTGTGTATATATATTTATATAGTGAGCAGGTATATACACAGGTCCCTTGATATTAACCCCCATTATACAAATAGCAATAAAGATATATCTAAGTTTTCAAGTGAAGGTACAATGTATTTTTAATACATATTTGTATATAAATACATGAATCTTATAAATAAATATACACACATAGAGAGGTGGGATCTTTTTTATTTAATAATAAATAATTATATATATATTTAAGGGGTGGGTTATGTATTAAAGTGTATATANTACGTGTGTGTGTGTGTGTGTGTGTGTGTGTGTGTGTGTGTAAAATATTCTATATGGAGCTCATGTATGCACATATTGCCCATATCTGTATGGAGACATCTAAATATTATGTGTATAAAAAAGGGAGAGGGGGAGATTGCATTTCTGTAGCAGTGTATCCTACAGAACATGTATGTGCATGTATATCCAGGTGTTCAGCACTGTTTGTGGAGTTCTCTCTGTATGAATACCTGTGTCGATCTCTAGCAAGGTGTGTGTGTATACACACATCTCACTGGCTATGGATAACATCTATTACATGTAACAGTTGTATGTCTCTGGGTGTGCAAGTGTAGCTGCAGTGTATATCCTGATATATACATTGTCCCTGTGTGTACCCACGGTGACAAGTCTGTGCATTTCTACAGAAGGGTCAAGCTGTGCAGGTACAAGTGACAACTGCATGGAATTAAAGGGGACTACACAGTGCATCTCTAAAATGGCTGCATATTTATAAGTATAATGTGTTATGGGGAGACCATACACTACAGTGTGTGTGCATGTATATGTAATCTATTTTATTGACACACACACACACTCCCCATATCTATATGGAGAAATCTGTACAGGTATAGATTATATGGATTTAAACTGGGGCAGGTCCATATTTGTAGGTGCATATTGTATTACACATAGATATATATCCCTATGTATACATCCCCATAATAAACTTTGCTGTCTATAAAAAGGTGTTTGTATATAATTTAAACCATGTATAAAGGTTGGGGGTGTTGTGTATAGCTATAGTGTTGTACATATATTATATGTATATCTTATCTTATACGCATGTTAGATATATACCCCTGTACACACATTCCAGATTTATAGATACACACCATAAGACATAAACATTCATACACAAAGGTAAGCATACATGTGTGTAATTGTATACATTCTATTTAAAGAGTAACAATTACATTTTCAAAGGGGGAGAACAACAACTGTCCTATAGCTAGTACATATATATGTTTTTATATATCTCTGCATAAGTGTACACACACAGATATGTATGTAGAAAATGTACATATGTATGTATAGGTCCAATGTATTACATAAGGGGCTTGTATATATACATGCACAGATACAGCTCTTCCCCATATCTGTATGCTTAAATATATAAAAATTAGGTACATATAAAATTAGGTGGGTGAGAGACTGTGTAGCTACACCTCTGTATTACATATATGTGTGTGTCTGCACATGTGCAAAGAGAGGTATTACATATTGATATATATCTATAGAGCCCCATAATATACTTTGAACGCTGTGCAAAGGTACATGTAAATATGTGTGTGTGTATATATTTACATAGATATATACATAAAAAGCCTAAAAGGGGGAGAGGGGTGTTCATGTATAGATAAAATGTATTCTGTATATCCCTATAACTATGTTCCCCAGCCATACACACAAAGTAAGAAATCTATTTATTTATATTTAAAGGTAAGTATACATGTGGGTGAAAGCACAGGTGTGTTCTATTTACAGATAATAATTCTATGTATTTAAAGGGAAGGCATGTATTTTTAATCTGTATATGATATGTATGTGTACTTTATCATATATGGATCTCCATATAGTCTAAAAGCATGAATATAAATAAAAATATATATAGATAAAATATGTCCATGAAGTACTGGAATGGTCTGCCCAGGGAGGTGGTGGAGTCACCATCNGTGTCATTCAAGGGGGCACTATATCTTGTGTGTGTATAACAGAAGGTCTGTGTACAATGTATTCTATATGGGGCTCATACAGACATAATTCCTCATCTCTGTTATAAAGATCATGTGTATATAAAATGGAGTGGGGAGGAGGTGAGAGGCTGCATCGCTACACCTGTGTATTGTATGTAATAAATGTGTGTGTGCCCATGTATGTATATGCAGGTATGTGGCGTTAGGTATGGCTGTGTATCCCCGCCTATACAGCCCCAGTGTATATACAGGTGATACATAAAAAGCATGTGTGCATAATTTAAACAGTGTGTCAAGAGAGCAGGGGCTGTTAATGTGTAGGTATAAATGTGTGTGTATCTGTGTATGTATATCCCTCTGGGTACACATGCACACAGCCACATACAGAAAATGAGTACAATTTTTTTGGGGGGGAGGGTTGCATGCTGTTGTAGCATTACACGTAGGTAATTCCAGGTAGTTAAGGGATGGACTGTAGGTACCTATTGCCTGCCCATGTACACATGCAGGCAAAATAGACTGTAGATGCAGGTCCTTATGCACACATACACACTCGCTGTATGACTAAACCTCTAGGTGTTACTGTATAAACGCACACATATATAGGCGTATGTTATACTGTGTATCCCTATAAACAACCGTCGAGAGCTGAGATAGATAGAAAAGGGCTGTGTTACTGAATAAATGTATATAATATATATACATATATGGATTAAAGGGGTCTGTGTGTCTCGGATGGCTTTGTGTACATCACTGTAGGTACAAAGCGTTACACATGAACTCTCTCTAGCTCTCTGTACCCCTCTCAGCCCCTCCCCACACGGGCTCTCAGCCGCCTCTGTGCTCTGTCCCTGCAGACAGCGGAGTCCCTGAGGCCGCCATCTGTGTGGTGACCACGGCCGCCATCGACGTGCACCGGCCCAACATCTCCTCGGAGCTGTTCACAGTGGATGTGCCACTGCGCCTGGGCAGCACCGGGACCTCAGCCAGCCTCACGTCGGGCAGTGCCTCGCGCTCCACCGTCAGCTCGGGCACGCGGGGCTGCAGCGAGAGCAGCCAGACCCTGGGCTCGTCCCCGGACTGCAGCACGGCCTGCGAGGAGCCGGGCGCGGGACCCCGGCAGCGCGCGGCCCAGGCCGCGGTGCAGGAGCTGCTCTCGTCGCTGTCGGAAGAGGCGTGCCGGGCGCAGAAGGGGCTGGATCCCGTCAACCTGAAGCTGCCCAGCCCAGCCGGCTCGGTGGAGGCCAGCCCCGACCTGGGCCACCGGCTCAGCGTCTACAACCGCAGGAACCAGGAGAGTCTTGATGTCTTCCAGCTCAAGCCACTCCTCGACTGCCCCCAGGGTGCCCCAATGATTGAGGAGAAGTATGGGGTGCTGGGGCCCCCAGAGCCACGGCTGGGCAGGGTTCCTGAGGCATAGGGCCCGCCTGGGGGAATGGGGACTCCTGTGGGGACACACTCACCACGCTGGCCCACGAGGCCACAGGTGAGGTGGCAGTGCTGAAGACAACCTGTGGCATCTCCTGTAATGGCCACCAGCCTAGGGCAAGGCCAGCATTACGTCTGCTCCCCAGTGTCTGTGGCACATGACCCACCTGCCCTGCCACCAGCTCTGGGCCAGCTGGGACCTGCAGTGGCCATCTGAGAACAATGGACCTACCAGCAGTCTTAGGGCAGTATGGATCCACAGGGCCTGGAGGGACAAACAGACTGTGCCGGGAACACCACGGAACTTCCAGGAACCAGTCCAGGGCCAGCACGAGCCCCATAGTGCTGGGGGCAGGACAGAGCTGCTGGACAGCTTGGGCCCAGCCTGGCTCCCCAGCCGGACCCCCCAGCCTGACCCTGCCCAGGGGCTGAGCGTGACTGGGAGGGGTGTGGAGATGGGAATAAACACTGACAAACACATACAGCCTCCTGCCTTGTATCACTCTTGCCTTCTTCTCTTACCTGCTTTCCCTGTCTTGCTTTCTTCCACCCCACCCCTCCATGTGCCATGCAACTGACCACCAAAAAAACCCCAACACAAAAAACAACCATCCCAACACCGCAGTGACTGACCCCACCTCTTTCCAGTAAAATCCTTTATTTGCCCTTACTCCACACAGTGCCGGGTCCCGTCACCAGCACTCACTTCTTCTTCAGGAGCTTCGTCATCTCTGGCACCGCCTGCAAACACCAGTGCCAGGGTAGTGCACGTTCCCCTCTGACCCCCACAGACTCACCCTCTGCAGTTTCCAGCCCTGCAATTACACTGCCCACTCTCCCACCCAGCACAGCACTCCAGGGGCGGTGGGTCACCCCAGCTCACAGCACTCCCCACTTCTCTCCTGCTGAATAAAGCCTCTTAATTATTTAAGAGAGCTACATTTCCATTAGGTGGAAATAATGCATTCGTACAAAATTTATTAAGGAAATTGTCTACATGGTGTTTCTTCAGAATGTGACTTTGGCTCACAAAGAGGCCCATGCTCACCACGGAGCCAACGGGCATTATTTCAGGAATGGCATTAAGTGCTGGCAGAGTTTCTGCCCATGCCTGCACAGAGCCATGACACTCCCACCAGTCACATGGGTGGCCACACACAGACAGTGACACACAGGCACTGGGACAGGGGTGGCTCGGAGCTGCAGAGGGAACTGCAAGCCCCTCCTGGGCATCAGTCCGTGAGGCAGCAAGGCCAGGCAGAAATAATCACGCCTCCTGCCAACTCTCTACTTCCGAACTTTATGAAGCTTAAAAATACACGCAAGCACCTATGTGTGGTTATTTCCAAAATGGTTCAACCTCAGGAAACCAGGATTGAGGCAGGCTGGCTGTAACACTCCCAACACAACCTACTTGCAGGGATTTGATTTTAAGCATGCAAATCATGACATTAGAAAGCAAATTTTTAAACAACAACCCAAACACTCTCACACAGACATCGTTAACACTCATTAGATTATATTATGTAAGCTCCTGTCAGTTCTCCCAAAGTCACCCTGCACATCAAGTTTAGCCTCACCTGAAATAAGTCCGCTACCAGTCCATAGTCTGCCACTTGGAAAATTGGAGCTTCTGGATCCTTGTTAATAGCAACAATGGTCTGCAAGCAAAGTTAAAGCACCATATGAATCTAGATATTGATCATCCTCTGGGGCTGGATTACAGGGGCACATCTTAGCCAGGAAATGGGCTATATTATCTCCAAGCCCCCAGAAGCAGAAGATTTATCTGGGCATTTAATATTTTTCCATCTCAAAAACAAGCACCTCCTTCCCTCCACAATCCCCCTGAAAAAAAAAACCCAAACCCTCCCTTCCCTGCTCATCATTCACATCTCTGCTATCCTTCCCTGTTGAAAAGCCTAGAAAAAAATTACTACAAAGGATTATCTGCAAATTCCAAGCTGCACCATTGCAGAACTAACCTGGAGGCAGCAGTTACAGCAACCACAGTAAAGCCCTGCCTAAAGGCCTCTGTACTTAGAGTGGGACAGCATTTAGTTTGTCACACAGTAGAAAACAGCACAACAAATCCCAACACAATGATCCAGAAAACGTCTTTGTTTAAACCCTGCCCTACACTGAATCATCCTTAACTGCCTGTGACAGCTTCCAGCAAGGTAAGCATGGGTGGGTGTCCTCATCAAAATCTGCAACAGGATGGGGAGCACTCCATAGAGGACGGGAGAAGAGTCCTGAAGCAAACCCAGCAGCTCACAGAAGGAGCCTTTACACCAAGAAGGGGCCTGGAGCACAGCACTGGGGCAGTGCCTGCCCCTCCACACTGCCAGTGGGAACAATGGTTCAGGGCAGCTGTAACCCAACAGGCAGCTGAGGCACTGCCACACCCAGCGAACCACACTCCATGGGTCTGTTTTACTCCCTCCACTGAAAGTCCCACAAAATTGATGGCTCAGTAAGCAGGGGCCTAGTGGCAGTAACTCAAAGAGAAATGTTTATAAATCCTGTGGTTTTAGGCCCCAGAAATTTATTTCTTGGCCATTTGTCCCCTGAGAGTCCCACCACACATGCAAGCAGGCAGTACCCAGAGCACTGCCCCTGCCCTCTGGCCAGCTCATAGCCAAGGACATGCAAGTGCTGCAGCAATGCTGCCCTTGAAATGCTCTCCCCAGAGCTTTACTCTTTTACAGAGTTTTACTTCAGTTACCCCTCTTTGCAAATGCAAGCCTCCCCAGACAAGCTGCAGTGCAGGAAGCAAATCCAGGCTGTGATCCCTGAGGGTACTGGCCCAGTAAAGACTTTCTCTGACTCTTCTGAGGCCCTGCCAGTCCTTGCAGAGCCATCCACAGGGGCTGATGCTGAGACCCAGCCAAGGCCAGCAGTCAGTGACACCACAGGGGCTGCCAGCTCTGTCCTTAGTACAAAAATAATTTTAAAATTGCTGCAAAACTGTCTGAAGCTTTGGTTTGGCAGCCTAGTCCTTCCTCTGCCTCCTTTAGCTGAAGTAACTTCAGTAAGATTTAGCTCCCTACCTCATTGCTAAACTCAGGTGAGCAGGAAAAGCACCATCTTGCTCACAACAGAACTTTGTGAGTTAAATCTCTGAGTAAGAAAAGATAGGGGAACTCTCATGAGGGAATTAGAAATAAGGAAAGAAAGCAACAACAATTCTTCAGGTCTCCTCAAAAGCTGCATTTTCTACCTTGCTGTAAAAGAGCAAATAAATTATACATTTCACTTGGTAGAAAGCATCTGACTGCTTTGGAAAACACATCCTAAAGTGTGCAAGTTCACAGTGCCAGATAATTCAGAGTGCTGAGGGAGGACAGGGGACGCTCCAGAGAGCTCCCATGGCTGCAGAATTCTTTGTTTGGGAAAACTGGATCTTCTCCATAAGTACCCCATCTAAATGCTTTAGCTAAAAGGAAGGCAGAACACATTCCAAATACCAATAACTAAATCTGAATTTTACAACAGACACATTAGCTTACACTAAAAAAACTGAGATATGGGAGAAATTGAAGGGTTAAATAAGAATTTCATATCAACAAATTTCATCTGTCCTTATTTTTTATAGCAGAATACCTCAAAATACCAAACATGCCTTTGGAAAAGCCATAAGAGGTTTTGCTGTTACAGTACAGGATAATATCACTGCTCAGTGTTTTTGTAAGAAAGGAAATTCTGGATCTTCAAGTCAGAGGTTCCTAGTGCTGCTGGCAGTCTTAACTGAGATGAGGTAGCAGATAAACACAAAGAGGGTCACATCAAGTCTTATGCAGCTTCCAATATCCAGTCTCAGTCAGTGGCTGCTGCTCATCCCACCTGCCCATCTCCTCACTGAGCCAAGGGCACAGCTGGAGACTGAACTGCTCCAACAAAGCCACCTGTGGCCCAGCAGTGCCAGAGGAGCCCAGGTGGCTGTGGCAGCAGTGCTGTGCCTGGACTCTCCCTCTGCTGCACTGCAAGCAGGAATGTGGCAGAAACTGTGGCAATACTGTTCAGCAAAGCCCTTGGGAATACACTGCCACAATTCCCACTTCTCAAGAGACACCTTCACCCCTGCCCATCACACACCCTTAACAGCTTGAATTTTGGTTGTTTTTTCTCCACAGCAGCAACTAATGCTAACACCACTCAAGTCCCTGCTTCTAGAAAGCCTATCATTTCCCCCCCATAATGTTTATATAATACATGAGGAAAAAAAAGGTAAGAAAGCAGAGATCATCCTACCACACAGGCTGGTTTGTGAGGACAATTAGCAGTCACAAACTCACTGCTCTATCACTGGTTAAACACAAGAAACTACCTGCAAAGTTTTGCAACCCTTTTCCTCAGCTTTATAAACTATTCAAAGCTGTGGCTTGGTTAAGTTAATTCCTTGAAAATAGAAAAAAAAATACATAGCCTTTTTAAAAAATTACTGCAGGAGGCAGGACCTCCAGATTTTGATGTCTGCCATTTGATAGTATCAATCAGCAGGTAACTCTGCTCCTCTTTTCAAACACTGCACTGTGGGCCAAACTGGCAATTCCAATTTTGGATTATTTGCTTTGGCAACTAATGAGTTAAACCTTTTAAAGTTTTACTGCCGTTTTATTGCAGGTTTCCATTTGAATGGCTAAATGCAGGAATGTCAGAGACATCTTACTTTATGGAATAGGAAGTTCATAATTCAAATTGTGCATTGTTATGCATGAATTAATATGTCATAGTCTGGAATAAAGGCAAATGGAACTACTGTATAGAATTCAGGCATATGTGCCTTGGGTTGGGTTTTTTTAAACAAAGTCAATTAGCTGCTTCCACTGATCACTTTGGGTTGTAGTGCAAAGGTTTTTCTACTGTGTGAGATCTTTTGCCACAGTTTCTTTTTTTTTTGTCAAAGAGTGTTTTAAAGCAGCAGGAAATACAAAAACCATCTAAAGCACTGATGCAAAAGCAAGGGAGTCAGCTCCCTTCCTCAAAAATCTTTTCTAGTACGTCCACCTTCACATACCTTGCTGTCTTTCATTCCAGCCAAGTGTTGGATTGCTCCAGATATTCCCACAGCAATGTAAAGTTCCTAGGAAAAAAAAGAGACAGACATTTTTGGTCCCCACACCACACTCTCACTAAGCTCTCACAAACCTTAATCCAAATCAATTACATGCAGCAGTTTTTACATTACAGTAGCTTTCAATACTAAAGGCAGCTGATGGTTGCTTCCCTTCCCCACCTGGGGATGCAATGTGACTGCAAAAGGAGAATCCCAAAGGAGCACCTAGCAAAGACAGATTAGGGGAAAAAATAAACGAAGTAAGCATCAAAAACATATGACACTGCTCAGCTAAAGGCCAGGGCAATCCATGTTATCCACGACCCTGGAGATCCCAGTGCAAATATTAAGGAAGATAACCTACAGATGGATAATGCAGTTGCCTGAAGAGCAAACCAAGGCTCTTCTTCAGAGCCTCTCAGAGCCTTTACCTAAGACAGAATCCTCAAAGCTGAAATTTGGGTGTTAGGCCTTTGAAAGGTTCCCTATAGAGCAGGATAAACCTCTGTGATACCCAAGTGGGCTGGTGCCCTGCACACCTGCAGTTTGTGTTCCTCACCCGAGCCCTCCATGTCCACATGGCCCAAAGCCTCCCTTCCCCACTCACTGCCCACTCCCACACAGGATGAGTACAGAAGGTACACCAGTTACACCAACAGCTCTGCACTTCGGGGCTTCCAGTTTCACATGTCCAAAGAGTCTTACAGTCAAAAGAGATTAAAATGTATAGGTAAATAGATCTGTGTCAGCTGTTTTATTCACAGCTGAAAACTATTACTTCTCCTTGGGCTGAAAGCCATCCATTCTATAATCTACCCAAAACCAAGGGTATTTCAGGGCCCTGACAGTTTTACCAGTCAGAGCTGTGGTACTCTTTAGCTAACTAATATTACAGAAGAAAACTAAAGAAAGTACTTTTCATCAACTCATTCAATAACAAAAAATTAATGCATAAATTTAGTTAGGGGCTCATCTATCAAAAGCAGTCAAAAGGGGGTACTTCACACGTGTTTAGAAAGACACAGCCTCAAATACTAACATAATTTCTCTTTTAAAAACACCAAGGGTATTCCATATCTAAGAAAATAGAAATCTAATTTAACTCAATAAATAATATTGGGGGGGCCACAGGGAGGGTAGGAGGGTCAAAACCAATCTTACCACTGTGCAGCTGAAACTGCATTACAGTTAAGTGGCTTTTGGCATGGCAGAGCCAAGCCCAGCTGTGGGACATGCACAGACCTACACAGGAGAGTGGCAAACAAAGGTTTTCCCAGACCCACAGAGGCTTCTGCCATACAGGCCTCAGAGTCATTACATCAATTAAATAAAAAAATGCTTTCTGATGTTTCTCCAACTACAGACTCTGCTCACTATGTTTTTTTTAAATAGGAATAAATAATGAAATTTATGAAGTTTTTCTGTATTTTTATACAAAAACTCGCTAGTGTAAAAACTGAAGGGGAGGGGAAATAAAGCAGAAATGAAGCATTTCCTATCAAAAAGGCTTCCTTTGAAATTGAAACACGGAATCTAGTCCATGTACTTCCACAAAACTACACAGCTGGTGACCACACTCAGAAACTCCTTGGCCTCAGCAGGCTTTTACCAAGTGGATTACTATTGGAGGTCAATCCATTTTAACCACAGCTGCAATGTAACCTAATATGTCCACATTAGAACTCATGGTAAGAATGCAATATTTTAATTATACCAAATAAAAGAACAGATGTTACAGGAGAAATTATTCTAACATCCTGCTGTCTTTAATACAAGCTCTTTTTAAAGACACATTATCGTAATTTGATTTTTTTTAGAGCAATTCATTAAGTGCCAGTCATCCAGACTACCAGATACTCTTATCAGTCTGCTTAACATTGTGAAGTTCAATCTTTGGAAAGAATCCAGCTAACCAGGAGCCAGATGCCTATGAATATATTCTATTAAAATATCTAGGAAAGACAAGGATGTTTCATTAGAAGGACATTTGTAAATCATCAGGCTTGTCTAAAAGCACTTATTATGTGGCCATGGCCTTCAAGTTTATGTGCTTTTGGCTCCCTGGTTCAGACGAGTGGTCCTGTCAGTCAGCTCTAACCCTGACAGGAGATCACCTCAGCAATGTTTCTGTATAGAGAGCACACAGGACAGCAGGGTCCTTATCAACACTTCTGTGCTGTCAAAGGGACAGGACAGCTTAAATCTTAGTTTTAATCTATTCTGTAGTTCAGTAGAAGGGACCCAAAGGACCCACAATGTCTAAATGATAAAGCTTCAGGACTGTTCACTGCTGTCCTGAAGAGAATTCAACTGGTCATCCAGAAACTATATAAAGCATTGAGAAATTCAAATCCTTATTTATTTTCAGAGTAATAACCTTGTTTTGATGTTTTCCCTGAAATCACTAACTTCTATCAGGCCTTTTGCTGAGTCCTGTCATTGCTGTGTCAGAGTTCAAAGTCCCAGGTCAGGACTGTAGCCCCAAGCCCCATGAAGCAGGTGAGGTAGGGAAGCAGAAAGGAGCTGGGTACCCCAGGGCAGAGTCCCTTCCAGAGCCTGCTGGGCCATGGCAGCGCAGGGCAGCGCACTCTGCGGGGAACTCTGGGTCCTTCAGAGCTCCTCTGGGCAGGACACCCACACAAGGCACAGAGCAGATGCACCCGAGTCTGGGTTGCACCTCTCAGGGGCCAGATGTGGCTTTACACCAACTTCAAGTTCCAGCTTTTTGGAACCCTGGAAGTTGCTCTAATTACTGCTGCCAGGCAGCTGATCCACAGCCCCCAGTTACAGGCACTTACAGCAAAGTCCAGGACATGGAGTGGCATTTCTCAACTCCCTAGAGCTGGGCACAGGCAGATTTCCACTGAAGGGCTGCTGCCAGCTCTGTGCCACACGAGAACAGGCAACAAAACAGCACATACATATTCCAGAGCAAAGGGTTCACAGCACTGTGAACAAATGAAGTGCCAAAAGCAACTGAAGTCAAGGAAGTAAACGTTTTGGTGGTATATGGACATGACATCAGCTTAGAAAATGGTCTTGGCTCTCAGTAACTTCATTTCACACAGGAAATACTGTACAAACATCACAGCCATGCCACAAATATTTTTATGAAGTTGCTGGCAGACATCAGCCCAGGGAAAGGACACCAGAGAAGAGAGCTGATGGCAAGGAAAAGCAGGATGGAGGGAACACATGGCACAGGACATTGAATGCACCAAACAGCCAAGACTCTGCAAAGCAGAGCACAAGGAGGCACCATGAGGAAGGACCAACACTCCAGATGTGCTGCAGCTGGAAGGGCTCAGTACATCGATGGTGGGGGGGTCACCAGCTCCTACGAGGCTTCTCCCAAGGGCCACAGCAGCACCCCAAGGTGTCTCTGCCAGCAAACTGGCACAGAGGCCAAGGGGGCTTTCATTTGTCCTGCCACACGTCCTGCACAACTCCAGTGGCAGGTAGGACCCTGACCGAGACCTCCAAGTTTTTAAACACAGGTTTGCATCACAACCACCCTAAAAAACCCCCACAACTCCAACTCCCAAATTTATCCTATTCAAAGTCAAGATTCCAAATCAAAAATTCACTTTCTCAGTTGCTATTTAAAGTATTCATCTAGACTTATATTTTTCCAACAGAAATTAACATGGTCATTAGAGTCATTACATGCTGATCATTAAAATGAAAAAAAAAATCCTCCTTGGCCATTCCCTAAACTCTGTTTCTGCTTCAGACATACCCAATTTATATACTGGCAGACTTTACATGCATGAATCTGCACATCTGGCCCCAGAATCCATACAGCCAGGTACATGCTGTTTGGATAAATGCACAGGAGTGCTGTACGTGGATGATTGCAATTACCAAAATACCAATGCAGTTATTTTCCTGTGCATACAGACTCTTGCAATTATTTATAGAATAATTTGTGGCATATGATATTACTTCATTTATATTTATATTTATATATGCCTTAGGCTGCCTTGGGGCAGTTAAAGGACATTTGCTTAAGAGAACTACAAGAACAGTTTTTATTTCAACTCCAGAGCCTTTGAATGGTGCTGTGACAGACCATAGGGCAGCCACAGGTGCCCCACAAGCTGAGGTAGCTACTTTGCAAGCATGTTGTCAGCTGCTATTGATTTTTATGACAATTTTTGAATTATGCTGAAAACCTCCAACACACATCAATTTATCATCCTACCAATGGCATGCTTTTAAACAGGCCAGTTTAATAAACCCCTCTGGCATACACACTATTTTTAAAGGCAGCTCAGATATTTTATTTTCTTTGCAAGAGTGAAAGGACAATGAAATTAGAAAGAAATCTTTGTGATCAAAATTGCTTTGTACAAGAAATTCCTTCCAATTACAAGCTATTAGGCCAATAAAATATTTTCTGGCTTGACAGCAGTTCATGTCTATTACAGTGTACATCACACACTTCTCCAGTATGTACAGCTTTGGTGCAGATGAACCCACTCCATTCAAGAAGCACACATCACTAAACTAAAGCCCAACTGCAGTTTCTTTTTCACTTTAAGAACCTTTGATCAGCCAAGCTGTGTAATTACTCTTAAGCGTGGTTAGGGTGTCTGCTGGAGTGCAGGGCCATACAGCAATTTTTTTTCCCCTCTCTCCAGGGAAAAGCACATCAATTGCTTTCAGCTAAATGCACTCACATATGAATATTTTAGTACAATTTAATGTTTCTGCACCAACCCCAAAGGAGCAGAGCATCAATTTGTGAACATAGTTTTCTTGGAGTTAAAAGCTACACTGGATAATGCAGGATGAAAGGGGTTGTCAATCCTCAGCTTTTTAGCAAGTCAGAGAAAGACAGTCTGTAAATTCAGTCCCAGCTGCATACAAACAGCTCTCTAAAGTTTGCCACCATAAAGCTACTTTTCAACAATAGTGAATTATCAGAGGAGATATTCCAAAAACAATTTCCCAAGCACAGTTGGTTTTCCCAATGCTATTCCCATCTGCCACCTACTTAACTGCCCCAAGCATTTATACCATGCAAAGTGCACCTGCTGGTCTGTTAATAACACCCACAAACCTGATGTACAAATAACACATTCCTACAAAGCACTGAGCTGAGCTGAGCAGAAATTAGGTACCATGCTTTTGAAGAGAGAAACTTTGCTATCTCAATATTCCCTTGTATGTGCAACAAATGAGGCAGTAATTAAGATCTTATCATTGATAGCAAAGAGGAGAACATTTTTTTTAAGAAAGTACAATCCAGACAAGAAGAGTGACAATTCTCATGAAGCCAAGGGAACTAATTAGTTAGCTCTGTTGTTAGTAATTTTAGGTAAGGGCCAGAGAACAAAAAAGAAGAAAAATACTAGAATAAAATATGCCTTGTTTCACTTTCCTTATGCTTCCTCACAAGAGAGTGAAGTGAAACAGCAGATAAGCTAATCTGAACAAGCAAAGGATCCCTAAGAAAGTAATGGGAAGTAACACTCAAGGACAGTTAGCATTCACTTATTGCAAAGAAATAGAAAATACAGGAATTATGTAAATGATGTGATACTGTGCCTCTCCCTTCCTGCTACTCCCAAAGCAAGATGACAACTACTAAGTGCTAAAAAGCTACTCACTGCAGTGAAAGGGATGCCCAGTAAAATACTGGGGGCACAGAGAGGCTCAGAAAGGATTCCATCCTCTTCTGAAAGAGAGGGAGCAACAATAATTCCAGGGTTGGTGCCTTTCAAGTGAACCAACATCTCACTCCTCAGTGTCTCAACTGAAGCTGCACCTCTAAAATGCCTCTTTTCCTCTCATCATTACTGTCAATTCCTGACAGTTCTAAATTGCCTCCCTTTTGAAGTTCCTTCAATCTATTACAGCCAGAGAGATCCTCTAGCATGAAATTGAAGCAGTGAAGCCAAGCAGTTTCCTCCTGGCCATCATACCAGACCTACACTGAATTCCCCTCTACCTTGCCCACATGAGGTTTCTCAGTGCATGCACCTACCTTCTGTGCAATCGTGTCACATTTCTAGCACAATCATTTAATCCAGTGTCAATTATTGCCACATCACATATTTCCTAACCTGTGCTTTCCTGAGTTTTCCATCTCAGTTTCTTGTCATCTATTAGTGTTTTGTACCCAATGTTGAAAGTAACAAGACAGCAGCAACTGAACACCATAAAATAAAAAAATAAAATTAAAAAAAAGAAAGTAGTTTTGCCAGCTAGGAAATCCTACAGCAGAAATTAAGGCAGTTCTAGAGTTGGACCCTGAAAGAGCACCAGTTTTAGAAGAGTGAAGATTTAAACTCTGAAGAGATTAAATTAGAAGGATACCTTTCAGGCAGCAGCTGATCCTTCACAAGGTCAGAGGATAACAATATACACAAACGCTTGCCAAAAAAAGCACCTCTCAGTGTCATTGAGGTTCTGGCTGTTTTCTGGGGACAAGAAGCTGAGTGTGAGATAATCCCAGTACAAGCCCACCTTCCTTCAAAACCTGAGGGAAGGATATAATTAATTAGAATAGGCTGCAAGGGAAAACCTAGGAAACCATGGGAACAGTTTGGGCATTCAAAGATAGCTGCCTGGTGGCACTGCAGTGTAGGACTTCCCACCTGCATCATGGATGCTGCTCCAGAAGTGTCCAGGTCCCAGCCAGTCCCCAGCAGCCCTGGGAATGCACTTTTCACAGCCCAGCTGGCTCAGTGGCACTGATGAACCCCCATCAGGGACCATCAGTCCCCCAAACCTTCTCGCCAGCCTGAACTGCACAGGCCACAGCAACCACAGAAGCCAGGAAAGGTTTAGAGCAGTTGCTTTCCTTTTCTTACAAGTCAGAGTTTATTTTTTGGCTGAATATCAGACAAACTGCACAAGTTCCTGAGAAAGATTACATACTGCTTTGCATGTTAGAAATGTTGCTAATTATGCCTTGGGTAAGGAAAGCTAATACTAAACTAATAAATGAAGCATTCATGTTCCATTTACAAAACTTTTAAATAACTGAAAAAAACAATTTTTACTTTCTTTCTTCTCCACACCTGTTTTGTTCTTGTTTCTTTCTTAGTGAACATGAGAGAGAGAACTGGGAAGATATTTACTGTGGAAAGTAACAACCCTGATTATTTGAAATCTCCTATCTAAAAATAGCAGTTACTCTGGGGCAATGGTGGTAGGCTTGATTTCTGTAGGGAATTTAGTATTTTCTAACTGGATATACTTAACTAATATTTAGTAGTAGGCACTCATAGGAAGGATATTTTTATCCAAAACCAGCTAATTTTAACATTCTTACAAGGGCTTTTTCCTTAAACAGAAACTACATACAGTACTTAACCTGAGAATCAAATTTTTTTTTCTGCAGAACACTTGCATATAAGAAATAGTGGGAAAAAATGGCTTCTAATTGTAAAAAATATGCTAAAATGGTTGTCACTGATTAAAGACATTAAATATACTAAATTGCCTTTTTTAATTAGGAAGAAAACATTTTATATTTTAATATATCCACTTATGTCTAAAAATTTCCTTCCATCTCATCAAATAATACAAATCAGCCTTCTCCTTCATAAGACAGAATGTTCAAATAGGAGCTGCAATCACCTGAAAGCAAGAGGTTAAAAAAAAGGTACTAACAGAAACAAAAATAATACACTGAATATTTTAACAACTGGACTAAAACTGTACAAAAGAAAAATTGCCAAAGATCCCATCAAAACCCAACAATATGCATAAACACCAACATGAACAAAACCTCGAAGTTTAACAGTCCAAGGCTGCTTTGGAAGAGCAGATGTGCTGTGTAGAACCAGGGCTCAAACAGACACAAGGTGAAATCTGTGCTCTTTAATTAACTGCATTTTTCCATCACTTAAGTGAATGAACTCCAGTTGTTCCTTGAGTGGCAGTGTGTTTGTGCATTAATACCTCAGCATTTTGGAAAGCTGCTGTGGCTGTGAGGTTCTTGGGTTTTGTGATGCACTTGGGTTCTGGGCTGCACTCTTAAAAACTGAAGCCAGTCACAGAATTATGAAGGCCCAATCACCAAGACTACCCTTCCTTCCCCAAATAAACAACTGAAGGCACAGGGGAAGAAACAAGCAGCCCTTTCAGACAGTTATGTTATTACCCAGAGATGAGCACTAACACACCACAGCAGTCACACAGAAAAAGCAGCAGAAGCACCTCCCCTCTTCCTGAGCTTGGAACTAACCCTTGTCCCTCTGTAGTCTCAAACTGACCCAATTCCAGAGTCCTGGAAAACAATGCATTCCAATCCTCCACTGAGACTGGGCAGGAGACTATTAATAGAAGTGGAAGAGCACACACTAAGATACTTTCCCATCAGAAGCCAACAGCTGCACAGGAGAACAAGCGTGGCTCAGACTCCAGAGTTTCTTGTATCTGAGACTCTTCCCCTGCTTAAAATACACACCCCCAGAGGGCACACACCATGTCAACTCAAAACTGAACACAAAACCCAAGTCACAGCTACTCTACCTGCCCAGTGTTCAAACCTGCTTTGCAACTCTCCAGACAGAACATCACAAGCTCTCCTGAACTGATACCGAGCACGTCTCACATAAGGAGAAAGCAGCATCTTCTGAGAGCTGCTAAAATAGACAGTGTCATCTTGGCCTGACCAAAAGAGCTCAGTTCTTCTTCAAGTCAACTCTATGTTCCACTGCAGAGAATAATTTTCTACCTGAAGTACCAAAAAGACAATGAAGCAGAATTAGGAATGTTAAATTAAGAATTTGTAGCTTTCTACTGCTTCATGTTTAAGATGCCTATCCAACACACAGAAAAATTAACACCTCTAGTCAGCAACTCTGTGGGCTTAGTATCAATTCAACTTGCACTTCCATTACAATTAACATTTCATGTTTTCTATAATTCTAAGGCACTGAATGGTATCCTTGCATGTATTTTAAGATCCAGACTAAATATCTGAAATTTGACTCTGCACAACTCACTATTTAATAAACACTTGTTAAGAAAGGAGATGAGAGAAAAATGCATCAGCCTGCAGACAAATAGATGGAGCACCACACAATTGTGCCAGTTAAGATCATTTATGACACCAGAGTTTAACATTCATTCATCACTCCTGATTAAAGGCTATTTAACAATCCTCTAGAAGAGAACAATGACAACACTGATGTGATCCTGTGATGTGGCTTTATGTTCTTACTACTCTCACATGTTGTTATGGGCCATCTGTGGCAAAGTACAGCATTGTATCATCATCAAAAACCAGCCTTCTTTGTTTCAATGTAATTGTTTATATGCCCTTGACTCTGGAAAGAATGTTCATTGTTGAGCCTTAATACACAAACCAGAGCTGAGCTGTCTTCAAATTAATATTCTCCACCTCATTCATGGATATTTAGGTAGTGAAGAACTAAGGATGGTTAGTCCCATCTCATGCCCTTTCAAAATACACACTTAAATGACACTTAGCTTATACCCTGGTAAGCTGAAAGAGTTGGGGTTGCATTTATAATCCACAGAACCTCCCAATTTCCTTACATAGCAGAGGTTAATATCACTGCTATCAAGATTCTGGAATGACCTTAGTCTTATCAATAGGTCTACTTCTCAGAAGAAGTGTTTTGTAGCAGTTGGTTATCATATAGATTTACAGGTTTAAACACTAGCATGTCTAGAGATAGCTCCACTCAGGCCCACAGGGTTATCATCAGATGGCCTCTGATGAGGACTTCAAAAAAAGTAGCAAACATCCCTATCCACGACTCAAGACAGAAGAAATCAGAAGCATGGAACATCTTGTTCAAGAAAATCCAGCAGACAGAGTTGACAACAGAACCACAAGTTCCTGTCTTTGACATGCAAGTATTACTCTATCCTGCTGGATATATTACTAGAAAAATAATGGTCATGGTTTGAATTTCTTAAATTTGCAGCAATGGCAAAGGCAAAACATTTCAGGATCCTATCAAGGCTTTGAACATGCAGAGTTTTTTAGTATTATTTAAATTATTATGATAAGGTAAATGCAGCAATTGAAATATGATGAGTTTTTCTACTAGTTTCAGCTCACTCTTCCCTTCTGGTCTCATTAAGTCACTAACAAGTAAAAAGTTGCTCCTTGGTGCCTTCTGTTGCCATACACAAAGAGCTGCTTACTCAGAGGCAAAACCTTTACTCTACCGTGGAGCTCAGTGTACCCCTGACAGATCATCACATCTGAGTGTGGGCTCTGCCCCACGCTGAGGTGAGCTACATTTGCACCTTCCTATTTACAAACACTCAAATGTGCTTTATCTGGCTACAGCTTTCCTTGTAGACACAGAAATCAGTTCCCTGTGATACTGGGATGCAGAAATGGCAGAAAAATGTGTGCAGCATGTTATTGCCCAATACTGAGCCATTCAAAGTACATCCTTCTTGGTATTCCACTCTACAGCAGCCAATCTGTAGATTATTCCTCTCTGAAATTTCTTGCACTTCATTTCTTACAAAAATTCTGCTTTGACTGTACTGCAATAATTCAGTAACAGTAACTAAAAGTTTTTTATAAAAATCATCACCTGAAAAAACCTAGAACACACAATTACAAGAGATCAAGCCACAGATTGATGTAATTTTGAGTTTATGTCAGTAATGACATCTCTTAGCATATTAATGCCAGCTGCTAGGAACCCAAAAAAGGTTCAGGCAGCTATGAAAAAATGCAGCATGGAAACCCCTGACAAAGCTGTGTCAGAACACATCCCATTCACCCAAAGCAGAGATTTCCATTCCAGCTTGCTTCTGGCATTTTGAAAACGCAGCGTCAAGTGACGGTATCACAGTGGGCACACGGATGTTCCTGTTAGGCCTGGAAGTAAGACTCAGCTCATCTCTAAGTGCTTGCTCTGAAGGAAAATGCATGCTAGAAACCATCCCAGCTCTATGATGAGAGATATTTCCATACTTACTGGTGCTACTATTTTGCCCGTCTGTCCAACTTGCATGTCATTAGGAACAAAGCCAGCATCAACAGCTGCACGGGAAGCTCCAACTAGTTGAAAGAAAATATTTTCAATGTTTTCTTTTAAAATATTTGTGAACCAAATTTATATCACCATAAAAGCCCATGTATTTTACTGGAGTCCCACACTCTAAGGGCACATATTTAAAAACTTCCCTCTTAAAAGCTCTTATGGTAATCCCTCTCTATACCACTAGCTAAAAACTTCCAAATACTAAGTGCTAATGCACTTCATAAGCAACAGGAAATCCCTACTCCCAGCACCAAAGGGCCATATATTTAAACCAAGGATTTCAATCTGGCATATTTCCATGATTTTTTTCTTGTTGCTTTGTCAAAAGAAGATTTTCCCATAAATGCCTTCCCAAAATGTTCCTTCAAGTCTGAATGGAACATATGTGCTATCTTGTATTGTTGTGAATCTCAAAAGTCAGGCATGGTAAAGAAAAATATCAAAGTAAACTCGAAAATGACATATGGCCATTTAGTTAGCAAAAACACCACTTCAAAAACTAAGCCAATCATGTGAAACTATTAAAGTGAATGCTAAAATTAATGGAATTAAAACATTAGAGCAAACAGTTTCTTCTTCTTTCCCAACCTTTATACAAAATACTTCACTGAAACATTGCATATGGTTTATTTTCTCCTGTTAATACAAAAGCACAGAGCCACTCAAACTACAACAATGTGAGTGGGATTCTGTAAAGAAGCACTAGAAAAGGATGTATGCAGAAAGTATCAGCTCTTCAAAACGAGCTATGACTACTTCACTTTCTGTTTGCAAGCTTCTGTTCTGGAGATTTGAGAAGCACAGAGAATATTATAAGTTAGTATTTTGCTTCATACACAGGCATTTAAGTATAGTTGACAAAATTTTATCTATTACTGAACTAAGAGCATTTTAACCATTTGATAGAGACATGAAAATAAAAGACTTAAGCTGAATTCTGGTTTTAATGTGACCTGTTTAAATATAATAAACAGGGTTGAAAAAAAAGGAGGAAAGCAAGTTTACCTGCAGCATGCAATTGATCCGCAAGGTCATACAGCAACTTAAAATTTTCACCACTCTTCAAGCCCCTCCCTTAAAAGTTAAGAACAAAAGAAGATCAAGAAAGAAGAACATGTGTTTTAAGAGGTTTTTTTTTTGCCTGTGTAAAATTTCGGTATGAGTATTAGCATTTTCAAAGACTCCAAGATATGCTTGCATAGGTTATTTCTGGATACATTACTAACCAGTACTTAATATTTGGAGATTTAGCTTTTGTCTTTGCCATTAACATTTCAGGTGTATAAACCAACACCACTCTGTCTTGTTTACTTCCTGCACTCAGCACCATCAAGGTCATTCTCCAAAACCAGGGAAACAGAATTTTTTTAACTAATTTGTGCTCCCTCTGCTGGCTTCAGGAACAAAACACTGTTGTAGGATTAGTAAGAAATCATTTTAGCTGTAGACATACAGTAAAAATCACAGTCCATCACTTGATACCTAAGGAGCAGAGTACAATCAATACAGATTTTAAAATCATTAAGGTCATTACATAATAATGTTCGGACTGACTGAAATGATCAGCAGTAATTTTGATACATGACAAATTTTGATACATGAAAAAACATGATATATTTCCATCTAAAAAACAATTCATATTGGTAAAATTTCAAAGAGGCTCATCAAATATGAAAATGTTCTTACAAAGCCTCCCAGCATATTCTAAACTCATGTATTACCTCTTTACAAAATACACGTTAGGTGCGTCCCCAGTAGCCCCCATAGAATATCAAAATTTCTTTTTTTTTAAATGTATCACATTAGTGTTCTGCTACAGACATGATTTACCAAGAGGTCCCATTACTGCAATGCAACACCAGTCAGTTTCACTGTGATCACTCACCCCCTGACACAACCACTTTGGCACTGGTGAGCTCCGGCCGGTCGCTCTTCGTCAGCTTCTGCTCAATCCACTCAGACATACCGACAGGCGGTGGGGGGGTCACTGCACTCACCAGATGAGCCAAACACCCACAAGGAAAATGAGAAAGCATGTGTTTTCAAGCTGAAACCTGAGCTCAAGCTTAATTCAAAGTTCATTCTATAACCGATTCTACCGCGAGCTTTTGCTGAGTCTCAGCAGTTGCTCCTGGCACTAACGAGCCTCGTTCACCAGCTGTGCTCAGGGCACCTACAGTACAAACTGCACTACAAGGAATTCTGCTGCACAAGTGTTACACACTGAGACCAACCCAGCATAACAAGTGTGAGCCTTACTATCACAGGCAGACAAGTCAATCAGGCAACACACCAACAGTGCAACACACTAATTCAGTAACATTTGAATTCTGCCACCCACAGACGTTAGGAAATACAGGATGGTTCAGAGCCAGGGACTAAGCCACAAAACAAAAAGGCCCACAGTGAAAAACAGCAGAGGTCACCAAAATGGAACAGGTTACCCAGAGTAGTTGTAAAGTCGCCACCTGTGGACATTCTCAAAGCCTGACTGGACACAGTCCTGGGCAACCTAGTCCATGGGGCTGGACTAGATGATCTCTAGAGATCCCTTCCAACCTCAACTACTTTGTCATTCTGTGACTGGATTTCTC
Organism: Ploceus nigricollis; assembly: GCA_013399945.1. NCBI lineage: Eukaryota > Metazoa > Chordata > Aves > Passeriformes > Ploceidae > Ploceus > Ploceus nigricollis. The sequence goes on from VXBC01007391.1 coordinate 809,317, forward strand.
AATTATCAGAGCTACACTGGCTTCATTAAATTGTAAATTGAACTGATATGGTTAAAACTGATCTAAAAAAACAACTCTGTATTCTCAAATCAATTTAAACTGCCACTAATTTAGCTTGATGATGTAATGACCTATCTCAATTGCAATATGATTAAACCAAAACTCCGGAGAGCCGAACACTTCTATTTTTGCTCAGTCCTGTTTTGAAAACCAATCTGGTTATTCAAACAGCTGTAAGGACAAACTTGTCCTTACTTAAAGTTTCGAGACTGCAGTGGCAGACGTTTAGGCAGCGAGTGGAACAAGCACAGATTTCAGCACAGATAATCTCCATTTCTGGTCAAGGAAAAGGAAGTAACTGTGCCGATAATCTCTATCGTCTCTTACCAGACATCACTAAAAAGTGCAAGCACCTGTAATTAAAAGTATAAAGCTAACATTATGACAATCAGTTTGCTTTGACAAATACTTCTACAAAACATCACCATGCAGCAAGCAAAACTAACACTATTAAACAAAACAGCAGCATCCCAGAACAGATACTCACACTTTTCTACACTGGCATTACCACCACTCGCTGGAGCAGCCTCAAATGAAGTTCCCCGTACAGTAAACACTTTGATTGCTTCATCACACTGCACAGTGCAAATAATATTTCCTAAAAAAGGGACATTAAAATTTAAAGATTATCAGACATACCGAGATTTAAAAATAAAACCAAAATTAATACCAAAACCGCATTAGCAGTTGTACTAGAATATGCAACATCCACCAAGGTACTTCCCAAAATTGTAGTTTTAGATGACTAAAACTTAGCACTTAATAAACAGAGATTACAAATACTTTCATTTATGCTTTAGCTCCGTGTTTCTAAAGTATGAATACAAATCCTCTATTTTTAAAGGAGACAAAGCATTCAAATCATCTCTTATGAATGAGATTTTAAATTTCAGAAGGGATGAAAAAAACAACTTTGAAAATGCCATTCTTACACATAAAGAATGTCTATAATTCAAAGTAGATCTTTTATCCTGTTGCATGAATTCATCAGAACTGAAGACAATGAGGCCTCCTCCAGGTATTTTGTGGGACTGTGTTTCTCTCTATAATACAATATAATTCTTCACACTGGAGGCTGCAGGGAATGCTAAAAGAAAAAATGCTGCAACATTCATAAAAATTCAACTATTCATAAACAAAGTCATCTTGAAACTGTGAATTACTGGGAAGTAACTTAAAGTGCAGCACTAAACCACATTCCAGTACCATAACTCAAAATGTAATATCCTGCTGGTACATGTGGTACAGTCTTTACAGTAAAATTAAGAAACACAAGCTAATGAGGTAATATCTAAAATAAAACACAGTGTCAGCCAAGCATTAGAGAAACAAGACTGAAAAAATAATTACAGATTAAGGTAATTAAATATTAGAAATAATTCACTCAATGTCTTTGTAATTAGAAAAAATAACCCTGTGGTATCTTAAATCAGAACAAATGCTAGTCCTATTAAATAAAGCTGGACAATTAACCTGGTATCTTATGCTTTCCAAAACCTGATCAGAAGGGCATTAACAAACAGAGTACACAGAAAGGATGGGACCAAATCCTATCCCTTAAGGTGACAGACATGGGTTTGACATGCTTCTACCAAAGCCCTTGGAATTACTTGCTTTCTCACACAGGGAGTATCATGTCCAGCCCCAGGCTTCATTTTCTATGAATCACAGCAACTGAGATTGTAAAGGGAACATTCCTATCATATTCCAAGGTTTTAACATTAGGGTCATGTAGAAAAATTAGCACTAATGGATTCTTCATTGGACAAATACCACACAGCTTTTGTGATTACCCACCTGCATAGATAGTTCTCACAAAAGTATCGGGGGACTTAATTTCAATAATGTCAGAAACAGGGGCAACATCAAGCTTGCCAGCCACTCTGGGAATAAGATTCTAGAAGTTAGAGATGAAAAGTTAGCAAAGTAAGCTAAGTAAAATGTACATGGTCAGTAAAAGAACACTGATGACCCAATTTTAGCTTCATATAATGCTGTCTCTAAGACATATAGAACTAAGATTTTTGAAGGGCTACTCATGTAGCTTTAGCAGCCAAATAAAACCCCATTACTGTAATAACATTAGACATTTTATGAGACTTACTGTAAGTAAACCCTTAATTCAATATCTTAAATTAGGAGACTTATTTGCTTCAAATATTCTAAAACTGAATATAGATGCCATTTACTCAGAAAATTGACAGTTATGGATTGTTGAGGTCTTGGCACTTCAAGGGGAAAAAAATGGTGCTTTTGGAAGTTAGATGCCAGAAATTATAGGAAAAAAACCCTGCACTCTTCCCTCCAAAGCAAAAAGAATTTTTAAATTTAATATTAATGTATATATTCTCTTGCTCCAAAATTTACTCTAGAAAATTACTTAGCACCTTTAGGAGTGGGAAGAAGGATAAAAAGAGCAGCAGAAATTATGAGGAAATCAATGATAAGATGATTATTTGCTTTTTGTCTGCCTCCTAATCTGGTACAAGAAAAAAAGGCCTAGGTCTGAAATCTTTACTCACATGAAGCACTCAAAAATGGCAGTGTACGCTTTAAAGCAAAAGCCATTAACTGCTACTATGACACTGCAGTTAAAAAAAAAAGAAAAAAAAATAAAAAAATTTCAAAACCTAAGGCTTAATTTCTCTTAGCAAAAACACAAGCATATGGATTGCTATTGATTGGAAGTGAAAGTAGTCAGACGGAAGGCCGATGTCATTACTCGTCCTGCATCGGCAAGATTTCTGAAGGATCCTTTTTCTCTAATTTACTGCACCACACTGTTGCCCAGATTCTCAGTACTGAGGCTCTCCGTGTACTTATAAACACATTCCCAAAAAAGCCCCGAGTTTTGAAAAACTGTGTTTTCATTAAAAATCATCCTGGCTGGAACTTAGATCTGCGTTATTTATGTATGTTTACAGATATTTCAATGTACATGATTTATATCACAGATGCAAATCCCACTCCAAAAAAGTTTGCTTCCAATAGGTTTGCACACTTTCATTTCAACATGCAAATAACAGATTTTTCCATCCCAATTTGCTGTGCTTTTCCTTACAATTTTCATGCTTTCAGATCACTTAATCTGTTTGCCTTATTGCACATTTTGCCTTGTGTCCATAGGATTGGCTGGTTACCACAGAATATTTCTTCTACGCTATTTTTTTCACACCAGCTCATAAAAACTCAAACATGAATCGTGAAGTCTAACTAATGACCTCTTAAGCAAACTACTGTACAATAGTTTGCAAATGCAGAACTGTCCACGGCTGATCTCTCTCAGGCCTTTGATTCACACTCTTACATACAGCAGTGTCGTTTTCTTGATTTAGATAACTTTTTGATGCTCTTTGATCTACTTACCTTCCCAAAGGCAGATGCTCCAGCACAAATGTGGGTGTAATTAAATTTTTTATGAGTTTCCACAATCAAGGGAGTCAGCTCCTCTGAGAATAAAAATACATTGCTCAGAATTTACAACTATCTTATTTTCAATCACAAATACAAATACACAAATAAATTTCTTTTGTCAATAGGTAAGAACAACTCTCACCTGCTAGAAATCCCTTGTACACATCATGCTGAGCCACGAGAACTTTTGCAACACCCTGCACTTTGCTGAGTTCTGATGCTACCTGTGATTATAAGTGAATTACTGTTAGTTTGTGTTTTAACAGGCACCACAAACATATAACAAGGGAGTCCCCACTGCAAATAGCTCACAGCCTATAGATTTGTAAAACCAGAACTAAAAGTACATGAATTTCAAAATCAGAACAGACCTGAATGGAATAAAATGCAGGTCTTCTGATCCACAGCATAGTGCCTTATGGGATAATGAAAATGAATTTGTGAATAAGAGAACTACGGAGCAAATCAAACTTAGGAAATCTTGCCTCCTGCATGCAGGGTGCCACACCAACCACAGCATTTCTTACAGCAGCCAACAACAGTCACACTTGCTCAGTATTCCAATACAATCACCAAGAAACCAATCCTACTTTCTTTTAGATCAGTCAGTATCTACCATACAAATGTACAATGCTGTTATGATTTTTGTCCAAATTCTAGGAGCAACCCTGTGTTTGCATCTGACTTTTTGCCCACTGAAGCAATGTGAATTTTCAATTTATATTTATGCATTTTTTTCATTTGAATTGGCACAAGTGAAGTTTAAATGATAAAAGGGTTACTACAGATCAGAGAGAAGAGGACTGACAGCGCGGTCTGGAGACCACATGCATCGTCCAGAAACAGTGTCATTTTACTGAGTTTGATGAGTATCAGTTTGCCCTCAAAAATTAACAAAAGGAAATAAAGAAAAAATCCCTAGTAGTTGCTGCAGAATATCTGTTTGAGTCACTGGCTCTTAAATAAAAAT
>VXBC01007393.1:7313-39119 GCA_013399945.1 Ploceus nigricollis
ACCCGGCAGCGGGGACGGGGCGGCAGCGGCAATGCCTGCGGTGCCTCTGGGTACTCGTCGCCCCCGCCGCGGGGAGCCGCAGGCCGAGCCTCCGCCGCGGGGAACGGGGCGTGTGTGCCCGCCTGCGGGCATCGTCGGCGGGTGGGTTCGGTGTGGAACGGGAAGCGGCCTTCCAAAATGGAGAGGGAATGGATGGCGGGTGAGTGAGGGGGCTGCGGGGCGAGGGTAAATGTCGATGTGTGTGGGAGAGCGATGGTAGCGAAGCGGATTAAGGAAGGGATTCGCAGGGGGAGTCGCTGTGCAGGTCGATGGTGGCGGGTGTGATATCTGCATTGTTCCGTGGGCTTCGGGAAGGTTGTTAGCTCACCGGTGGCATTTTTTATTGTGATTTTTATTTATTGAGGTAAAGTTGGATAAGGGGCTTGTGCTCAGCTTGCGTACCGGTTTCTATAAAGGAAAGGGAGCCGCAAAGGCCCAGATGCACATGGCAAGCTGACGGGTAAGCTGAAGTGTGCTGGATGATTACAGGATCTTTAATACTGTTGGCATCCACCCATGGTCAGGAAACAAAATCAGCTGTATGGTTTCTCCTTAATTAAAACAGAGGTTGCTATTTTAGAGCTGCAAGTATGCAGAGGTGGCATTTATCTAATTGAAATTTGGCTTATGTTAAAATAAGGCTTTTGAATTAAAATATGCCTGCCCGTGTCCAGTGTGATGCACTGTGTCGCGTTGCTCCCTGGTAATAGTTCCTGCCTGGACTCACAGGCCTTTATGTATTTTTGCACTACTGTCTGGTGTGTGCATGAGTGAGTATGTTCCAAATGGATGTGGGATGTTTATGGGGAAGATGTTTTTCTTGGGCCACGTATATGGAAGTAGTGGTTTATACTGGGGAAGTAAACTGCCTATTCAATGAGGTAAGGCAAGTTGGAAGGAAAAGTTTGAATACGTTTTAGTACTTCCATATGAATATACTATTTCCTGAAGGTTATCTTCTGGATATAGAGAAGGCTGGGATTTCTAACTGCTCTGGGAGAGAAGTGGACATGGATGCAACACTCACAGTAATAATGTTCTGTTGGATTTTGGCCTGATTTTGGTTTATGGCAGTGCATGGTGTGATTTCCAAGGTGCACAAAGAAGATAAAATAGATTGCCCTCGCTTAATATTATGGATGTCTAAGTATGATTAAAAATAGCCACTTGCTTCAGGAGAGGCCATTCATACATTTGACCTGTTACTCAGGTCCAGATTTTTTCTGTATATTCTTGGTTTCTCTTACAGTAGTACTAGAAGCTTCTCTCAGATTTTCAGAAATGTAGGAAATCCACTGAATGAGACCAGTGTATATTACCTAGAGCAGAAATCCAGAGATTCACTTCTGCAGTTAGGAACGCAGAACTTGAGCTGCTTTGCAAGGTCCTCCCACCACTAACATGAAGTATTGGGGTAGGTGGTGGTAGACTGGAGACCAGTTACAGCATCGATTTGGGCCAGATAATGTGTGGTTTCAAGAAGAACAGGGGAGAAGCCAACCATAGAAAGAATTAGGGAAAACTCTTTTGAGTGCCTGTATAAAAGATTTGTGCGTTCATCATAAGTGCCAGCTAAGAGTTCCAGCAGGCTTGTGAAAGTGGAGGCATGATGTAGAGATCTGGAGGGGGGAACTTTTGGCTGCATGTACTTAACAGCACATCCATGTACCTGGGTAATAAAACCAATATAGAAATTGTTACTGTGCACGCATTTTTTCGTCTTATGTTTTGTCAGCCTCTGTCATATGTTTGACTGAAAGAAAGAGTATGTACACATTTGGGTTAACACTTAAAGATCTTGTCTTGTGAAATGCAGTGTGTAGTGAATGACTCTTGGTGTCTTGGTATTTCGTAGACTCAAGTTTCTATTTCTAAAAGAAATTTAGGGAAACTTCTTTCATAAGTGGGTTTATCTTAAGTACCTTAGAGCACTTTTTTTTAGTCACTTTCATTGCTTCCCCAGCATAAGCAAATGCTCAGTTACTAAGTTTGTTGTTTGTATGGGTCATTCACATGGTTATAACAGATGAAACTGTTTTGAAATGAAAATATATTAATTAAAAATAGTGAGGCTGGTAGCAGGAAAACCATCTGAACATGTTTAAAATTGTCTGATTTTTTTTTAATACTGAATAGATGTTTACTGTCCCATTTCATCTCTTTCCCCCTCATTTTTAGGGAGATAATTACGAGTGCTGCTTAAATTTATATAAGCATAAGTGAACATTTTTGGGTTTTCTTTCTTTTTTTTTTTTTTTTTTCTCTTTTTGGAAGTGCCAATTTCTCAGTCCCATTCTCTCAAGTATTATGGGTCTGAAAACCTAAGAGTGTTAAGGTTTTTAAATACGGGACTAAGGAATATCCTTTGACTTTTAAACAGAATATTAGTACAGTTTAAGCTGAGTCTTGTTAAGTGGCTATGCATGTTCTTCAGACTAGTTGCAAGTGCAAAGTGAAAGGTATTATCAACCTTTAAAGGCACAAACAAGTGTATCTGTGCTAGGTTGTTTTATTATTGCACTTACTTAAAAACTAGATGTGCACACATAAAAATGCACATAAGTAGCAAACATAAAGAAGAAATGAATCTTTTTGCTTAAGAGGAAAAAGATTTTTCCCTCCTTAACTTATGAAAGGCACAGTGCCTTCTTGGAAACTTAGATTTCTCCAAATTGTTACTGTGTCACACGCGTACACATGCGCGCACACACACACTGCTTAATGTGCTCATGATATCTTTTTACTTTTCATGAAATCAAAGAGCTCAAAGTTGGAAGTAATTTGTGTAAAACTTTCACTGTGTGCTAAGATTATTTTTAGGTATTAGTTTAAAAATAAACACTCTTTGATTAAACATTAAAATAACACTTTTAAGTACTTTTTTGTGCATCATTATTTGATTTTTTTTTTAACATATTAGAACAGGACAAAGTATTTTTTACAATTGCAATTGTGGAAAGCCAGAATCCGTAAATATGCACTAAAGCATATTACATAGTAGTAGTTTCAGCTAGCAGAACTTGGCTGTAGTGTTTCGAGACACTTTGAAACAAATTCAGTCTTCCACTGAATTTGCTTTTAATCTGTATTTTAACTCTTCTGGATGTCATTACTGATGAACACTTTGTAAAGTCCTGTGATTGTTCCCCAGAGCTTACAGTTGTTAATATCCGTTGTTTGCTGTTAGCTGTAAAACACATTGTTTTTATAATTAGGGGAGAAAACGAAGAGGTGTTCTAATGTTTTATATTTGCCTATGCCAATGTGTTCTGCATGCTTTTATTTTAAGCATTTATGTACATATTTATTTTAAAGTAGTAAGAGCTATATACTTATATAAGTATTTTTTTGTCATACTTCCGTATGTAATTTTTTCCTGCCATCCATGTAAATTTTCCAGGGACTCAGAAAGCAGCATTTGAGCCTGCATGACAGGTTGTAGTCATAAACCATCAGTCCTGGACCTAATCTGCCTGTAGATTGTATACATTCATATTGTACACTATTTTCTCACTGGGAAATGCCTTGAGTATCTAAGAAAATAATCTGCAGGTGTGTGCTAGCTATGCCTATGTGTCTGTAAACCCTGGCCAGATTAGGTACTGGAGATGTGTGTGACAGTGGTTTTTTTTTCGCAGCATATTGGTTGGTATTGTGTCATGTGCAAAGCATGTTTTTTTAAGAATTAAGTACTTCTTATGTTGAAGATAGTAAATGTGTCAGTGAAGAGACTTGCCTTGACACAAGTGTCCTTCTATTCCCCGTGCTGTAGCACAGAAACTAGATGGACGATAAGCCATTTGAATTGGCATGAACAGCAGTCAATTGTATGCCAAAAGATGCTTTTGAACATAACGTGACTATATGTGTTATTTCTTAAACCTGTGTCAGCCGAATTAGATGTTGAACCTGCAGAACTTGGTGCATTCACAGAGGCAGACTTTGTGTAGATATATTGAAGAGGAAATCAGCCCGTTAAGCCAACAATGGCAGACTCTTGTTTCATATAACTTCTTCAGCTGGAGAAACAAGCTTCCTTTTTTTTCTTGTAACTTGCATTTTTATCAGTCTGCCCTAATCACACCGAACTCTTTCAAATAATTTTAGGTAATTGACACAGTACATATTTACTATGGTAAAATGAACAATTAACTTACTTCTTCATACATATTGTAGCTAGATAGGTAAATATCTCTTATTTAGCAGAAGCTGTTTCTAAGGAAATAAAATTTCATTCTGGGTGTTTAACACCTTGATGTATTCTCATATACACAGATATGTTCATATATAAGAACATTTTTTTTGTCGGGTAGGAAAACACAAATCATCATTTGGATGTCATTGTGATAATGTGAAGAACATATTTAGAAATTATTTAAGAACATTTATTTTTGGTGCATCACAAAAGGATACCTTGTGTGCAGCCATTAAAAAGGGTTTGTTGCTCTTTTGTTTTTACTACTCGATAAGTGATCTACGCCCACCGAAGTTAATACGAACTAGCAGAGGGTCTGAACAGTTGAAGAATTCAGACTAATTTAGCTTTATTTGCATTTCAAAGAGCCAAGTGACCCCTAATTTGTATGTTACACTGGCAAACAATGTGGAATAAATGTAGGATGAAAAAATACATGCTGAGCAGAGAAAACTTTGGAGAATGGGCATTTGAGTGTGTGCTGCAAAATGAAGAAATAATAATTCTCCTCCTTTAGTTGCTTCAAATTAATTTTGTTGTTGTACAGTAACAGCAATTTCATGGGGGAAAGCACTATCTTGCAATCTCTGAAAAACGAATCACAGAGATGTGGAATAAAGTAAGGGAGATGTCCGATTAATGGTGATTAGCTTTGTTGCAGGAAAAGAATGCTATAAGCACAATATCTTTTTCTATGAACTTCCTTAAGTTGAATGGTAGAAGACTGAAGAAAATCTGTTCTTGTACACAAATGCAACTGTGTATGAACAGCTGTTACTGATGAAATTATGGGAGTTTTTCAGTATTCACCTTTTATTTATTGTAATTATCAAACCTGGCAAGAACAAAGAGCAGGAAAGCAGGAGAAAACAAAGGAAGAATTAACATATAGGCAACACTAGGAAGCCATACACATGGTGTTGGCCAAAAAGAACAAAGCATGCCACAGGCTTTAAATATTATTAACTCTCTGCAAAGAAGTTAGATGTGTTAAAACTGGATAAGAGAAGTCCAAGAGATACCAATGTTTTAGAAGTTAAAAGTTTGGAAAGTCTCCTGTTCCTGGAGAGTTCCAGGAACAGTACAAATGTTTTTTCAGGCCAAACTAAAGTTTAAATCTGAAGTGTTCTGAAAGCACACTGTTCCCTCAATAAGTAGTGCTGATACTGAGGCTAAACTGAAGCATGAATTTTTACAGATTTTTGTCCTTTGTAAGTTTTCAAAGGACAAATGGCAGGGAATAATTAAACTACCTAATTTGTACACTCTACTTACTGTTTATCGGTAGTGCAGAATTTTATCCCAGAACCTTGATGCAGATGCAGTTGCCAGTAGAAAAGTACTGTTGTTCATTTCATTCTGCACTTGAGAAGATGGGGTGGCTATTCCAGGAACAAAAATAAACCCTACCAAGCAAGACTCTTCCTTTGTCAATCCATTAAGGCAGAATCATCTGACAAACTACTGTAATGAAGTGTATGATTTAGGTGAGCCTCACTGTGTTGGTTCAGCTCATCTTTCTGTGGAAAGCAGGTGGTGTGCAATACGTGTATTGCTTGAATAAGCAACAGAACATTAGGAAGTTGATGAAAGTGGAAGCAACTAGTGATTCAGTAAATTGAAAAGATAAAGACTATATCACTATTGCCTCAGCACAGCTGAGCTGTGTATTGATAGCTTCATCTGGGAGCTTTGCTATTTGTAATTTAGATTGATCTGTGTGTGGAAGAAGCATCCGATAGGAATGAATGAGATGAGGTAGTTTTGACTAGTGCCAGAGTCTGAGTCCGTTTGCCTCAGAGTACATGGATGAGATTTCTACCCAAGGCCCTGTTCCCACTGATATCTGTGTCTTTGGTTTTGTATCTAGGAGATTGCCATTGTGGTTCTTGTTGAAGTACTTTGGTACTCAGTCCCAGCTGTCAAAACTCTGTTGAAGGAGGTTTTAGGTTTGCCAAAGGAAATTGTGGAAAGGGCAGTTAAAATTTGAAATATAATTCTCCCCTCTACCCCCAATTTTCTCTTCTCTAAAGAGCTGAGTGCAGTTAGATCCTTAAGTCTTTTGAAGTTAACTGAAAAATACAGCTCAAATCTTGGTAAGTATCACCAAATGTGGATCAGAATAATGGTTGCCCAGATAGGCTTAGCCACCTTTAAGTTAAATTCAAAGTAAGAGCACAGGTTTCTGTTCTGTAGGAACTTGGTGTATCTGGATGTGAAAGAAAGTCAGCCTGTTAGAGATTCTTTGAGTAAACAGGAATCAAGGTAGAAATTACTAATTTAGTTACTATATAGCCATAAAATCAACGTAAAGAGATCCCATTCTTGATCATACTTTTATAATCTAAGGTATAATGTAGTGAACATGTTCTAGGTGCACTTTGAATTTATACGTTAAGAAAAAAATATTTTAATTATAAAAGTATTTATTCTTACAGCACAGATTATACATTGCTATCTAGTTTTGTTAGTGTGTCTGTCACTGTACCTGAGCTATATGCTTACTAAACACTTGCATAAGCTTCTTGGCCCTTGGCTAATTCATTGCTCTAATAATAATCTTTCTCAAGGATCATTATACTGAATGAGAATATTTCTGTGAGTTAAGGAAACTTTCTTTTATTTCCTTGTTCTATAAACCCATCACAGGAGAGTTGTTATCTCCTAAGTCTTCAATGTTAATGTTCTTTATCTTGCTTATATTAGAGAATGTTGAAAGAGAATGCTGAAAGGTGTTCCGGCCCACAATTCTGGGTGAACAGCATCATCCAGAAGGTCAAACAGAAGGTTTCTGAAGCAGCTGGTAACTCAGAAGGCCAGAAAAATACAAAAGACATAGAGGTTGGAAAAGATGCCATCATTCTTTATGCTTTTGGGAACTGGTCAGGCTTGGGAAACTGATGATCAAGTATGGAACTTAAATTTTACTCTGATAATGGATTTGCAAAGCACTGTGAATGCCTCTTAGTCTCACAGACCAGAGCAGCAAAAGCAATTGAAATTAAATGCTGAAAAATAAAGGCATCATTCATGTATCTTGAATAGTTTCTTACACAACTGTTCAGATACTTGGAGGATCTGATGCTTGTGTTTCTGGAGTATGTTGTCTAGATGGTGTTGAAATGAAATATTTATGTTGATGGTTAAAACCTTTCAAAGATCGTTTACAAAAAAGAGAAAAACAAACAAACAAAAAACAAACCCAAAGTAGTCCTTTGTAAAATTTGTTTTAACTTAGTTAACATTTTGGGAGGGAAGATAATGATTCTTACAATACTTCTCACTTGTATTTCTGATTGTTTGTTTTGAAAAAGAAAATAATAGTAGCCTGGAAACAGAGACGTTGTGTAGTTGTGCTGGGACGAAAAGGCCAAAGAGTAAAGAACATATTCTTACACCTATATTTGAATAACTCTGGTAAATTCTCTTTTCTTTCTTTTTTCTTATTTGTGTATTAATAGAACCTGATGCCTAGGAGTGCTTTCATACACAGCAACAATCTTCATGCCACTTGAATCTGTCCTGTCCTGCAACTGCCCGTTTTTTTGAGGGGTGGTTCTCATGTATGCACCTGGTCATCTTCAACAGTGATGGGATTAGTAGTTAATCCCAGAGTGCAGGCCACCAAACAGCTCTCTGACTGACTTAGCCCATTATTAAAAGAGAGATTTAGAAATCAAAATCTGTTTATCTCATTACCATTCCTCCAATCCATTAAGTCCTCTAAGTGATTTTTTGTGGGAGGTTGGATCTGGGAAGTTACAGGTGTTACATGTCATCGAAAAAGGCTTTTGTATAAAACCCCATGACAAACACTTGATAAACTTTTTAAAATCCCACCAAGTAGGGAAACCTCTCTGCCAACATTAAAACTCAAGGCAAAATTCAGGCTATAATTTAGGGTTTAGATGATGGAACAGATATTCTTTAAACATTTACTGAAACATACAGAAGATGTGGAAGTGTTCATTATAGAGTCAGCCAACAAGATGTGCAAAGGACCAACTGCCTGACTAATCTTTTGGCCTTCTATGATGGAGTAACTGTATCAGTGGACAAAGGAAGAGGTGGAGATGTCATCTGTATAGCCTTCTGTAAGGCCTTTGATACTGTGGCCTCCCAACGTTCTTACTGTTAGAGAGAGGGAAGTTGGATGGATAGACTCTTTGATGAATAAGGAATTGACATGATGGCTGTATCCAAGGAGTTATGGTCAATGGTTTAATGTCTAAGTGGAAACAGTAATGAGTGGTGTCCCTCAAGGAATCATACTGTTTAATACCTTCATTATGACAGAAGCAGTGGGAAGTTGCACCCTCAGCAGATTTCCAGGTGACATCAGTCTGAGAGGTACAGTTGGTACGGGAGGTAAATGGACCTACTGGAACCTCAACAAGGTTCAGCAGGGCCAAGTCCAAGGTCCTGGGTGCGTTGTCTATGGTTTGGGACAACCCTTGACATCAGTACAGCAGGGGGGATGGATGGATTGAGAGTAGCCCTCTGCAGGAAGACTTGGGGTACTGGTGAATGAAAACTTGCACTTGGAACCTGGAAAGCCAGGCCTACATTGGAAGTCTCGCTGAGTGGTCAAGGGAGGTGACTTTTGTCTGCTGGGACCTGGAATACTGCGTCCATCTCCGTGGTCCTCAGCACAAGAAGGACAGGGACCTTTCAGAGTGAAAAGAGCTCAGAGAAGAGCCACAAAAAATTATCAGAGGGATGAAGCACCTCTCCTATGAAAAGAGTCTGAGCTAGTGTGGATTTTTCAGCCAGGAGAAAAGAAGATGCCAGAAAGACCTTGGAGCAGCCTTTCAGTATACCAGGAGTGTATCTAAGAAACCTATAGAAGGACTTTTTACATGGGTCTGTCAGTAAGAGGACAAGGAGGAATGGGTTTGAGCTGAAAGTGAGTAGATTGAGATTGGACTCAGAGAAGAAATCTTTTACAGGGAGGCAGGTGAGACATGAACAGGCTGCTCAGAGAAGCTGTGGATACCCTGTCCTTGGGAGTGTACAAGGCCAGGCTGGAAGGGTCTTTGAGCAACCTGGTGTCATGGGTGGCATAGATGAGTTTTGAAGGTACCTTCCAACCCAAACTGCTCTATGATGCTGTGATTGGACTGCTGTGGTAATGAGTGATTTCCAAGTTAAAGCTGTTGTACATCTTCCTAACTTCATAGCGGTAAGAAACAATGCTTTATACATGTATTTTTTCCCCCTCTGAAAGTACAAAATGCACCTAAACATACTTCTGTTTTTCTTGGTAAGAAGAGATTATTGAGAGGAAATAACATGAGGGTTTTTTTTTTTACTGTGTTCAGTTTCCTCTTGATCTCTGTTTATCTCAGGATTGAATTGGTAAATAAATTAAAGGAGATAATAAACATTTAAGTGATGCAAAGATGGATTTCATTTAGGTGACTCTCTCTGCTGGTTTAGCAGCTTATTTCATAGAAAAGCGGAACAGACAATTTAGGAGTAAATTTGCTTTCATCTAAATGTAAGACTGGATATTTTCTGCAAATGTAACAAAGATTCACTGGAATTACAATCATTAAATTGATTAGCAGCATGCTCCACAGAATCACAGACTGGTTTGAGTGGGAAAGGATCTTAAAGTTCCATCTCCCTGCCCTGGGCAGGGACTGTGCCCTAGACCAGGTTGCTCAGTGCCCCATACAGCCTGACTTTGAACACTGCCAGGGGTGGAGCATTCGCAGCTTCTGTGGGCAACCTGTGTCAATGCCCCACCACCCCCACAGTCAGCATCAGTAAAATGGCTTGTCTTACAATCCTTTAAGCTTGGATTTTAATGCCGTTGGTGTTCGTAGAAATCCAGGAAGATTCTCTGCCCAGAACAATTTTTGTTCTCTTGGGGTTTGTTTACTTAATTGCATTCATCCTGTTTTCTCACCTGCAAGGCAAGATAATAGTGAATTCGGATTCACTTTGATTTTGTTCTGTGTTTGGCTCCACAACATAATTATACACTCCTATTAATTATTAGATTTAATTAGGGTTAAGAACTAGGCTCACGGTAATCTCTGAAGATTTTGGCCTTTGAACCAAAACTACAGAAACGACATAAGCAGAATCTGCTAATAGCTTAATTGTGGCTGTATTTCCTACACCAAATGCAAACCTCTGATGCTGAACAGTGAAGTTAGTATGTATGCCTTTAAATTGTTTTCTCTGAGAAATTTATGACATTCTCTGGGTAATGACATTTTTGTGCTTTTGTTTGTTTGTTTGTTTGTTTTGTTTTGTAAATTTACAACCATGTTAGTTTTATTAGTGCATTTTTCATTGGTTGTTCTCAGAAAATACCTTGTCTGAATGTTTTGATTTACAGATTTTTTGATCTACAGTTTCATGTAGTAAAGTGAGAAGGATAGATTTAAATATTTATGTTGCATTTTTAATCTATGGAGTTTTCCCATTAAATAATATAAAACCAGTAAAGCAGGAGGAGATTTTGTTGTTTAAAATGACAAAATATGGTGGGATTTCTTTAACTGGTAATTATGCAAAATTACTATATATGACTTGTCAGGCTGCTAGGACATAGTCTTTTGTTAGAATAGCTTTAAAAGCGGGGGGAAACTATAATGAAAATACTTTGTAATGCTTTTGCCTTATATTTTAGTTATTTTCAAGGAGTGACAGTATTTTCTGGAATAATCTATAGCTGCAGAAACATGTGATCACCTTCTGCGTCTGTTTGTTTTGTCTTGTTTACGTGATACCAAGCTACTTCTGCTTAGTGACATGGAATTTTCTTACACCTTCCCATTTCTTTGCAGCTTTTTTTTATGTGCACAGAGGATCAAAACTCTGCAGAAGTAGTCAAAGCAGAGCCATAAGCAATAAGTTTATTTGTTGGCTGACTGTCAGTCTCACTTAAAACAGTATTTTAACCTACCAATCTTGACTGTAGTTTAGGTATAGTGACATTAATTGTATATATCACTGTACTCAATAACTTAGGCTTGTTTGTGGGTTTGAACAGGTTTCTTTTTGTGGGTATGTTTGATGGGGTTTTCTTTTGTGAGTGTGTGTGTCTTTTGAGTGATATGTGGTTTTTTGAACCAAAATACATGGTTGCACAAAACACCAGCAACCTGTCTGATAAGCTCTTTCTTAATATATTGTGGAATTTGTTTTCTGACATTAGATAAAGCATAAGAAGTAAAATAACTGCATTACTCTTTTTTAAAAGTTAATCATAACCATGAACATTACATTTATTATCAACTTTGAGGACAGAAAGAAAATACTCCAGTATCTTGTGGTTCAGTCTGGATGGTTCCATAATTTAGTTCTAACTTTGTAACTGTAGAGTGGATTTTATGGTCCTTTTATTGGTTTTGTAGCTGGTTTTTTACTTCTTTCCAGTTCCTGGTCAGTACTGAAGTACAGATCATGAGAATTGAACAGTGATGTGTATATACTTTTTATTACAAGTATATAAGCACTGCTAGGTGGAATACCACTGTTGAGGTGTGTTCAAGGAATGTAACAGCCTACTGAGCCATGACATTAAACTATTCATGTTTAGATGACTGCTGTAACTTAAATGCTTTTCTAAATAATTGCTTTTTAGGGTGGGTTTAGTCATTGTTTGACAAGTTTATATTTAACAGTATTTGGATACACAGTATTTGCCTCTTTCTGTTTCACAGATTAATATAGTTTTCAACATAATATCATAGTTTACCAGTTCACAGCTTTGTATCACCTATGAGTACTGTCAGTAATGATTTTATGTTTTTATTTTATCTCATGTGAGAACATTTTTAAGGGTTTTTTTTAAATCTTGATATTGTTGGGATCCTGTTTGGAAGACAGTTTTCTGCTGAGGACTTTTGCCTGTGTAGTTTATTACTTAACTGTTTAAACAACTGTTACTGAATGCATGCTGTGTTGGTTTGTTGTATGATCAGTTGCTTAGCAGATGCCTAGTTCTTCAAAACCCTTTGAAGTTTCTTCAAAAACTTTGACAGCAAGCCATCTGAATACTCTAACTCCATTGGTCTTGGTATGCAATCTCTTTCCCGCACCTGTTTTTCACCCTTTGGGGTTTTTTGTGTGATAATTGAAGAGTTTCAAGTCAGTATGCCTTCCTAGCCAGTCCTTCTAAAACACTTTGGACCCTCTGACTGGCATTCCGATTTGAATAAATCCTCTGTGTTGTTCATCTTCAGTGGGCACTCTTTCATTGTCATTGCAAATGTGGTCTGTGCTTCCTTAAAAGAAAAAAAAAATTGAAAATTACATGGGTGTTTTTCTGTGTTAATAAATATTAAGTATTCTACAGAAACAGTTTTGTGAGAGACCAGTGTGGTTTGTCATTAAAAAAAAGTGAGGTCTTATGTGGAGCCCCAGAGGTCATAATTTGACTTTTTTTCTTAAAAATGGTTGAGATTTCCCATGTTTCTTGGGTTGACTATATGATGCTTTTATCCCCAATCATGTGTTCTGTTTATGCTGAATAATAAGTTTTGCACCTTTAAGACTTGTTCTGATAGTGAAGGGGGGAGAGAAGAAGCGGGCGCTTTGTTTTCAGAAACTGCACTCCTCCTCCNAGCAAGAGGTTTTATTGTTTAATATTGTTTAGGTTTTCTTGTTTAATAAACAGTTTTTTCCAGTTTTCTCCAAGGAGGTATTTTTCCCAAACCGGTTGCAGGAGGGGCCAGTTGAATCTGCTTCCTAGAGGAACCCCTTTGGGGATTCTCTCCCAAATTTGCCCTGAACCAGGACACCATGTTTTTGGCTTACCTATTTCAATTTTCTTCTTTTACTTCCTCTCTTATCCAGGCTAGTTTTTATTGTTTTTAATATTTTTTTTCTTTGTATAATTGTGGCTGTCTAGGCTACTTCATAAAATGTTCTGAAATGACTCCCAGTTGTTCCTGTTTTAAATCTAAATCCAGTAACTTACACTTGTAATTCTGTCAGGTTTTTGCTAAAGTAGCTGTCATGAATACAATGTGTTTATAACGTGCCTTTACTACTGGTTTTGAAATTTGTTCATTTACACATAGCAAATGGTGTACAGTTGTAATCATATGCTCCTGCAGTTACTTTTGACTATGGTTCTGACACTTGCCCCTTTTCTTAAGAGGTATTTCTGTATGGTGCTTTTCTGGTTTAGGAATCACAATTTTTAAACTTGCAGAAATACCAAGGTAATGCTTGTGACCTTTAGCATCGGTTACATCGCCTTAGGAGGTTATACTTTTCTGTTTTCATGAAAGCGCTAGAGGAGCCCCACTTGCTTGCCCTGTCACATTACCTGTGACTGTCATCTGCTATGGCATCAGCTTTTGTTTCAATTTTTCCCTATTAGAATTTAAACCAAAAGTATAAAGATCTCCAGCTGCCAGCCAATTTTGAAGTATAAAATATAGCCAGACACTGAACTTCAACTTGGTAAATCTTTTCTTTAGTTACACCTCCTTCTTCAAATCAACATCTATATATCAGCAATTCTGTGGGTTTATCGCCTGTCTAGAATATCTAGAATATTTCGCCTGTTGAATAAACAGTTCAACCTCTCCATTTGATTTGATTATTCATTTAATTTTAATTGTTCTTCAATTTTTCTGCTAAATAAGTGCACTCTGCTCCCCATCCTCCCCTTCACTTTCAACAGTGCAAGGATACTCTGACCTCTCTGGCCAACCTGCCTTTCAGAATGCTTTTCTTCCTCTTCTAACAATGGAAATTGCCCAAGTTTTGCAACTTCTGTCTTCCACAGAAATCCAGGGACTAGTCCCCTGCCCAGAACTCTGTTGTGTAGTCTCTTCCCATCCAGGAGGTTACCTCTAGGTTTTTCTGTTTCCTTCTAGTATAGCACAGTAATATTTAAACTTGTCAGGTGTCCGGATGACAAATGTTAGGTGTTTAGTTATTTATAATTTACAAGATTCAGAGTAATTATTCTGATGGAGCATACTTTAGGCACATGGACCATATTGCTGTCATTATTTCTATTAAATAGTGTTGAACAATCCCTTTGAGCTATTTGCAGGATCTTTCTTGCATCCAAATAGAGTGCAGTGTGATGACATAAGAATCTCAGTCATCTGTGCCTACACCTCGGTACCTGCTGGCTTCTCCTGTGTACTGCATGCACTGTGGTCTTGGCTCATCCACCCTGGGAGCACTGTCTAACTATACAGACTACACAGCAGTGCTTTTGTGTAAGGGTCAATGCTTGGTGAATGCTGGTAGCAGCTGCTTAGCTCTTGTGTGAAATATGAAAACAGCTTTAGGTTGCACCTTTAGGAACGCTGGCTCTAGAGGCCTGCTGTAAGGACTTCTGCATCTTCTGCAGAGGAATCAGATTTATCCTTGGAAAGCGAGTACTTCTTGATATCAAGGAAGAACTGGATGTTCCAGGACTTAACTGCAGTTGGAGTAGTCTGGGATGCTTACAGAGTACTTTCTCGCACTTACCCTCATCTAGGTGTCAGACTTTCATAAATAGATTTAATCTTACAAAAATGAGAATTTGAGGCTTATAGGACCACTGCTTACCTGTGGGACTGTGTTTTCTTGTGTACCTATAAAGCTCTGAAAGTTCTTACATAATTTTCAGATGTGCATTAACACAGTTGAAGCACAGTCAGGACTTGACACTGTACTGATGCAGATGCAGCCCGAACACTCTGGGGAAAAGGTTTCCTTATCAAGTAGAGAGAGCACTTAACCTTCTTTTCCTTTTGCCTGGTGGGCAGTGAGTCTGAAGTTAAGCTCACCAGTACTAGAGAGATAGGCGTGGAACTTCTGGAGGGATTCAAGCAAGGAGTGTCTAAGGTAATGAAGGGACTTGAATACTCTACTGTAAGGAAATGCTGAGAGCTAGGATTGTTCAGCCAGGAGAAGACTCAGGGAGGGATCTTACCAATTTATGTAAGTACCCAACGGGAACTTGCAAAGAGGACAAAGCTAGGCTCTTTTCAGTGATGCCCAGTGATAGGGCAAGAGGCAGTGGGCAGAGGCTGAAACACAGGAGATTCTGAACATCAGGAAACACTTTTCCACTGTGAGGATGACTGAGCATTGGCACTGGTTGCCCAGGGTGGTTGTAGCATATGACTTCTATTAAAAAAACATGGTCCTAGGCAGCGTGTTGTGACCCTGCTTGAGATCCCTTCTGACCTTAACCAATTTGTGTTTCTGTGAAATACAGTGACTATGCTGCAGCACTGGATCAGCTGAGTCACCAGTTGACCCTGACCTTTAATCATACAATGTGGGGGAAATCCTATGGGATTTATATTTTGTTATGCTACACTCGCTGATCAGTGCTTATGGGTGTACAAAGAATCATTCTGTAAGTAGTCCTGGACCACTGTGACCAGTTACCTGAGGGGAAATCAGTGAAAATGTTAGTTTTGCAATTCAGAAGTCTTGCAGTGGCAGTATGCCAGCATGCTTTTCCCAGAGCAGCCACCTGTGCAGCTTAAGTCTGTCTGGGAAGACAGCAAGGTAGCTCATTACCCTGAATTGCGGGCTGATATAGGGCTGTCTTTCAGCTGATCCCTGAATAGCTACAGGACTGACACAGGCTGTAGCTTCAAGCAGTTGATTGTAGGCTGAGCGGCCTCTGGGCCTGATCCAGTCTCAGTGCTCCTAGCAATGTCGCATCATTATGCATCATTATATAGGGTAGTTGTGGTTTAAGGGGTTTGACACATTATTACAAACTAAGTAGACACAGCAGGATTGAAACTCTCCAACTTGTAAACACACACTTTGGCAACATCCTGAGACTATGTATAAACTAGGTGTACGATGCTGACTGTGCATGTAAGCCCAGGTCAGTGCCTGGTAACACATCCTGATAAGTAGCACATGAATGTGATCACAAAGTGTTGTTTTGGTGGTACTCAAAAAGATGCTCTGTCTGCTGGCAGCAAATTCCTTTTGCAGAAGACAAATTATTTCTGGATAAAGTAGCAGAAAGAAAAATAGTCTCTTCTACCCTCAAAATACTTATCACTGGTAGAAGTGTGCTGCAAAGTCAGAAGATTATTTGCAAAGTTAGTTCTTAGTGTGTACATTCATGAGAGAAAGAAATGGATAAGACTTGTGATTCTCTACAAAGGTACTGTGCACCAAATAAGTGTATTCTAAAATACATACAAATAACTTTTTGAATTAACCAGCCTGTTCAGTCAAGGTTGACAAGATTGGGAGTAAGGAAGAAGTGCATGTACTGCCAGTCTATAGCCCTGCCATGCTTAAGCCAGGTACTGGAATAGCAGAAGAAACCAGCGCCTGCCTTGGCTCTTGGCAGAACTTTACTGTCTAAGCTGACAGGACTTTGCTCTTTAGTATGTGCATGCCTGCTAGAGGGCATGGTGGCTTCCCTTAGGGGAATGTTGGGAATGGTGGGGCAGGATAGAGGCTTTTATGCCGAGAGGCACCTGCTTCTAAAGTAAAGATTACTTTGTCATCCTTACTACTTTCTTTAAGAACGCCTCTCCTAGCTAGTGTTTGAAGATGAGCCAGTACTCTGCAGTTGAGTGATGTGGTACATCACATATCCAGTGTCCCATCTCCAGTACCTTAAAGTATCTGCTGTCTTGATGTCCACTGATGACTGTGATGTTTGGGATAGTGAAGCGTGAGGGGGGCTATGAAGCACACCTTAGCTCTCTCTGTCTTGACTGTGCTGCAGGGAGAAATGGAGATATTGGCATGGTCTTCTGGTAAAACATCTCATTCAGTACAGTTAGGGAGACATGAGACATTTGTCAGGCTGCACTGGCGTTGGAACTTTGGCCCCATCCGTAGGCCTCTGTTTTAAAGACTGGTGCTCAGTGGTCCTATGGAAACTAGGCACTGAAATTGGTGAGGGGGGCTGGACCTTAGCAAATGAGTATGTAGTTGTGCTTGGCTCTTTGCTGTTACTTTCTAAAAATGTTACTTTTTAGAAATGGACTCCTGGGTTTATTTTCCTCTTGTCATAACACTGTGTAGTGTTGGGAATTTGTTTAGTGCTGGATTTTGGTTGCCTTTGGAGCTCTCAACCTGTAGGATTTCTTTGCATCTTAACCTGTAAAATCAAATGATGGCAAGTTGTTTTCCAGGCTCTCCTGAGATAATTCCAATAATGAGTCATCTGTTTGGGAGTAAACTATTTTCTTCCATTTCTTTGTGAAAACCAATAAATGGAAGGAAGGTAAAATCCATTTGAATGCTGGATTATCTTTTCCTCTGTCCTTTCTTAATAGCCTGCTTTAAGTGTACAAGAGCCTTTACCTCCTACAAAGATTTGTCTTTTGGTCTTAACCCGCTCCCCCTCAGAATAAGGTATATTTAAAATAAAAAAACATTAAAACCTAAAATAAGAAAAAAAAAAGAACACATCCTTAGAAAAAACAAAGAAATCCCAGAAAACAGAACAAACCAACCCTCTCCCACATTATGGAGCTACCTTGAAATATCTCAGGTTTGCAGTTGTAAATGAAATTCACAGTTTTGCAATTGTAAATTAATTGTAGATGAAAAATAAACCTTCCTGCCATTTTTCCTTTGGACTCGCCTTTTTAATAAATCCCCTTTCACAGAGAGGGGAAAAATTATTTTCTGATGAAATTCTTTTAAAGCAGAAAACTTCCCTGAACAACTCATAATGCAAATTGTGAAGTTTATTGCTTTCACAGTGATCTTTTTCTCAGTTTCAGGCAGTCTTTTAGCAAGTAAGGTAGATTATTTTTCAGTCCATCAGCAAGCAAGTTAGATTATTTTTCTGATTCTATGTTGTGACATGAAAGTCACCTAGGAGTATTTCTTCTTTTTCTTAAATGAATGGTATCTCTGTAACTAAGTGTCTTGAGCTGCTTGCTCTGCCCAGTAATCTCTTTGTAATTATAGTGTTATGAATTACATTTCAGAGTGATACTGGAAATTACACCAAGCTTTATTCTTGGATCAATTAATGAATCCATACCATCATTTCTCAAACAAAATCATGATTCAAACTAATCTAGGGTTGGGTTTGGTTGGGTTTTTCTTTTTTTCTTTTCTTTTACTTTGTAATGCTTCTGATGCTGTAAATTACCTGGGAATGACAGCATGTTGCCAATTTTTCTGCGATCCAGAAAATAATGGATTAAAATAATTACTACAGTTTGGATCATAATGCATGGTTCTTTCCTAAATTATAAGGCTTTAACTCAGGGCTTTGTGGATCATTATCTTTCCTTCACACAATAGCTTTTCTTTTCCAAAAAGTGTCATACTGAAACTAAATTTTCAGTTAGGGTAAGTAGAAAGGCAGTAGTTGTTACTTTCATAGGTGATGCTGTTTCCCCCTCTAGCACATCACCCAGTTTATACTCTGAGACAGAAAAGGAACTGAGGTAGCAGTGCTACCAAAGAGGAGGCTTTTAGTTTACATTGGACTGGAAATGCTTGCCTAGGAGTAGTAAGTTTTTCATGTCTTAGCCAATACTGCCTTAATGTCTGAACTAAACTTCGTATTTTAATATCTTGGGAACATCTTGTTACAATTCCATAAAAAGTGACTATTTATAGAAGTTCCTTTTCATTCTTTCTATCGTGTACAATCAGGTGCTTATGTTTTTGATGGCACCAGTAGTTAATTTTTTTTCTGAAAAACCTTACTGTAAAATGTATTTTAATGTTCTTTTATTTGGTCTAACCTATATAGTCATACTAGTATTTGGAAGTAATTTTGACTAATATTTTTGAATGTGTACATGAAATGTCCTGTCACTCCTCTAAACATCTGTTTAAGAGCACTGAAATTCATTAATTTATTTGCGCTACATCCAGCTTCTAGTTACTGGTTTTTCAAACTGCAACTTTTGGCATGCTTGGACATCTGATCGTTCATGTTCGTCTTCATCATGCCATACTGTCTAAGTGAAGAATCTGTTCAGAGGGATTGCAGGTTTCCTGGAGAGAACTGTGACCTCTGCCAGCGAGCACTGAAGTACTTATCAATGCTTTGACCTGATTTAGAAGCCCCGAGAGAACTGGGTGAATGAGTAACCATGTGTCTGAATAGCTAGAACTGGCAGGATCAGAAGCTGAGACTAACTTTTGATCAAGGGTGAGAATGTGACCACTTTCCTTCCTTCATCTGATGATGCATCCTGTTTTTCAACACATGGATGCCTGATACTTGGTAGTGTAGTTGCACAGCAGGTTATCTTTCTTCAGAGGTTGAAACTGGGAGTTTGAACTGATTTGGCCAAACAAGAAAAGGTAATTAAAGTTCTTCTGTGTAGTATATGACTAAGCTAGGCAGAGAGCTGTTTGAAATAGAAAGGGTTATTTTCTCCTGTGGTTGTGTTTCGAAGCAGAGAAAGTGTCCTCACACTTTATGTGAGGCTTGCTCTGGTAGACTGACTCCTCAGGTGAGCCCCTCTGGGGCTATTGCCATGCTGCAAAACCTAGGAGGTAAGGAACTCTGGAGGCATAAGTACAGTGCCAAAATGAAACATGAAAGATAGTAATTAACAAAATTGCAATCTCTAAAGTACTTATTAATAGATTCTTTACATTGTCTTTGATTTTATTAAGCAAGAATAAATAAGCAGGAGATGCATGAGAACAACAGTAGGTACTTATTTCTTCTGTTGTGTATTGCAGTAGTATTGAGGAGTCATTTCATTGTTCATGGGTTTTTGGATCCTGATAAATACTGAATAATCTTTTAAGATATAGAAAAGCTTATACTATATGGACAGACTTGTATTTCCTCTGGCAGACTTCTGCTGATCTGAACAGCATCCTTACTGTAATCAATGCATGTACTTTGACTGGACCTGTCAGATCATTGTTAAGTTCCATGAAATAAACCTGCTGTCACCAGAGTGGCTTCAGCAAGTGGAGCGAAGTCATACTGTAGAGAAACTAAGGATGTTCCAGATAGATTCTTTTTTATACACTGCTGTCTTTTTGGATGGTACCTGCACAAGAGTATTTGTAATAAGAGGGAATAGCTACATAGCACTGCAGATTTTCAAAATACTGCCCACCTACTAGCTAATCACTCTGTCACCTCCACAGGGTTCATAATTACTATCCCTGTGATGATAGGTGGGGGAGTCCAGACAAAGGCTATTTCTAAGTTAGCAAATACTGTGAATGAGAGTGGGTCTGTAGGGCGAAACAGTATGTGCGGAGAAACTGATGTCCATGGTCAAGGGGTGTTTTTTTTGCTTTAGCCAGGTCTAATCTGATCCTAGGGACTAAATGCCTGTTTGTAGTTAGAATGCATAGTTGTGATCCTTAACTTCAATTTTTGCCGGTTTCATTCTAAAGAAATCCATGTTCTCACCTGGGGATACTTTGATAGCAATGGGAAAGAGTATAGTCCATGAAGGAGTTGAGGAAGTTTAAGCTAGGTTCAGTGGGACACTTTTGAAATAAACAGTAGTACATATATCTACCCACAGGGACACTCTGGCAAATGGCTTCAGGTGGGAGTTTCACTATATCTACAGGTTAGTTGTTTAACCTGGAGAGAAGGAGACTCAGGGGTTCTCTACAACTACCCGAAAGTGGTTGTAGCAAGGTGGAGATTAATCTTCCAAATAACAAGTAATAGGACAAGATGAAATGGCCTCAAGTTGTGCTGGAGGAGATTTAGATGGGGTATCAGTAAAATTTTCTTCATGGGAAAGGTTGTCAAACACTAGAACAGGATGCTCAGGGAAGCGATCTAGTCAGCATCCTTGGAGGGTGCTTAGGAATGTGGTTTAGTGAAGGACCTGGCAGTGTTAGGTTAATGGTTGGCCTTGGTGATCTTCAAGGTCTTTTCCAACCTAAATGATTCTGTACTTCTATGATTTTCAGATCTGCTAAGGGCACTTCAACTGAAAAGAGATTTGTGCTTGCAAAGCATTTCCCAATAGCATTTATGTACGTGAAAAGGAATCTGGTCTTGGCAATTGGCTGCTACTTTGCATGAATTGTATTGCATCGCTAAAAAGTGATGGAACTCACATTTCACCTTGGGAGTTTCCCTATAACTGCTGAGAGATAATGAAATATTAATTCTTTGAAGTAGGTTGATTTATGTTGAGAAACATCTTCTGATCAAGTCTGATTTTCATGAAGAACATGAGCTACTTACTATCTTTTTCTGTGTTTCAGTGCCAGTAATAATTAATCCATTATGTGAAAAAACTTGGATTACGTTGTCCTCTTTATGGTCTTTTTTTGTTCTAAATTGTCTGGATCATTAATGACATTTCACTTCCCCTTTGCTTTGCTGTCGATGCTGGACCCTGCAGTAAGTTTAAATTGCAACATAACTAATTGATCAGAGAAGTGTTTATTCTTTGATTAGGCAGTGTCTTTGTTAACATCTAACTTATCAGTCCTTTTTGTTTGATTTGACATTTTGTTTCAGTTAATGGTAACAGCTACTGTCAATTCTTACCAATATTCCTCAACAGAAGCATCAGAAAAACAGATTTTAACAAATGTTTTTGATCTTAAAAAAAAGGAATTGAGCAGGGAAAAATACAGTCCTTCTAGGCTGTCTTCTTGTTAAGAAGCAAAACTAATTTTGACCCACAGATTTTATGAAACCGCACTACATAGCCATTAGAATGGGAGGTTTGTTGCTGGCTTTCCCATGCTTTGGTTTTATGTCTACAAAATTACTCTGTATGTAACTTTTTCATGCTTTAAAATGAGCTATATGCCTTTAACTTGATGTACAGTTACCTTTTACACATTCCTTAGGAGATTTTTGGCTACCAGTAAAATTGGGAAAGAAAATTTTAATTTAGTAAAGAGACAGGAAATTTATTCTTATAATTTTGCTTATTTTATACAATAGCTTATTTCATTAGAAAGATGATCAGTTCAAGCAAACAAATAGTGTAATTATATGATGCATTAGATTCTAACTGAGATTGCTGGTAAAATATATAAAAAGACACATCTGTTCATGTAGCATTATGTTAGCAATCCTTCCTTGCAAAAGTCAAATCAGTATTTTTGTTTAATAACTGGTTTATGATTTTACAATCTTAAATCATATGTACAGTATTGCATATGAATCAACAGCCGTGCATCAGTAGTTGACATAAATGAGCTGTCTCCTTATCCTAGGAAGTTACGTTGGTGATGCAGTGGCTTTCACTAGTTGCAGTCTGAAACCCAATGCTATAGGTGCCTTCCAGCATAAAGTTTGTATATTGTTTGTCTACAGAACTAGAAATGGTTGCATTTCAGTCTTGGTAATTCAGAAAATACCTGTGCAAGGGAAGAGAAGAATTTAAGGTGCTTAATTTTGGCTTTAGGACATAGTATTTAGGGCTTTGAAAATGGAGAACTTTTATTTTAAATTTTACATGTCTTCCAGAGTTTTCAATCCTGCAGATTGCCTGCAGTCATATGTTGTTTGAGAGAAAAAGTGTTTGTGTTACTGGAAGTCGATACACAGTATAATGTACAAGTCATTGCATCTGCACTTACTTCATCCCAGGTTGTTGTCACAGCATCTATGTTTTACTCAAGATAGCCTAATACAACTCCTAGTGGCGGGTATGGAGTCAAAAAGGAATGTGTGTCATCATGGAATGTCTGTAAGCAGAGTTTTGAATAAATCCAAATGGCAGTGTGTGGAGATGTAGTCAGAATGGAGCACCTTCCCTGCACTGAGATATTCTCGATACTGCATTTTGTTTTAAAAATCATAAGTACGCAAAGCAGCAACGAAGGTAACATTTTAATAACTGATTTGAAATGGATAGCTCATGTAGAAAAATGGTATGTGGTTTTTTTTTCTAAGTCTCACTAAAATCTGGCATGCAGATGAGATTTATAGGAAGGCAAAAAACCTCAAGAAGAATAGTGGTGAAATTGGTGCTTATTGGTTAGGTACCAGTAGTCTTTAAAAGTAATTAAGAAACAGGTCATTAATAACTGGTCTGTTTGATTGTTTAGTGAGTAGAATAAGTAAGTGCTTTTTTTGTTATAAGAATTAACAATAGTAATATAAACACGTTCATAAGGAACTGTTCAGAGGACTGGTACATCACACACAACAGATGTAACCACACTGTGCTGAAATGTTCTCATTCAGGTAAGTATATGTTTCACCTCTGTGTTGAGAAGGAATGGGATCATGACCTGTACACCTAGTTGTGTGATGTAACGACATAGCTTGCCAAAGAATTGTTTCTCAAGTAGAAGTTAAAAAGCAGGTTAATAATAAACTTGTAACAGCAGAGCTGCAGTAGAATAAAATCAGAGAGTTAGTAAAAATTTAAGTCTTCTTCTACTTTCATCTGATACTTTAGTTTAAAAATAAATTAGTTTCTATAAAGTTATATACTTCATTCTTCAAATACATTTTTCTTCATTTGCTAATATGGTATAACACAGGTGAAGTCACTTTTTAGGACAGTGTTTAAAGGTATTTAATCTTCTCATTAGCTGTTTAGCGCAGCAAGATTTACTGAAATAAAAAAGGACTAACAAATCAGTTTGATAAAACTTGACATTTGCACGTAACAGAAGCTACCCATGCAAAAACCACTGTGGAGCAGCTAATATGTGGTAGCTGGTCACACCATGGTAATTCTGCTCTTAGACTCTCTCCCATCTTAAGAAATTTTTTAGGTACTTCGGTTATTACGTGATAGGCAGAGAATTTTGGAAAGTGTTTGATGCTTTTTATTCATATTCCTTGTCTTTCAAGAATACTTCTAAAATTATTAAAATGGCTGTGCAGTGTACTTTATGTATACTCTCAGTTTTTTACCCTCATTCATATTAATAAGGCCAGAGTTTGCAGTGATCTGTTGGGACTACTTAAAGAGTAAGGATGGCAGAAAAAATCCTTAATAAGGATCACAGGAAAAAAGACGGGGGGAGGAGTATGATTAACCTTTCCTGAGGTCATTATCACTTTCTTTAATTTCTTTTTCCAAACTCTTCAGTAACTTAATTTCTTTGAAATATGATTGATTTTTCTTTACTGCTGACATGAGAGGAGTAAGTGTATAGAAGAAAGTAATGCTTGCAAAGCTGGGGAGGGGTGGTAGGTTGTTTGGAGGTTTTTCCCTGCAAATATGCTGAACATACCTTTGGTCTTCTTAGTTGCAACAAGGTTTGCATTTTATTTTCTTTAGTTCTGATAGTTGAAATTTAGTTATTGACTGTAAGCTGCATAGTGTAAAAATCCATATTTTTATGCAAATAGTGTGCATTTTCTCTTATTTTCTGCTGCAAACTTAGATTGCAGGAACAATTTTGCACTCACAACTTAAATTTCTCTTTCTGTGATTTTCACAGTTTGAAAATTTCTTATTATAGGAATCCCTCTCTTAATTTTCTTACTTACCAAGTTTTTTGTTGGGGAAAGAAAGAATTTGGCAGTTTGAAGTGAATGATTACATAATACTTGACAAAAGTGCTAGTTTTTGAAAACTTTTGCAGAAGTCTTTAAAATTTATTTTTCTTCATCTTTAGAAATAAAGAAAGCTGTTAAGATGGCATGAGAAAACTTGACCAACAAGATAGGTGATCTCTGACGACAGTAAAAAAAGATTCATATTTATCTGAGCAGAAACATTCATCTTAGATTTTGTATCGGGGAATAACACTGGGCATCTGGGATTCACTGATCTATTGTCTAAAACACATTTCCATAGCTTTAGTCTTTGTCAGCCATAGTGAGAAAGTAGTCCTTAACTGCATATTTTAGTCAACTAAATTGCTTTATCAGAGTTGATAAACCTAGAGTTTAGTAGATTACATTTTCCAAGAAGTGCAACAAATTAAAGACCATCCCTAAAACACTTCAATTGTCTTTTATGAGACTTGTTCCCATGTGGCAGAGATTAGAGGACCAGCATCCTTCCTCGTGCAATAAATGTCAGAATGCTTACATGATTTTGGAGATCATGTTAAAAGAGAAAATTGACTGCAGCTTGTTCATGGCAAACACTTTTTAAGTGTATTAGATAATTGGTAATTAGTGTGAGGTGTTGATTATACTGGATGTGTACGTGTAATTCAACAGCCTGGGAGGGTGCAGTGGTTAACCTTTTACTAATGCTCAAAGGCTTCCAGTGGTGGTTGGATCTGTGGGGTAAGACACATATTGAAGCAGCTGGGCTTTTTCTTTCTCTTCTTTCTCTTCTTTCTCTTCTTTCTCTTCTCTCTCTTCTTTCTCTTCTCTCTCTTCTTTCTCTTCTCTCTCTTCTCTCTCTTCTTTCTCTCTCTTCTTTCTCTTCTTTCTCTTCTCCTTTCGACAGCTTGAGTCAGCAAAAGATCCCAAAACCTGACAACTGATCAGAGGAAAAAAGAAGGATAGTTCAGAACTCCCTGGTTATCACATTGTCTTCTGCTTCCCGTTTTCTTGAAAATAAGTGTTGCGAAGTGCAGACTAAGGGTTGGCTGCTGGTGCTGAAAGTGTCATCCTTCTCTTTCTTCAGGCGCCTCTTGCTCACCAGTGTGACAACAGCCAAATGGCTCTATGTTGCTTTTACTTGAAGACTGGGGAAGGAGCTTAAAACTCTCCAGAAATTAATTCTGCACCATGACCTTTATAGGGAACTGCGTTGTCAGCTTCTAGTCAGTGGAGGAAAGACTCTTTCCTGGTACTCCATCCCCAAGGGCCAAGCTGTGCCTGACTGGGGAGAGCTGGCTGGCAGCTCCCACCGTCATGTCCCAGGCAGAAATTGTTTTGGCCACACACAGCTCTCCTCTCCTGGCTGGCACAGTGTGGAAACCTGCAGGGTGAGGCTGGACAGCTGCTGGAGGGTTTGGGTGAAGATATGCACCTTTGTGCTTGGTGGTGATTTTGCAAATTATGCAGAACAGTAGTGAAAGCTGTGTGGAGGGGTCTGTTGGTTAGATATTGTGATGTTAGTGTAAAAAAATACTGTTTGTCTCTATTCTTTGTTTTGAAAAATGTTAGTGTTTTCAGCTTTTGTACTCTCCATAAAATCAACTTTATTTCACAAGATTCAAGGCCTTTAGAGCAATAGGGGTGTTATGACATGGGGATTTTTTTAGAAATATCTAAAAGGTGTGGGCTATTTTCTAGTCATGTAAGCTATTGCATGTTGTTTCTTTCTGCCTGCCTTTCTACAAACCCGATAACAAAAAGAACATTTGTAATATCTTCTGTTGGATTTCCCAGAGTTTTTCATGATAGATTTCAGACAGTCCAACCCTATACAAAAGGGATCAAAGACTACATTTTATCAAGAAAAGTCTTTTTAAAAAATTGAAAAATTGACTGTGTAAGTCCAAATGAAGTGGTGGGCGGGGGGTGTTTTGTTTTTTAGTGTTACTGCAAGGGTATAAAAAGAATGATGCAAAAGTAGAAGTAAATACCGAGGTGCCAAATATAATCACCTTTCAGCATCATGCCATTGTGGTTGTTGTAAGTAAGTTCTTGTTTAGCTTTGAATGGTTAACTCTGTGGTTTGTGGTGACAGCTGGATATGCCCTTGGTTGTTTTGTTGTGGGATTTTTTAGCTGAACTGAAATTATAATTTTAAAAAATTATAAAGAATGTTGACTTGGTGGATAACATTTTAATAGCCTAAAACATAAAAATTTGGACTCAAATACTTCTTATTTGACTATTGTGCAAAGGAATGATGTGTTAAATAAATGTTTACTTCCTGGAAGTAAAAGTTTCCTCTAGAAATAAAAATAACAGCAAACAGAAACTAGTCCTTCACCCTGCCACCTCGTGCCTGTGTGAACTGTAGTTGTGTTACAGTTCTTTGCCCTGACAGTTAAATTTATTTCTGCTTTGGTGTACTAAATAAGAACAAGAGCAGAGTCATAGTGTTACCATGTTCTTGAGTATCTTTTGCCATAGCAGTGAAAGTAGTTAGAAGTGTACTCAGTGTAATCTTTTTGAAACCAGATGCCAGTACAACAAGTGAAAACCAGAATTACATGAGTGTTCATAAAGCGAGAACCCGTCACCATAGAAAGCCCAATTACTTAGGGATATTAAGTGAATTTAGAACTTTCTCTCAGATGAACGAGGATTTATCATGCAAGTAACTTACTTAAGTGCAAATGAACAGCATGTGGACTTTAATTAATTAAACAGAAAGCCACATGTAATTTCAGAAGAGGTCAGAACAATGAGGCAACTCTAGGAGAGAGAGGAGGTGACATTTCCTAAGTTACATATCCACGTCTAGGTGGTACATGCTATTGGCTAGAGTAGCTGATGTTTGAGTAAAACAGTAGTTGTTTTTTTGAATTCAGATGCCATCTAGTTCATGGATTTCTGGAGATTCTTCTAATATTGTAAGAGTATCCAGCAAAACAAGACTTTCCTGCGACTCAGGGAGGCGTGTTGCTTAGCCACAATTTTAACTGAGTTCTGAGTGTTATTATCTTCTGGGTTTTATTACCTTTTTAAGTAAAAAGTAGTTATTTATTAATCTATGCAATCTTTGTTTATAGTGCGTGTGTAAAATGAATAAAAATACAAAAAAATTGAAAACCTTTCAGAGTAGGTAATCTGGTATATAATCAGATTATATAATCAGGTCTATATAAATATGTAGCTTCAGCAACAAGATTGTTATAGGGAGGATCAGAAGTTTCTCTTGAAGAGAACAAGAGTCGTGTAGCTGTCTGTTTTGGCATGTGAGAGATGTGACTGGAAACTCTTCCTTTGAGCTGCTGAAGTTACTCAGCTGAAGAGGTCAGTGGCATGGGAGTTGGGCCCTGTCTGGGCAGTGTAAAGGGTCACAAGCCATGAATGCTCTCTCTGTGACAGTGTGGTACTCCAGAGTGGTGCCACCTGACTTTCCCTGCTGGAGAAGCAGAACATTAAAATGTCACTCAGTTCAGCCATACCAAAGCGATGCTTTAAGTGATATGCATGCTAGGACACTGTGCTGTTAAAAATGCAAATTCAAAATGATGGCACTGGATGCTTTGACCATAAAATCTGCATGCTTGTCCATGTTCTTACTGACTGTGACAGTCCATGTTCTTACTGACCCAGTAGTAGTTTTCATCTCTCACTTTACCCAAGCATAAAGCTTTTTTCAATTTTTCATTTATTTGCTTGAGCAAATGCAGCATCTGAAAAGAATGCTGCATTTGTCATGTACTAAGCATGGAAATACCTATATGATGTAGTGTGTAAAGCTAGCAAGGATGTCCTCTCAGAACTTAGCTGGTCAATTTACTTTTTTTTTTTTCCTTAACAAAAAGCAAGGATTTTTTGGTGGGAGGAGGGGTGGAGAATCTAATTATAATTTTTTTAATTATAAAATTGTTCTTTGCTAATATTACCCTTGACCTGATTTCTTAAATTCAGAGAGTGCCAGTGATGTATTTATGTCTTTAGAGCCGTCGTCACTTTGTGTGTATGTATGCACATGAAAGTGTGTGCATAGGTGGTATTTGTATTAAAATATGCAAAGAACATGATTAAAACATGATTTGTTCAATCTTTATTTTTTCAGTATTATTCCAAACTTGCTCGATTTGAAATGGTTGAAATAAGAGCTACAATAGTATAGCAGTTGTGTCACTCCTATCCAGCTAATAAGATGACTTGCCCAGATCTCCTCTCCTCGTAGGAAGAAAAAGTATGCAAGGGGTCTACCTTCATTTTGGAGGAGCTGCTTAATTAGTGTACGGCTTCTTGGAATACCTCAGAAGATAAAAAATATGAGAGAACAGCAAAAACCCTCAAAAACTAGTGACTTTCCAGGGGAAGTAGCAGTTAAAAAGCACTCTCAAGTTAAGCTGCAGGAAATGTGCCACAATATCTGGAACTGTGCTTCCTTCTGGGTGGGTTTATAGCAGGCTCGGCCTTGGAGCCTGCCTGGATTTCACAGTGTATGTGCACACCCCTGCCGGTGTGCACTGAGCAGCACATAGAAGTTGTGAGCAGCACTGTCAATGTAGGACCAAGAGGAACACAAACCCAGCATTTGAGCCTCTCACAGTATTTGTGGATGAAAATAAAAATGGAGTAATGTGTTTTTACTGTATAGCTGCTGTGCCAGAGCTTCTTATCATGGTCTGTCAGCCCCGCTGGGCTCTGTGTGCGCCTTGGGGGTGAAGAGATGAAGGAAGACTGCCTGTAGTAAGGGACTGGTCTTTTGGGGACAGAGTATTTTTAACGGCTGCTAAATAGCCTCTGAGAAACTTGCACATGGTAGGAGGCTGGCAAGAGGAACATCCCTGGGCTCCACAAGCCTACCATGTCCATGGGATGAAGGCCAGCGAAGAGGAGCTTTGCCTTGTACGGGATGGCAAAAGTTCTTCCTAGGGCTACTCACAGGTGCTGATTTGAAAGCAGTGTCTGCACTGGACTTGCCTTTGTGCTCCCCAGTTCACCTCCTTTTTTGCTCTCCCAGCAGCCAATGTCTGCTGAAGCTACCTGCCCATTCTGTTTTCTGTTAGGTTTCTTTGTTCCTTGTAAAATACCTAAACTTCCCCTACCCCACCCTCCTTCCAGTTTAATGCTGGGATCAGCTGTAATGACAGTGATATCCGAAATGGAGTAACTGGGTTGGTGGCGTGTGGGAGTGAAATAGATGTTCATTCAGTGAGATGGCCTGAAACCAGGTGGGCCTGGGTTTCAGTTGCCACCACCTCTTTGATCTCCCTGGGGAAGGAGGAGCAACACCTTCACAGTAGCATGAGAGAAAGGGGTTAAATGCTAGAGAGAAATACTTACTGTAAAACTTTTGCTTATACCATTAAGTATTTCCTTTATGATGCTCTCAAGATGTGTTCCCCTAGGAAACCAGGAAGATAACACAATGTGTAATACACTTGTAAGGCATAATATTAAAAAAAAACTATTAATTACCCCAGATGATTCCTTACTGCAGTGAGTTCAGGGCTCTGCTTGCAAGACCCTGCACTTTGTACTTGTTTTTGTGTAGTTAGACTAAAGCAAAAATTACTTCATCATTTTAGTTCTGGAGGGTATATTTGAGGCTTGAAAGAAACCTCTGTTTTGAATCCAGTGCTGTCCGTGAATGGACCAGGGAAGCTGTCTGACAGGTATCTGCATACCAACATTTGATACATAGTTCCTTTATGTTTCTAGCATAAGTTTGATAGTTACACTGGTAAGTTGACTATTACTGTCTAATTAGGTGTTCAACAGCAGCTGTCATGTTATCCTACTAGTACAGAGGTCATGGAGAGCTCTGAAGCATAAGCAGCAAAGAAGCAAAAGCAGAAGAGACCAAGAGAACAACTTAAATGTCTTCCTCAGGAGTACATAACCTGACACAGAAAGACCTCAAATAGCTTTGTGGGAAAAGTATTATTCTCTTCATGAGTAAGAAGAACCAGCATGACTTGCTTTTCTTTCTTACTTTTAAATCATTTCAATCCATATGGAAGTGTTCTTTCTTTGGCATGAATGAAGGACATATAAAAAGGTGGAAAGGCGAAAGGGTTTTCTGTTCATTCATTTATGTTTTTTCCCTGGAAGGAGTGTTTCATGATATCTAGACTAAAGCTTGGAACTGGGGTGACTATCATTCTTGGAAGCAGTGGCCAACCATTCTTGAGGATAAAATGTACCAAAATCCTACAAAACAGTTGCTGTTCTTAGTTTCTAATTTCAGATAATAAGATTTACTGTTAGAAATGTTACTTGACATAAATATTGGATCATAACAAATGTGCTATTATTCATATGACTTGTTTTCAGTAAATTCATATTTATACTAGTTTTGGTATAGCAAAGCAATTCACTTGTATGCATTTCCACATTCTAAGAAAGAAAATGCTGTACTGCATACTTTCAGCTCTGGGATGGAGCCTTTTTGTATGAGTGATAGGTCAAAAGTTTATATCAGGCTNTAACATATTGTTAAACAAATTACATAATATACTGTTTTATATTGGTATTTCAGATGGATGCGAATGCACATCTAATATACTGAGTACTACAGTATTTCTTTAAAACACAGATTAAAAAACAGGTCACAGAATTTCTAACTATACCTTATGAAAGCAGAACATGCAAACTATAAGGCTTTGTGTGCTTGGTAAATAGAGCTGTTGTTTTGTTGGTATGTTCTTGTGCATGGTAATTATGTTTGCAGATAGAACATATCAATAGAGAAATAGTCAACTTTTGCAGTTTTCTGTATGGCAGAAGAATGGTAGCCCTTGGCATGGGGAAAACATAGATGGCCAAACTCTGTTGTGTTATCTTAGACATGAAGACCACTTTTTCTGAAGACATAGGGTTTTAAGTAGTTAGGGTATTTTTTTCCCCTCCATAATAAAAATAAAGGAAAATGATTGCAATTTTGAACGCTACCAGTATTTATCCTTGCTTTTGATTAATCATAGTGGTTTATACTGTCCCTGAAATAGTGTCTCTCAGAGTTGGTAGGAATCTGAGTTGTGTTTATCTGTTCATAATCCCTCCGAGTAACGGAAGGTGAAAGAAACTTGAAAGACTTAATTATTAGGTAAATAAATTTTATGTATCTTCCTTAATAAAAGTTTAGCACTAACTCAAGCCTTTTCTTGGAATGCAGGGAAACTTAAATCTCATACTGAAATTCCTGGAGTGTTAAACT
>VXBC01007393.1:40933-91098 GCA_013399945.1 Ploceus nigricollis
TCACTTGTACAATGAAGATTAGTATTTTGTTTCTCTAAGTTTTGTGGCTGCACTAGAATGATTAACTTCATTATAGTCTCAAAAACAACCAGATTAAATTTGTAAGAGGATTTTTCTGCTGTAGAAAGCACTCAGACTAGCTGTCCACATAATGGGAGGTATTCTTTCCCTTTTTTTAAGGAAGATGGTTAATATAATTTCAGTTGTGTAGCTAAGGAAATGATGGAACAACTTTAGTAATATTTGTAATGGATAACATTTGCTTAGTTTTTCATAAATATTTAAGATATTCAAGATTATTCTTGAAACAAATTGCTCTACATGAATGTAGATGTTTCATATTCCTTATTTGAGGTAATTATCTACTTCATGAGGTACTTCATAAAATTCTATCCATCCTTTTTTGGAATAAATATTTTCTCATCTTGCTCTTTTTTGTTGTTCCATTAGTAATTCATTAAATAATGTTGTATAGAATATTGACAGTCATCTTAATGAAATGTTTATTAATTACTAAAATGATACAGAAGAGATAATTTAGTGAATGATGAGATGATTATATGCTTACTCTTTTTTTAAAAGCAAGTGGAATATGCAAATATGGCTTTTAAGTAAAACAAGTAAGAAGATTATGTAGTGATTTTAAATTAAAGATATTCTGTCAGTGGAGCAAACACTTGGCAATATATCAATATGTACCCCTCTCCCTTTTTTTCCTTCGTGGTTCTTAACTTCAGCCTGTGCATTGTTAAATCTCAAAATGCCATCACTGGGGTTCTCACCTAATTTGGCTTTTTGTAGTTATTCTGTTCAGTTTTTAACATAACTGCAAAACATAGTGCAGTGCTATTGATGTAGGAACAGACTTCAGGACACCTTAGTTCTCTTTCTGGCTCTTTTTGCTTGAAATTTGAGATGCTTTCCTCTTTCATAGGCTTTTCTGTAACTCTAATTGAAATGTTTTCTAACATCAAGCAAATCTTGTGAGGTTTAATCTATAAATGTCAGTAAATGAGTTAGATAATCATACAAGGAAGATATAATGGTTCTACTGTTCATTTTGTGAAAAATATTAATATGCCTACTGTATCCATTATCAGGACTGGTAATTCCAGGAATTCTCTTCATGTCTCTGGATGAGTTGTCAGTGAAATTCTTCGGTGTTTCTAAGAGCAAGGTGAAAATGGTCAGTTTCAGTATGGTAGTATAAACTGGTTGGAGGTGTAGGTTGGTACTTACGTATCTTTCAAGAGGTATGATACAGTGATACAATGTCATGGAGATAATACTTTTTAAGCAATAGAGGAAAAAGTTCATGGAGTATTAGCAGTCTTCACTTAAAAAGGACTGCCTGAGCAATAGCTGTACCAGCTTGAAGCAGGTCAACTCAGTTGTGGCAGCTATTGACAGAGGTGATGGTCAAGGCTGTTGTAGAGGTAAGGATCTCTTCATTAGATATCAGGATGAGAGCACAGTCTGCCTAGGCGCATGACCACATCAGATGGGCTGAGCTGTTTGTGTGGGAGTCTCCTTGTTTCACTAGCTGTGCTCCCTTCTTTTGATGGAGAAGAGGTACTCTAGTTCTGCTCCGGAGCTTGTCGAGATACATGTTACAGTGTGAGCTGGGGAGCTTCACCTCCACCTCAGGGAGTTTTGCTACAGTCTTACCAACCGAATACCCCTCCCAGCAACATCTTTAACTGTGAGCCTAAAAGCTGCTGCTCTAAGTGGTAGGACTGGCTTCTTCGCTTCAGTTCCCAGGAGGATCTTCATGCATTCCATACTACGTTTCAACTGATTTGTCACCTACAAAGCCAAGCTGGTCCAAGGCCTGAATTCTGCACAGTTTTATGTTTTCATTTAGCCATACTTGGTTTCAGCAGAAATGTGATCCCACTGCATTCCACTGCTGGAACAGCAACAGACCAAACTATATTTTTTATTTTCTCTATCGCTGAATTAGTGGTAGCATAGAGGACATTAAACTCTCTTCCAAATGAAGTATAACTTCAAGTGAAATCAAGTCTTTTTCTTTTCATGCATTACCTCTCTATTACTATTTTAGCTCTTACTCCTCCTAGGAGTTACTCTGCTACTTACTATCTGATGAGGTTGATTGCTCCCCTTTTCTGTAAATCTGTGAGGCAGTGTACAACCGACTGCTTTGTCTGAGTAAATGTTTGATGAAACTGTGGTTGTAGTATGGTTCTACTCATCTGTGTAGGATGTTGATTCCACCCTGACCCATGAATCTTCACTTTCCAGGTACTTTTAGGCTTTTTTTCTGCATCCAAGCCCCAAGACGAAAGCCAGTTTTCTGCAGATGTCCACACTGTTGTTTTGACAGTTCCTAGTAAATGTGCGTGTACAGTGACTAACAGGGTAGTGGATTTCAATGGCTTTCTCCTTCCTTACATGTTAAGAGTGGCTTCTTCTATTTAATTTAATATAAAGTTTCAAACAATAAAATAGCAGGGTTTTATTGCCTTTTCATAGGTCAAACTTGGGGCAAAAAACACTGTCAGGTGTAGTTTAGCAGTGTTTCTGTTTAAGAGATGCCAGTGTGAATTTTGCTTAGAGAATGATATGTTTGTTGTTTTAGTTAAAAAACAGTCTCATATTTGATCTGAAGATACTATACCTAAGATTTTTTTTTTAAGTTGCAATGCAGAAAAATGCAAAAACAAGTACAGGACAACCATACAAAGGAAAGGCTTGTCATTCTAGGCTTCTCCAGTTGTTTTTCTTTTCAATTAGTCTCCTGTATCTTCTTTGTCAGTCACCACAAGTTCTGAAACCTCTCTGCCAGTAGCTGCATTGTCACCTATTTAAAATTAACCATGTTTAAAGTTTTTCCATTAGTTTTGCAGAGCAAAGAATGTTACATTTCAACATTCTGTAGCTTGATTTTTGCAGGATGTATACCAGGAGAAATAAATTTTATGTGATATGTATATATCTGGGTGCAAGTGCTTGCATAAGGATCTACTCTGCATTTAAGCAACCTGTCTTCTTTCCTGATTCTGCTTGTGGATGTAATACTGCTAGAAGTACTTTCAGATCTCTGGTTGTAAAATTCTTGATGATACAGCAATAATTGTAGCTATTAACATTTCAAGAAAAAAAACAAAGAGGTTTTCAGAAATTTTCAATTTTTGAGATGCTAAGCTCTTACAAATTTTGATGATCCTCTATTCCATGATTGAAGAGTTCATCACTATTACAGACATTTCTTTATTATTTTTAGAAGACAGTTAATCTTTTTTCATTCATTAGGTTGATTTTATCTGGGAAGAAGTTTAAAAGTCAGATGACCAACCAAGCTGTGTGCTTGAAACAGGAGTGTGGGGTTTTATTCAGTCACAATATTCAATTCTCACCTAAGTACTAGACAAGGAATTATATTAGGACTGGGGAGGGGATGGGGCAGGAAAGGTTGAAAGTAGTGTTTTTTAAAAGATGAGGGAGTGTGGTGGTGGTATTCTGATTATGATTGAGTTTCAGGTATATTGTGTGGCCTCAGCAGTCTTCTGACAGATGAGACGATTCTATATATCTGGCTTCAGAGAACTGACTTGACTAATGTAAATGTGCTATGGTAGCCAGCAGAAAAGTGGTCTCAGTATAGTTGTATCCCCCATTGGTCCATTCTGCTGATCCACTGCACTGCCGTTTCACCTTTGCTCTTGTCTTGTATCAGCTGGAGGTATTAGTAGAATGATGGTGGTGGAAGCAGTGGCTAACAGAGCCCATAAACCTGCATTATAAGTTCATTTTATGTGTGCAGGAAATGGGAGTGATGGTTTCAAAATTATACTTGTGGTAAGGGCAGAAGATTTTAGAAGCTTAGGTTTTGCAGTGTGTGCTATCTCAGAAATAGTTAAGCGTTACTCCTATAAACTGCACTGCTGTGAAACACACTTTTCTGAGAAGACACTGAAAATATTACTTAAGAGGCCTGTAAGGCTGCCTTTGTCCTGGACATGAGTATTATGGTACGAGGCATGAAAGCTTTACAGAAATTATTAAAATAAAGCCCAGGCTGAAAGTCTGAAAAACACAGCACTGAGCAATGCATTTTGTTTTCTGCAGAGCTGAGTAGCTGGGTGAACACAGGGCTTATGTAGCTGTGCAGATTCAACTCCTCCTCTTAAGCAAACACAGGGATAATATAGATAAGCTCTTGTAGTCATAGATGAACTTGTTGAATTGGAGCAAAGGAAAAATGTTGTGTGTTGCAGCCTTTGTGCAGTTTTCAACAAGGAGACCTTAACTTTAAGTTGACAAGTAGTCGTATTTCATCAATAAACTGTTTTTAGTACAAAGTATAAAAAGATATGAAAAAGATTTAGTGAAAGGAATGTCTGCTCATTAATAAATATGAACGAAATTTTAATTAACAGTGATTTCATATGGTTCTGAGATTGAAGTTTGATGGGCTCTGATTGTTCCAATACTAGCTTAAAACAAAAAAAAAACCCGCAACCCAACAACACCCCCTCAAACAAACAAATAAAAAACCAAACCAACAAATACAACAAAACTGAAAACCCAAACAAACCAACACCCCTGAAAAAAAACCCCAAAAAACCAAAACACATANTATAATATGTATATTTTGGACTGCTATTTTGCTCATTAGTTTAGTTGTTAAATCAAAATGCAAATTTTAATTCAGTTCTTCAGTTGCTACTGATGTTGCTGTTTGACTTTGAACTGGTCCTTGTAGTTACCTTCCAAGCACCACTTGACGCTGTTGAGCCCTGCAGTAAGCAAGCTGTCAGCATTGTGCAAAAAAAGTCGTGTTTGTGTCCACTGGATAAAGCATATCCTTCTTATTTGTCTTGCAGGCACAGGAGAGAGTGGCAAAAGCACATTTATCAAGCAAATGAGAATCATTCATGGATCAGGTTACTCTGATGAAGACAAAAGGGGCTTTACAAAACTGGTGTACCAGAATATATTTACAGCAATGCAGGCCATGATCAGAGCCATGGATACCCTCAAAATCCCGTACAAGTATGACCATAATAAGGTGAGATTTTTGTTTATTTCCATAGCTGAAATTTTTCCTCTTTTATCTTTAGGAAATGTACTGAAGGTCTCTAAAAATTATAAATCACANTATATATGTTGCTTGTAATACCAGATTACTGTAATGTCTTGAGAGTTAGCCTAGGAAGATTCTTTTTCTTCCTCTCTGAACTTCTGTGATGAAATGTCTCATGAAGTTAGAGTTTTGGACAATTACCTCTTTAAAAACAAAATATTTTCAAATATGAAGTCATATATTGAACTGGTTCCCTCTATCAGCCCCTTATACCCTGTTACGCTAGCCCAGCCTAGGGGATTCTGAAGAGGAAAGAAGTTCAAAGAAACCAGATGAGATGGCAGAGGCTCTGTTCCAGATGTTTATTCTCCAGAAGGAGAAGGGAAAGAGAGAGAGCAAATGGCGGTGTGGGGTTTTATCTGTTTTCTAGTGGGTGGGAGTTCTCTGGCCCCAAGCCAATCACCCACTGACAAGTATAGGGTTAGATCTAACAGTCACAGCTGTAGGGGGTCACAGAGGTTTTCAGGATGGGTCAAACCATTCTCAAGGGAAACGCAACACCATATAATATGTATATTTTGGACTGCTATTTTGCTCATTAGTTTAGTTGTTAAATCAAAATGCAAATTTTAATTCAGTTCTTCAGTTGCTACTGATGTTGCTGTTTGACTTTGAACTGGTCCTTGTAGTTACCTTCCAAGCACCACTTGACGCTGTTGAGCCCTGCAGTAAGCAAGCTGTCAGCATTGTGCAAAAAAAGTCGTGTTTGTGTCCACTGGATAAAGCATATCCTTCTTATTTGTCTTGCAGGCACAGGAGAGAGTGGCAAAAGCACATTTATCAAGCAAATGAGAATCATTCATGGATCAGGTTACTCTGATGAAGACAAAAGGGGCTTTACAAAACTGGTGTACCAGAATATATTTACAGCAATGCAGGCCATGATCAAGGCCATGGATACCCTCAAAATCCCATACAAGTGTGAAAATAACAAGGTGAGATTTTTGTTTATTTCTGTAGCTGAAGTTTTTCCTCTTTTCTGTTTTCGGAAATATACTGAAGGTCTCAAAAAAATGACACATCACAGAAGTGATACTAAAAGCTCAGAAAAAAGGACATTTCCTGTCCTGCATTTAGATCTCTGCCTTTTTGTCTACTTTTATGGCACAAATATGCTTTTAAACAGGAGACCTCTCTTAAGATGCCTGGGGGGCATTGTCACAGAACAGAAGTTTAATGGCAGGCTGCCATTTGACTTCAGTAACTCTTGTCCTTTCCTATGCGGCTGTGCTCTGGTTAGAGCACAGTTAAACCATTCTTGTGATGTGTAGCAAAACTTTACTGCTTAAGGATTGCTATTACATTACAAGTGGAAAAAATTCAAATTATTACACAAATAGGTGAAGATACCTGTTTGTGTGTGAATAGATTGTTAAATTAAAATTTTCTACACAAGACCTTAAAACAGTCAGAGTCTTCTGAAATTGATGTTGTTACTGCAGTTTAAAAGAACAAAATACATTTAAAGTGTTTCTAACTACCTTGACTTTTTAACATTTTTTTAAATATTCAGATTTTAATAGTATGGTAACTACAATAGTTTTTCTCATTCTGTGACTAGGAATGAAATGCTTACTATTTACTTAAAATACATGGTAAGCCACAGAATTACATGTCTATATCTCCCAATATCACAGAGTCACAGAATAGGTCAAATTGGAAGGGACCATAGTGCATCATCTGATCCAACCTCCCTGCTCAAGCAGGCACTGTTTGATAACAGTTCCCTGAGAACTTGTTTGTATTTTTACTGTTGATCTATTATCAGCAACTTTGTCGAAAGGACAGTTTAAGATCCGTGACAAAGTGGATGGCTCACCTTTCTTTCCGTCTTGTGAAAGAATATTTAGTAATTATCTAATAGTCCTGGATGAAAGTAATACTTCCTTTGATAAATTACTCAAAAGTTCTTTTATTCTATTTTTTTTCATTAAGAGAAAATATCAGAGCAGCAACTTTTAAAATTAAAAAAAAGCATTCATTAACTGGGAGAGAGA
This sequence comes from Ploceus nigricollis, assembly GCA_013399945.1. Taxonomy (NCBI): domain Eukaryota; kingdom Metazoa; phylum Chordata; class Aves; order Passeriformes; family Ploceidae; genus Ploceus; species Ploceus nigricollis. The sequence goes on from VXBC01007393.1 coordinate 48,041, forward strand.
AAATGATATAAACTTGGGTTAATATTAGAATCTTTTGTGTCTAAATATATGAAGTTTAATTATTAGAACTGAACTGCTGTATGTGTTTTATGACAGGTGACTTACAAGTAGGAAAGATAAAGCTTATTAGCAGGTTAATGATGAGCTGTTTTTTCATTTGCATTTGCTGAAGTCATTGCAGATGATCATCACTTTGTTGGTGATGTAATGTTTGCAGGAGCATGACTTCATGCAGTAGGAAGTGAGGAGGATCCTATCTGTCAGAATCAATATTGTTAACCTTCTTTAATGGTGGGTGGGGCTTTTCGTGCACGTGAAAAAGATTGAAAAATTTGTAATTGGTAAGACTCCTGACTGTTAAATTTCCTAGTCTAGATGCATGCTGGTGCTGTCTGTTTTCCCCTCGTCCTCTGTAAATCACAATCAAATTCTAATTAGTTTTAAAACTGTATTTTCATTTTCATTTCAGTCTTTTGGCTCCATGTTTTTGCTGTGTGCAAAGCATAAAACATACTGGCCTGAAAAGTTAGTTGATTGTAAAGCACATCTTTTCTTCAAAATTGGTGGTGACTGTCACTTAGCCTTAATATCTGAAAATCCTAGTGATAGATTAGGATTCTTTTTTCCTTGTATTATATTACAGAGTTCTTTAATTATTTTTTAGATGTGCTGACTTTTTGTAGTGTTTTTGTATGGCTGAGTGAGTCAGGTAGGTTTGCCATAGCTCTATACACATGGCCAGAACTGTTCACTTTCTCTACATAAAAATTACTTTCCTGAAAGTAGGGGTCTCTGCTCAGCTACTTCACAAGCATTCCCATCAGTTTCTAATAGGACTAAATGCAGACTAAAATAAAAGCCACCAGTTACCAGGCTCTCAAGGCAATTCCTGTACTAATTCCTTCAGGAATGCAGGAAAAGCCAAACGTGCTACAGCATTGTGCCTAAATAGACATGATTGTGGTCTACTACACTTTAGCTTTGTATACAAGGTCACTTCACTTCAAAGCACTGAACACCAGTCAACAAATAAATCTGTTCCTTCATTTTTTTACAGGCTGTTGAAAACAAACTCATTAGTCTAGTAGTCTAGAAAACACAGGAAGGGCACTTCCTATTAATTTGAGTCTCCTATCAGGAAATCCTATCTCTGGAGAGAATATCTCGAAGTTTGAGTAACAGAATATTTTTAGCACAGTAGCTGTTGTACACTGCAGTTTAGAAAATTGCAGGTTAAGCTGGTATTGATGTGGTTAGGCCTGAAGAAAACTTACCCTTTTTTTGGGTCAAGTTCTTCATGTTCTGCAATAGACTTTGGGGCTACAGTATAAATGGTTTTCTCTTACTGTACCAATTTTCATACCTTTAACTGTGATTTATTAAAACTGGAGTATTTTGAATCTCTGAATGCTGCTGAAATTTGAAGTGTCCTTATACCTAACAGTCAGTTAAGTAGGCAGCTGTGTTCTTTCTGTGGTGTACAGCATCACAACATTTATGTTGGACTATTTTAGTATAATCAACATAGCCATCAGCAAGTTCTAAATTTTGCAGGTCAGTTCTTATGAGATTGTATTTGTCTTCATAGTCACAAATGTAACTAAAGAGGCAGAGAGTGAAATGCATTGTCCTATATTATAATAATCTAGACTGTTTTGAAAGATTCATTATCAGAGTAGTGAAAGCCAATTGAGAAATGTAACTGTATTTAGAAGCTAATGTCTCAGAACTGATGGTAGAGCATTATATCATGAAAGACATTTATTTTTATGTGTTTAAACTTCGGAATGTGAGCTCTTCTGAGGTTTAAGATAATGGGTGAGGTGATCTCTTCTTTTAGGAATTTGTCTGTCATAGGAAATAGTTGCTTATAGACTTTTTTAGTTTCCTTTTGAGTAAATTTTACTGTGCTTCCAATATTTCTTTTTCAACTAGAAGTTGTGAAGTTGTTGTATGGCTTTTGAATTTTAGGGTAAGAAGTATTTTATAAAATAAGGGAAAGTGTTAGTTTTTATTGAAATGTTCAGAAGCAATTCTGAAAATTGCTTGTCTTTTGCAAAATTTTGTTTTGTACAAACTAACTCATGCAACCACAGGTATTCAAATACACATCTAAAAAAAATACAGGCTTATCCTTTTTGCAGTTTGTATTTTTAGACAAATGAATCTACTACTATAGTAAACACCAAATACTACTGTTGTCCTATACTTTTCCATTTTAATGTAACTCTCAAAAGACAAGTTGCTACTCTATTCCAACAGACAGTATCAGGAAGGCGTCACTCCATGGTGATTAACAGGCAGGAAACCTTACTTGAATCCCATTCCCATAATTTCCTGTGAGACTTCTTAAATATTCATAACAGTAAAACTAATGTGAGTTACTGTAGTCTTCAAGAACAGGCGACAGGAAAGTTTTTCAAGAAGCTGGAAACATAAAAGCAAGTTTTGTGGTAGACATTTGCTGTTAAGTTTCTAAGAGTGTTTTCTGATTAATTTTTGTCTGTATTTGTGCCTATTTCCTTTGGGAAATGTTTTGCAGTCAAAATGAGCAGATATCGGAAATGCTTTCAAAGTTCAAAATCTTACTAGCATTATCTTCAAGTCCATAATTGTTTTGTTAGCTTGGTTTTTTCCATGTCAGACAGATCCACTGGAGAGGGCTAATAAAATTACAGGCAGAAGTGGGACAGTAGGAGCAGGAATGGAATCAGATTGCATAAGTTTTTGCCTTAGGTAAACAGTTGGGGATGTTAAGTGGTGAAACCCCTTGGTGAAATTTGATGTTGAACAAACATAGTTTGGAGGAAAGGACCTATCAGGGACACCTCACCTGAAACAGAGTGTGAAGGGCTGAATCTAGAGCAGTAGTGTGCAAACTGGGAGGGGAAGACTTTCAGTTTAGAGAGGGGTTTTATTTAACAAAAAAGCAAGAATTATGTTATTGCGACAGTGACGTAAAAGGCTTATTGCTTTAGAATGGGGATAATCAAATGGCTCCTCAAGCAGATGGAGAAACCTGTATGATTCTTGGTTAGTATTTAGCAATGTTTAGTGCTTGGTTAGTATTTCAGTTCTCTGAGGCGTTTCTCCAAGCCCCCAAAACCAAAGTAAAATTACCCAAAAATAGCAAGTCTTGCAGAAGAGTTAAATGCTTCTAAGACCAGGAAGCTCCATGGGCATTATTTTAGCAAGAAATAGATAGCTCTAGTCAGATAACGTGCAAGAGTGTATAGAAGATTTAAAATATCGTGGTCATTGGCCTACATGTATTCAGACAAAGGAACTGAAGACAGGTTGCTTTTTTTCCACCGGAAGCTGTAATATGAGGGAAAGCCCATTTCCCTGATAGCTGTGTTTCCTCCCATGGGGATATCGATCCATGAGCTTTAGGGCTTCCAATAAAGCCACAAGCAGTTTCTTCCTGAGTGCTTTGTAAAGAAGCTTTGTGAGGATTTCGACAGTCTTAAATAGATAGCAGCCTCTCCTCAGCTGTCTTTCTCATCTTTTTATCAGTGTCCAGTCAGTCATTTGCTCTTCTCATTCCCTGCGTTTCTTTCTGGCACCTCCTCAGTCTGATGTACATTTCACCTCAGCGCACCTTTATGTACTTACCTGTGGCCTACCATTTTGTCCTACTTTCTGCTGTTTTCCTTCTTTATATTTGAATAAAATTAAAACTAACAAGCAAAAAGCTCCCCATATATGTAGTAGTTTACATTCTGTTCTCCTACTCACTCATTTGCTTGATCTCCGTTTAGAGCAGAGGGCACTTGCATTTATCTGTATTGCTCTAATGGATTACTAAATTACTTGTTTCATCTTGTTATGTTCTGCTTAAGTGTTTCATACTTCATCCCAACAGAAGCCCAAGTTCTAGCTGTTTATTCAAATGTGTAGGGAAGATGATGGTATATGAGAAGTAAGCTGGAGAAGCAGAGTTGAATGCTCCCATGAAGAGTTTCAAATACTTTATTTAAAATAAACGTATAGGTAAATTAACACTCTTCCTTTCTCCAGGGAATGTTCACATGAGTGTGTACACTCACAATGAAGATGTGAAATTTGCTCAGGGCAACTTTTATGTGTAATGGGAGTTTGGCATATATTTTGAGGTAGTGGGATTGTGTACTCTTGGAATGGTTCTGACTTTCTTCATGGTTAACAACCATTATATATTGTCTAAATACCTATATTTAAACAATACAGTTTTGTAAAAGTAATGGATAAACATAATCATATATAAGTATTTTCAAGAAGGAAATACTTAGAATTTATAGCTTCCTAATTACTTAATTAATTTCTACAGGAGATAGGCTAAGCTTGTCTAATACTTATCTCTAAATTAATTTCAGATTGAAGTATTTTTGTCATATTTTCCTCTGAAAATTTATAAGAATATTTCCTTCTCACAGGAAGGGGTTTTTTTTTTTTGGGAACTCAGATCCTGTTGTGTTCTGGTTTTATTATGTAGAATGACTAGAAGTTACTTGTTTCTTCACTGTAATTCCTAGTAACACACAAGATGCTTGAAATAAGGTTTATTGCAATCAATTAATAGTTCTTCAGGTTAAATGGACAATATTTTTCTCCAGATTTTGTCAGTCCCTTGTTCTGTGTGCTCTTCCTATATGGTAAAAATTACAATGCAAGCAGGTTTTGGCTTATAATAAAATCCAGCCTTGGCTTGACAAAAGAGTAGTTAAAAAATCCACAAAAAAAATCAAAACACAACCTGCCCTTCCCTCCTTCCTCCCGCAAACCCTTTTTTTTTTGTTTCTGAAGTTTAATTTGTTTTGTATTGTTGGATGCATTGCCTAGTAGAGGTATTCACATAATTCCATTGACCTCTACTTTTTCTGAAAGATTATTTTGCTCTTTTTTTCTCCCTGGTTAAATTAGGATTAAAGTCTGCACATGAAGAGGTGATTGCATATTCACACTTCATCAGTCCAGTCACATGCCTACCTGTTTTTAGACTATGGGCCTATGTAGCTGCACTCTTAGACTTTGTATTCACATTGAGTGATTGCATAAAGGTGAGTAATGAGGCAAGAATCCAGGGTTTTGCTTCTGGAAGAGTAGGTTGGCAGAGGAAAATCAAAGCATGACATGAGTCATGTTACATTTTAATTTTTTTGCTAACAGTTACATAACAAACAGACAATCACAAGGCTATGGTTGTGTGCTTCATCTTTGTCAAGAAAGTATAGAGCTCTTGACTGTAGATTGTTTAATATTTAGATTGCTATGGTGGACCTAAGTTACTGGGTAGGTAAGAAAATAATTCATTATGAGCAAACCACTTCTGTGAACAGTTTCCAACATGACAGAAAAAGCTGAATGTTGGGATTGTAATTACAAAGAGCTGCTTTCAAACATTTCTCTAACTCTCATGTCTCTCTTCATTAGTCCTGTCATACATATGAGTTTCTGAGACAAATGATACTGTGGAAAAGCTGATAAAATTAGACTAGTAGTTAAGGTTGTTTCTGATGATGGCCTACCATTTTTCTTAATATGACCTTCTAGCCAGTGTTAAAATTTGGCTTACTGTTTAGTTGTTAATCCTCTAAGCCAATTTGTTGATAAGTGTACTAATAGGTTTTACCCTCAGTCGTAGACCCATGGAATCAAGTAAAGCTGATTTTGGCACAGAATATTTTCGAAACACTACTAATATATGTTTTTATTATTCCTTTGACCCTTTGCATTTTTTAAAGCTGCTTTTATTCAAAGAGTGGATTGAAAAATGATCTCTTTAAAGCTGAGATACAACTCTAGAACTTAATGAATTTTCTTTAGTTATTTTTTCCCCTTTTTCTTTCTTCTACTTTCTCTGTCACTCTTAAATACTACCTTGATCTTTGAAAAGTTGAACGGGTAATGATGAAGAATTGAAAATAAAGCCATTCAAAACAGTGCAAAAACATATCAGATATTGTAAATTCTGCTGTAGCCAGTAGTCTACAAATAAGAAAAGCACAGAAGAAAATGAAATGTGGTGGCATTTTTCAAAAATAGTTTATAGATATTTTAATTTAGCTGTGCAGTAGGAATTTGGGGAAGAAATGAACCTTAAAACTTAGTCTTGGTTTGGAAAAAGATGGAGTTTTTCCAACCACTTGCAACTTTGTAAGGAGCTTTTAAAAACTCCTTTGCAGTAAAACAAGCTAAGTGGCACTTTGATAATGAGCCACGGAGGAGATGTTGGTATTGAACTGAGACATCACTAAAAGACATGAAAATATGTCTAGTATGTGTATGTTACGTAGGCAGTATGAAATGGATTTTTATTAAAGAAAGTTGGAGTTGCTTGTATCTGATTCAAACTTGCTCATAAAGGAAGGTGTTTAAGACTGCGTATGAAGAGATTGAGGAATGCATGTATGGACTCATCTTCTCAGAGGTTGCAGGGGAGCTTGCACACTGACATAAATGAAGCATTCCTGAAAGAGAGAACACAGACCATGCAGGTGATATTTAAAGTATGGGCAGGAGGGTTCTAAGGACCCTTCTGTGATTTTGAGGAGATATATCTTTTTGCAGGCATGTTAATTTTTAGAAGCTCTTTTCAGGATTTTTTAAATGATACTGTGTTGTGTATAGTTAATTTACTTCTTGAAAATCCCATTCTATGAAAAATGTCTTAACACCAGTCAGCATTTTTCCAAGCTTCCAAGCTGAGTCGTGGAAGTTTTTAATTTCACCTGTGGGATATTCTAGTACTTCTGATAGAGAAAAGAAATTGTGTGATGTTATTATTAGACTCATTTTGAAAGGCTCTGTTTTAAAAAAAAGTTCTTTTTCTGCAGCAGCTTTTATAAACAAAACCATCCTAAATGGAGAGGAGCGTGACAGTAAAGCCCTGTAGCTCATGTCCTTCTTGTGTGATAAACAATGACTTGAACTGGCTGCCGTTGCTATAGTGGTGTACTCTGTCACTGCATTGCCAAATGTTTTAAATAGCAGCTCCCTGCTGTAAAAAACTACTCAAATTTTCCTCATCTCTTTTCTTTCAGAAAAGAAGTGTACCTTTCAAGAAGTAGTTTTTTGAGGATTAATGATTGGTAGGAGCTATAGCTTGCTCACTCACTAGCTTTGTTGTTTCCTGATTCCAGTGGGGTGTGTAAGTTCTTCCTGGTATGTTTCTGCCTATCTGTCCCTTTTTGGACACTTGTCAGCTTTTGTGGTCTTCCTGTAGAGCTTCCTGTGCACTGCTGTCTGATGATACCATATGAATCAGCAATGTGGGTAGTGTTTTGCCTGTCTGACAAACAAGGATCCTGCAACAGTAATGTTTTTAGTTTTTCTACTTGGAAGTCAGTACTCTTTAGAGTTACTTTCTTAAGGCACACTGGGATGGATTTCTGTGATCCAGCAGGTCTTTTTTCATTTATCATCTACTGGCTAGAATATGCAGTAGAAAACGACCTTTTATGAACGCATCCCAGGCAGGTGTTGTAAATGTCTGGGTGTACTGAAACAGAATCCTTGCCAACATTAAATGCAATCAAATTCTGGCCTTGCTAGATTTTAATGCAATTTTTCATTGTGTCCTTCATTACTGGTCTAAACTACACAAGAATTAGATTTTACGAGTTCTTTCCTCTTTGGAAAGGGATGAAAATTATATATGAAGGTACTACAATGAGAGGAAATTTAAATAAATACACCTTGGGGAGAGGGGTTGGTAAAAACGTGGGCAAAGGGAGGAATATAGTTGATATGTAGGCTGAGTTGTCAAGATGTTACTTTGTAAAAAAAGGGTTAGTCCCTGAAGAGAGTTTGTTTAGTAATGCTTTTCCAGTATTCAGATGGTCTCATTAAGTCATTAATCTTTGAACGTGACACAGTTATTTCTCAACAGCGTATCAAGTAAGGTATTTCCTTAAACAACTGTTTTTTTTATTTTATATTTGGCAATTAGATCTATCTTCTTGTGTTAAGGTTTGTGGGATTTTTTTTTCTTTCACTTTGCGTGTTCTCAGATTTTGTGCAATTGTATTTGATAGAAGAGTGTGAGGGAGGGTACTAAATGAGAACTCCTACACTGCTGTGCTTTGTGTCTAGTTCCCATATTCTTTTTGAGCTTTCAGACTTCTTAGAATTCAGTGAGTTTCTCAGGACAGTCTTAATTTTCTCTAGCAGCAAGGATAATGGAAGTAATCACGTGAATCAGTACATAACACAGTTGGAAAAATGGTTGATATGACTGTGAAACACAGGCTTCCTGATATAGTTGCATTTTCCAGCACCTGCTTTGCAGATACAGATTTTTACCAGCTGCAGAGTTCCAGGGAATTTTGCTACAGTTCTTGTTAAAAATAAGTATTTCCAAGTGGCTGAGGAATCAAACAGAAAACAATGCCATAATTTTGGGTCTGGAGTTGGCAGCATTGCACAAAAGACATAACATCCCTTCTGTACAGTACAAGAAAAGAAGAGACAGTAACTATCTCGTCTTTAGGATGATCAGAAATGTAATGCATGCTTTGACTAGAAAGTCATTTTGTAGTAGAAATTGGAGTTCATAGATGTTTTGAAAGGCTGAGTTAAAATACGTTTAACCAGAACCCTATTGCCTGCAAAATTCAGACATATATTCATGTCCATCTCCTAATTATGCTTCACTACATCAGCAGATGAGTCTAATGAAAGAAGCAATGATAAATCTCCGCTGTTATAGTATGTTACAAGTGCCATCACGGTTACCATTTATAAATAAAATCAATAAGTGAGCTAAGTATTCTCCTCTACACTTCATACAGTTTTTTTTCCTCAGCACAACCAGTTGTAGAATAAGGGAAAGGCTTATGTCTCTTAAAATAATTCTTCTGTTCTGTGGTTATCATGCCATTCTGAGTTTAGTCTCTACTGTCTTTCGTCTTACAGCATCTTGCTATGTGGAGACCTGTACTCAATTGAGATCAGTGGTTATGCCTGAAATACTAATCACTAGACCTTAAAATGAAGACCAGTGCTGGGAAAGTGTTCAGAGCTGTTGTGGGGAGACTCTTCAAAGGCAGAGCTTTTCCTCCCTCCTTTCCAATATCATTAACTGTGACTCTGTCCAGTGCCCCAGACTCTCTGCCATTTGCCCTGCTTGCAGTAGCAGTCTTGTCCTGAGCAGTCCCAGGATGAACCCACATCCAGTTTGCAGCACAGATTCATAAATTGCATTTGCATTCACAGATTCATACTGGAGAGCAGCAGTAAGCATGCTTAACGTGTGCTGCCTTGGATCACCAAGAACTACCAGTCTCTTTGAGCTAAGTTCTCTCACACGCCTGGTGACCTGCAGTAGGCTGTAGGGATCCTTTCTTTGGTCCCTGTCACTTTCACTGGCTTATATGGCCCTGAAAATGTCAGTCTTACCACAAGCAGCATAGCTAAGAGCCTAAATACGGATCTTGGATGGTATCCCACAGCATTTAAATTAACATTAATGTTAGTTAATTCAAAGATAGGAAACTTCAAGCAAACTAGTTTGAGTATGGCAATTGCATATTTTTTTCTTCCCCTTTCTGACCTCTGAATGAAACAAAACTGTTTCCTCCCTTTATGACATCATTTTACCAAAGTATTAATCACTGCTAGTTTGGTGTTGCTTCAAAACCTGTATGACTGCAGAACTGAATGCTGGAATCGTGTTTGTGGCTCAGTGCCTTGGGCAACTGCACACGCATACAGAAGTACACGCTCTACAGTCTTGAGAGCTGGTTCAGAAAATGGACTGCGGTGGTTTTGGATACGTGTTACTTATGCCCAGCATCGGGATCCACACACTTACCTCTGCTCCCCTGCAGTATTCAGTATTTGTGTACAGAGATGTGATTTGACCACCATGGGCTTTGATAAAGTAGGGAAAGCACAGCAGTGTCTGCCAGATCCACTAGCTGCTGCTGAAAGTTAGGTCAGCATGGAGGATGTTTTAGCTGAACTTGGAGTAGTGCCTGAAGCTAAAAGCATCAACTGTCAGGAGGGTATAAAGATGATTTATCACTATCTTATGCTTAAGTCTTTCTTTTGAATCTCCTCCCCACCCCTCACCTCTTAATTAAATATTGCTTGGCTGATTTTCTAAGCTTGACCTCAGACCTCGCATGCAGCTGTCGAACATTGTAGAAAATGTCACTAAGTCCATACCAGATCCTTTTGGAGGTAATTTTTAATATATGTTTATACTGGTTTATAGGATCATGCAGTTAATTGAATATGCCTTCCACTGATTAAAACAAGAAACAGACTACTTCCCTGAGCTAAACTAAGTGATCTACATGAAGCTAAAGTAAGCAACTCAAGTTTTGCTATCAGGTTTCATTTCTTGCTGACCTGATTTGTTTGTTGAAGATTTATTTGCATTTTAACTTATAGAGGTTGATACTATTCACTTATCAGAAAAATCAAGATGGAAAGTATTTTTGCTGGTAAAAAAAATTGTATATGTTCATCTTTATTTTGAGATTAAAAGTGTGAACTGTTGCCTATCAAGAAATTTTTCTCCCTTTGTTGGTTTCTGAATGTGAATTTCACACATTGTCAGGGGTTTTGTTCTGCTTTTGAGTGTTGATTTTTTTTTAATGGTGGGAAAGTTACTTTTAAGAAGTGAAATTCTGTATTGTGGATATGAAACAGCAGTGATATAACTACCATTTAACATGTAAATAAGGCAATTTATAAAGAAATTACCTTCAAAAAAATTTTTTATTTTAATATTGGCTATGTGACAGGCAGGAAAAAAAATCTAGCTTCAAGAAACACAGTTTAAGACAAGCTCCAGTACATTTGTTTTAATGGGACAAAACTGATGCTGCCTCTTCTGGCATCAGTTTTTTTAAACAGTTAAAACCAAAATCTACTCCTTGTTAAAACATATCTGGCACCATTTTGGAGCATTTTTTTGATATATTGGTAATTGTACTAGCAGTTTCTAAACATAAGGAAGGGCTTTTGGTATCTAAGCTGCTAATTCTGCTTTCACTGACTCCCTTTCCTTACTTTTTTTTAGGGTTAGTAAATCTGTCCTCTGCTGAGAGAAGTTGTTACAAATGAATCCTAATTTTGGAAATAGCGGGATTGTGCATAGTCAGTTTGTAGTAAATGAATGCTAATGCTTTCTGTCACCATCCTGGTTTTTTGCTTGCATTACCACCTCTGATCTTTTTAATCTAATACACACTTGCTTTTTGACCTTTCCACTATCACTGTTTCAATTATATGAAAACAGAAGGATAGGTATTTACAACTTAGTAGAAGTCTGAAATAACAATTAGGAAGGCAAAGCTTATTTTCCTCCTATTCCAGCTCTTCTAGTGAAATGCTGTTAACAGAAGTGATTTCTGCCTAGCAGATGAACAGTGAAAGCACAATTGAGATTTCTGAAAGATACTTCTTAATTGAATTGCCAGCCTTAGACTCCAGAGTCTGACTCAGCTAACAAGTGTTTTCCTCCTCCCGCTCTCTCTTGTCAGTGTGAGTTCACTGTTGGTGGGGCGTGTGACTGCCATACAGATAGTGCACTTGAACAATCGTCATCTGTAGTCCATAGGGCAGATAAATTGGGTGTACTGACAGTGGGGTGCACAAGGCAAGCAAACAAAGCCCATTCCAGTACAAAAAAGAAAAAAACTCAGCTCAAGAAACACCAAGTTTTTATCTTTGATCTAGAGTTACTTTCTCGTTATTTATTTAATGAGCACCCCACTACCACTGCAGAACAGCAGGCTGAACCAGTGCCATGTGTTTCACATGCAGTTAGCAGGAATGGGTAGTTTACCCATGGAAACCTGTTTGCCTCTGATTTTACACAGATTGTCAGTAGGAGGAGTTATTCTTGGCAGTTAAGCAGTATTTAGGCTTTTATTCAGGAGCCACGGTACGTGTATTTCAGATTACACAGAGATGGTAGAAAGCTTTCCTACAAATTTTCTTCAGCAAAGTAATGAAGATGAAAGGTATAGTTGAAATTATAACCAAAAATGTGTTCTTTCCATTTATTCATTCTACACGGCATTCCCTCTTGACATCAAGTATCCTTCCAAGCACAAGTCTAGTGGATGTACTCATGTAAAAATTTTTTGGAAAAAAAAATAGTATTCAAAGAAATCTTTGCATGTTTTAGTAAAAATTGCATTAGATCTGGCCCATAAGTATTTTTCTTTATCTTTTCCAAGGGTACTTATAACGTGCCATTAATTGTTATAAGTCCAATGGTTGTCCACTTAATCATGTTGATAAGTACTTGCTCAGACTAATACCAAATTATTCATGAAAGGCTTCATAAGCATGAACAAAGGTTTCATAATCTGGTCAGTATATTTCAAATGTCAAAAGGAAAGCCTCTAGCTAGCTGCCTTCCTCTCCCAAAGGATAGGACTTAACAGATTCCTTCTTAGGGGGCTACTGTATCTTTCCTATGTTTGGTGTAAAGGCTAAGTTACAAAATGTGATATGCAGAGTCCTGCCAGTAATCTGTGTTCAAGAAAATTGAAGATTTATTTCTATGTTTTGTATTTATTATATAGGACCCAGTTAAAATTTTAAGTTTTAGGCTGTGCTTCAGTAAGTCATTAGGTGAGCAGCATGAGCACAGTTTTTATAAGACACAGTTTTCCTTTTTTTCTGAAGCTTTTCTTTGTTAAGAGCCTGACAGACAAATGTTTATATTACTGAATACCTTACTGAAATGAAAAATACGGGGAAAACATCCAGAGAAAGATTGCAATAGTAAGTAACTGAAATTCAGTTACTATTGGTTTTGTCAGTGGAATATTCTGTGATTTTTTTTTACATGATATATTTAATACTGTTTTTCCTCATCATATAAATCTATGGCATTTAGTCCTAAGGTAGCAACCTTAGTCAATCTTTCCACTTAGCTCTGCTATCTGTGAGGGTGGTGAAAAAAAATTACACCTCAAATCATACTGTTTGAACTTATTCATTTTAGACCTCTTCTGAAGATCTAACTGCTGAAATACTGTTTCCTTTTTAATTAAGGTGCTAAAAAAAAAAAAAGAAGGAGGTGCTTACTGTTGGATGAGGGTGTTTTCAGTCTGTATAGACAGCCAACTCTTTACGGCAATCCTCCAGAGATACATTGTTTAGGAGCAACACTCAACTCCTTGGGTTTAAGTTTGGATACTTGATGGCAAGCAAACTAGGAATAGATGATGTTACTTAATGCAGAGTTGGTTGTGTTACTGGTGAGTCACTGTCTAGCTGTGACTAGATCGTTGATCTGCTTCGTTCATTACTTTTCCCTCTCCTAACTGTGAAACGAATATTCATTGTAGACCTTGACTGAAGTAAATCCTATAATGATGAGTAAATTTTTTCATTTCAGTATGTTGTTGTATTTGAGATTTTTTTCTGTTGCTGCTCCTGAGGCAGTAGCTGAAGTAAATGGGAGGAATTTGCTGGTTACCTGGCAAAGTCACACATTTTTTGGTAGTTTATGTAAATACCATATCATAGTCATTCATGTATCAGTTAATTTGACTCTTTGGAGACTTTTCACTCCTATTCCACTTACCAATGAGACTAAACATAATGTACCATAATTAAATAAAATTAAAATTATTAAAAAAACACACAAACAAACAAACACAAAAAGCCCCAACCAAACCAAAAAAACCCCCCACAAAAAAACCCCACATCAATCAAACAAACACAAATCTACAATTTGCAGTACTTTTTGTTTTAAAGTCTTGGTAACATGCACCGAATATCTTCTGGGGAAGGGAAGGTGGTATTATCTTAGTTAGTCTTATATATCTTAAAGGTCCTAAACTGGAATTTCTGGAGCTCCCTTTTGCATTAAACTGATTACAAGGTGGTGGTATTGTAACTCCTGCTCAAGGTAGAAAGAAGAGGAGCCTTTTATTTATGAAAGCCTCTGTGTGTATGTTTCCATTGACAGCTGTCTCAGGCTGCATTTAAGGTTTTCTTCCTCCTTAGGAGTTCAAGTCTAGAAGAACAGTTCTGCATTTTGTAACTTCCCTTAAGCACTTGCAGCAGAACAAAATTAGCATAGTATTGTAATTGTGTTGTTAATGCTGAAAAAAATAATGATGAGGCTGATCATAAACTTGTTCGTGTTGAAGTTATGAACAACAGCACAAGCAATTTAGCTTTCTGGCCAGTAACTCAGGAAGACAGCACTGTTTTAATATGCATGTGAGTCATGCTTGTTACCTCTGTAAATACAAAAGGAAAAGGCAAGCAAGGTAGTAATACTTTACTTAGAGCTTAAGTTATTAATGAAATAGGCTTGAAAACTGAAACAAAACAAGCATATCAAGGGAGTTAGGAAAGTGGCTGATAGTTGTTATAAAGCAAGCAGGTTTTCACCTTGCTGCATGAGCAGCTACATAAATTGTGAGATAGAATGTCATTCAGGGGTTGGAGGCAGGGGGCCATTTCATTGTTCCTCTGGTTGAATTACTTCTGGAACTGAACAAGTCAGTGCAGCTATGTCTGCCTAACGTGTTGCTAGTGTCAATGAAACTGCTTTGCTTCTTTATCCTTTCCTCTCACTGTAAACACAGTAGGCAGATGCTTTATCAGTTACCTCCTTAGTTCATAAATTCCATCTGCCTTTCTGTAAGCTCTGCATGTGCTGTGTTTTAGATTCAAATAAACCTTTAGATGTCAGGTTCTTCTAATTTCAGTGAGAAGTGGGGAACGCTATAGAATCAGAAGCAGTGTTTTGAATCTGGGCTCTGGTATTTGTGATGCTGATGTGAGAGGCCCTAAAGAGGAGAAGGCAGTGAGCTTTGTGAGCATCAGGTGTGACACAGCACTGAAGGGCTTCACTGCTGTAGTTTTGTTTTTTACCTCTTAGCTTGACAACAACATGAGTCATGGCAAGCAGTTAGGCAGAGGTCAGAAAATGTTCCATACAGGTGACCAGGCAATTGTTAGGCTGTAGAAACACAGCTGTGTTTGTTACTATACAAATGAGATGGCTTGTCATGTAATCTCCTGCTAGGGTAAGGTTTGTCTCAGTGGATCTGGAGAACTGTTCTGTCCTTCGATTATCTTGTTTTGCTAACTGATTAATAGTGCTCTTAGTTTTATGATGTTTGGCTTTATTAGTACAGACATTGGTGTGCATTTTTAAAAGAGAATGTCATACTGCAGTTCTTTCAGAAAAAGTTCCAAGCTATTTGAAAAACTGCTATTTTAAGCTCTTTGTCAATGATTATATATCTTCTGATAAACACTTTTGTGGCAATTTTTTTTTTGTGCTGCTCTAATTGTTTTTGATTAAAGTAATTTTGGAACAGACTGGATAAACCATGCCAACCCTAAATTATCTGTGCTAAAATAACTTTATGTTAACTCATTTCACTATTAAATAAAAAAATGTGACATACTGGGTGATACCAGTTAAAAGCTTAGAGAAAGCACCATAGGCAGTATAAGAAAGACAATAATAAAATAAGGTTAGAACCAGATTCTAGTTGATGTAAAAAAGCAATCCTGGCTACACAGGAAAATTTCATCCCAAAATCTTCATATGTTAGGGTATCAATTATTTGTAGTTGCTTAGGTACTTACAAGTAAATATTCAGGAAATAAGAGGAAAAAAACCCATTAGTTGATGTTAATAAAAGCATGACATTTCGGAGAAGAGTTCCAAATATGTTAACTCCTGCACAATTCAGTAGCTGTGTGCACTGAACTCACTCCTTCAGTTCAGAGTCTTATGAAAATAAGTGCAGTGTGTTTGAAATGCTACTTGAGAACAGAAAAAGAGAATGAAGGCTATAATTAGAAATCTCATAGGAGTTTTTGGGATTGTACTGTACAGTACTGTAACTTTGTACACCCATGTCACTAGAAGTTGTCCCCCATGGCTGTCCCCAGGACACACTTTTGGAAGCTGGAGTGTTTATAGGTAGTATGGGATCTAAGACNCAGCCAGAGTCTCCTAGTTCTTCCGTGAGACTTTTATGTTCTGCTTTTGACCTGTCAAGGTGTCGCTATTGCGTACTTCTCTTTTGTTGACAGCAGGCTTCGTGTGTTTCCAGAGACTTCAAAGCAAGAATGGTTAGTCTGTACATAGTTTTGGAATCAAGACATTTCTCTCTTTTTTCTATTGCTGGCGGAAGATATATTTCCACAGTAAGGAAGGATTTTGTTAAGAAAATAATTCTGCACCTGCTGCCAGAATTAGATCATTCCAAACTGTGTTGTTCTAACAGGTTCCTCTGTCCCATTTCACTTGCTGAATTACCAAAACCAATCAATTGCTTTAGATTTTCTTCCTTACCCGCAGACCCTTTTTTCCCATCAAAACCAGTTTAGCTTAGTTTAGATTCAGTTTAGCCCTTCTGCCCTTCCATATGAGGACTTTAATTATTAATTTATACCTGATTTTATTCTTCCACTGATGCTTCAGAAAATTAAATCTCATGGTTTATTTTAGGATTGTAAAACTTGCAGTTTTCCAGTGTTCAGAAGTTTTTAGATTATATCTAATATGCTATATAATATGCTATATGCTTCTCTTTGTGCTATTAAATAGCTTCTCTTTGTGCTATTATATTTAACTGTGCAGGTTTAGTGTCTGCCTTCAGTAGGAGTAGCAAGTAACTGGAACTGTAAAAAGAAAGTCTTCATAGGATTGCCTAATTTTTTTACTGTTCAGAAAGACTAATGTGTACTATTGACATTTAGGAACTGTGATAAGCACTAAGTTGTATAGGAGTTTCTCCATGTTTCTGAAATTGTGATACAATGCAACAAACATCAAAGGAGTAATATTCTTTGCAATCTGTTTTTTCACTTTGATTCAACTTATTTTCAGTTACTGAATATAACTACTAAAATGGCTACATATTTCCAAGTGCAATGCTGTACAGTTTTTATCATGAATGTGAAAATAGGGAAGTATTTGAATCAANAAATAAGTGCAGTGTGTTTGAAATGCTACTTGAGAACAGAAAAAGAGAATGAAGGCTATAATTAGAAATCTCATAGGAGTTTTTGGGATTGTACTGTACAGTACTGTAACTTTGTACACCCATGTCACTAGAAGTTGTCCCCCATGGCTGTCCCCAGGACACACTTTTGGAAGCTGGAGTGTTTATAGGTAGTATGGGATCTAAGACAAACTCTTAGGGCAGCACCTTACAAGATCGTTGAAGGAAATACTTGGAGCAATGGAAAATATGGAAGCAATGTAAAAGAATGGAAGGGAAGGAATCATACAGAAGAAAAATAGAGATTGCAGAATGTGGTTATTAATTGTATAGCAACATATGATCCTGCCATTTGTTACTGATAGTCTTATCAAAATGATAGTAAAAAAGTTAATACCAGGTACAGAATGTAGTTCTCAGGTTTGGTTCAAAATTTCTTTGTTTGACTGGTTTGATTCTGGTGTGACTTTTTGGTGGGGGGCTGATGGATTGCTTTTTGTTTGGTTTTTCGTTCCCTTTTTTTTGGTGGGTTTTTTNTCTTTGTGCTATTAAATAGCTTCTCTTTGTGCTATTATATTTAACTGTGCAGGTTTAGTGTCTGCCTTCAGTAGGAGTAGCAAGTAACTGGAACTGTAAAAAGAAGGTCTTCATAGGATTGCCTAATTTTTTTACTGTTCAGAAAGACTAATGTGTACTATTGACATTTAGGAACTGTGATAAGCACTAAGTTGTATAGGAGTTTCTCCATGTTTCTGAAATTGTGATACAATGCAACAAACATCAAAGGAGTAATATTCTTTGCAATCTGTTTTTTCACTTTGATTCAACTTATTTTCAGTTACTGAATATAACTACTAAAATGGCTACATATTTCCAAGTGCAAAGCTGTACAGTTTTTATCATGAATGTGAAAATAGGGAAGTATTTGAATCAAATTTTGAAGATAACTAGAAATAAAACAATGCTTTAAATGGTGATTACTTGGAGCATAAAAAAAACCGAACACATGGAATCTAAATTTGATAGTAAAGAAACAGTAAACACTTGCAATTTCAACAGCAGAGCATGTTCAGCCAAGAAATGTAATGCAGGAAACCAAAAGTAGCAATATTTATGCCATTGAATCCTGTCCCATTTATGTGACTTCAGTACATATGCACACACACTGCTTTTTGCTGAGCTTCAGTTAAGTTTTGCGTACTTACAGAAAAAGCCATAAATAGGGAAACTGGTTCTGTTATTACTGGTTTTGATATTGTTTTCTCAGGAAATAGAGCATTGGTCAGGATGCCACATGATGAACCATTGTTCTCCTTATATTTGAAAAAATTAACATCATTAGTAAATTCAAAATTTACACTTTTTTTCCTGAAAGTGAGCTAATTCTGTAGCAACACTTACAAAATGGTGACATGGCGCTGAACATGTTTTTGTAGCTGCACTGTACACATACCTGAGTACTAATACTTTGAGATATTTTTGGTTTTGAAGACTTGCAGTTGATCAGCAATACTTCTGTAACTTCACAGGCCTGGGGAAATGGGTCTGTTTGGCAGTTTTGATAACTGCTTGGTAAGAACATTTAGATAGCCTCCTTTTTCCTGGTTAGATTCTCTGTTTGGAGTGATCTGCTGTAGGATCAGATAAGCAAACTTATTTTTTCTCAGATAATTTGTCTAATTTCAGAATCTTGATGGGATAAAGATACCTTTGTGTTTGCTGCCCTTACTTGGGGCAGTAGGTCCATTGTATCATAATTTATCATCACTCTTTCTGGAGCATATTTTTAATGCTTCTTTTATGCATATTTTTAACATACAGAAGAAGAGATTAGTATTCCCAAGTTCTCTGTTGTTCAGCATAAAAATATCTTCTACCCTAGATACTCCTTCCTTTAGATAATTTGCAGGTATTGGAAAAATCAGTATTTTAGAAGCCTTCATGTGTTTTCATACATCAAAGCTCCTTTCTCCTAATTTATTAAGAAATTTTCTTTAACAAACCTCATTGATTATGAGAACAATTTGATTCTTACCTTATAATTCCCAGAACAGTCCCATTTATCCTTCTGCCCCAGATGTCTTCCTGCTTGCCTGCCTCCCTGAAGGTCTCTAATGCTTTATGGTTATACTTTGCTTTGTTTTACCTTTCTTTTTTTTTTTGAGTTCACATGTGATTGCAATTTGTCCTTTAGAGCCTTTTTTTGGGCCTGGATGGGATTCATATTGTCCTCTCTGGGACTGATGAGGCAATATAATGTCAGCCATAGGATGCCTACCCTGCCAAGAGCCTTGGGAATCATAATTTCTGTGGCAACTGCATTTTGGGGAAAGAAAAATTTTCCCTTCACAATTTTACATAATGCACTTGAGTTTTATGCCTGAAAGTTCTTAGGGAGTGCATTACTGAATGGGTTATCCTTACTCTTTAGACAGGAGGATCTGGAGGAATGGAAATGAGTTTGTTTTTCTCACATATCAGAGGCTAGAAGGAAACCCATTGGCATCCTAGAAAATTCTAGTTATTTCTTTTCCTGTTTTTCATGTGGAGTTTTGTATTCTGGTTTCATAAACTAGCTGAGTATGTTTTTTGACAAAAGAGAACAAAAGACAACTCACTAACTCTTAAATTGTTACAAATCTTCATTGAATATTTACAAGAAAACAAATGTTCATGTGATTAGTTCATGTCTTCTGAAACCCTCACTGTCTCCCAAAGAATCATCTGTCAGATTACAGTATGTAAAAAACTTAAAAGGAAACTTTGTGTTTATGAAGTTAGTGGAAAGTTTGTTTCAGTCTTAATTATAAAGAAGCTGCTGTGTTTGTGTGGTTCTTTGCTTTGTTCCGTTCTGTGATCTTTTCTGGTTTTGATTGGGTTTTGTGGTTTTTGTTTTATTCTGCTCCTTGTCCAGGCTAACAATTTTTTTTGTGTTATTTGCAAATAAGTTTGGAAGGAAGAACTTAGGGTGTGAGGATTGGAGTGAAGACAGGGATATGGGAGAGAGGGAGTGTCAGACCCAACAATCACAGATTAGTCAAAAAGGAAGTCAAATGCATCTAATTTTGTATAATGGTAGCCAGGACTGGCATCTTTTTGTGCTCAAAATTCTCAAGCAGTTTTTTTCAAGCCACCTTTTTCGTGCTGTCCCCCTGCTGCCCCCTTTTTTTCTCTTTAAGCCATAAACCTTCTGTTAGACTTGCGTCCTCCAAGTCAAGGCTTGACATGCAATCAGGAAGATGCAGACTTAGAAGACAGAATAGAACTTGGTCTCTCAAAATTATTTTTCTTTTCTGATGATCTTGCTGATTATCTAGCTTGGAGCCAGAAGATAGTTCATTGGGAACACATTTCTTACTGGCTTGAAGGAAAGTAGGGAAGACTTCTGCTCTTTAAATGGGAATTTTTAGTGGAGCTTCTCCATACTGTTGTATGTAGTCTAGACTAGCAAAACTGCCTTGGGTTGTTTATGTTTCCCACTTCAATTGTATCTCCTATTTAAAAGTTTTTCAAAGGGATTACGTTACTTATGCAGGAGCACAAAGCTACTGAAAGAATAAACTGAGAAGTGTGCAAAGAGTTGTGTAAGGAAATCCAAGCTAATGTTATTACTTTTAGCTTCCCACTGAGAATATCTGTCCTTGCTTATGGAGAAGCTGTGTCTGTTTGAAAACTTGGTTCTGTAAATTTTTCATTATCAACCTCTAATTTTTTTCTTCTCAAGTAGTGAAGGGCCTTCCTGCCTCCTTTTGAGAGGAAAAAATGTAATTGGAACAGACCAGAATTAGGAAAACTCCCTATATGCATGCTTTTTCATGTTGTTCTCTTAGTGAGATAACTCAAAATACATAGTAAGCAGGTTAGATAACTTAATTAATTATTCTAATTTAAATTCAACTGTTAATGATACTGAAAACTAAAGATTAAATATTATCTCAGACACTGTATGACAGACACACCTCTGCCAATGATTTCAAGATTCATGTTACTAAATATGAGGCTGTAAAAATAACACTTGCCCACAAATTTGCAGACAATGCTTAAAAGAGTTCTATATGGGAGACCTTGAAGTGTGTGAAAAACTTTGAATTCAGTGTTCTCTTACGATTATGCCATCCATGCTTTTTTCAGTGTTAAATTCTTGTTACATATTGCAGCCTGCAAGAAATGACTGATGTGCAATTTGAATGGATTTACTTGTTTTGAGGTAATGTCAGCCTTTATAGTTCAAATTAGCTGGTTGTTATAGCTATATTAAGCACATTACAGTCAATATATATGGACACAGCATATTCACTTTCCAGATTATTTTTTACAAATATTATTTTCTCCTTATTTGTATATAACATATAATTTTTGTTGATTTTCTGTTTCTGAGGCCTGTGGCTGTTGTCCTCTTAATTTATGAATCCAAAAGTAGTGATGATCTCTTGTCAACATTTTTTACTTTCTCTTGCTATAGATAAATAATGAGAAGCAAAACCTACACTATTCTTATTTTCTAGCTCTAAAAATAATTATCATATTTCATAACAAAGCAGATATTTTTTTATCTGTTTACAATTTCAGTTATATTTAACACTTTCCTTACACTTTAAAGAAGTTAATACAACTAGGAAGTTGTTTTCTGTATTTTGCTCCTTTCTACATATTTCATGTTTTCCCAAGGAAAAATTATTTTTTTATGTCTTTAAAATGTTTTTTCTTTGTGATGCAATATACTACTGAAGTCATGTTATTATTTTATGAAATTTCTTAGTGTTCTACTTAGCATTCCACCCAAGAGGAGTCTGAAAATTTTATAGTAGCTGTATTTTTACACATGATTCCAGTTTAATCATTTTATGAAGTTATCCAGAATCCATTTTTATGCATTGCTTTATATACTTTTTCTCAGCCTAATGTAAAGTCAGTCATAAATACCATAAATATTAACTGTGTTGAATACCAGACTCTTATTTGGCATATATATCATACCTAGGAGAAATTAGATATCAATAGCAGAGCAGATTGCCTTAATTGAAAATATTTACATTATATGTAATGACATCTCTTTAACTTCAGATACATGGTAGTTACTTCATGTATCCAGAACAACTGTGAGCACTTAAGAGTCCATTTGACAGATGAGATTCTGGGTTCATACCAATGACATGTCTCCCATTTACTGGCCTGAAATAATATTCATCAAAAGGTGGTGCTTGTTTGATGACATAGTACAAGGTGTTGGGTAAGAGGCTGGTGAAGATTAGAAAATCCTGGCAGAGCCACAGTGGTTTCAGTGAATCTATACTGACTCACACCAGTTGCAATCCATGTTCAGCAATTGCACATAACTATTACTCTTTGATTGTCCCAAGTTTCAGTAGAATTGCAACTTCTCAGTGAAAAGAAACCTTTTCATTTTTAGATGTATTTTTCTATTTAGCATTTTGTTTTCATTGTTAGAATATATAATGCTAATGTTTCCATCATAACAGATGTTGTAATGCATATAAACAGAATAGCACTACTGTTTATTTATTTCGTCCAAACCACCTAAGAGTGACTTAAATATCCCTTGTGATTCATAATGTCACAAAGAAGTCACTGTTGCGACCAAAGGCTTGCTTTCTAGCAAGGTGGTTCCAGAGTTAAACCTCCATTTTTGCAGTTTAGGTGTAGGGCTAGAATGTTCTGTCTCGCAAAGATTTTAATATATTCAGAACTCACAAAATAGGGTTATCTAATAAGGAAAGAAGCAGTATGGGAAAAACGAGTAGTCTGAAGTAGACTGAAGAGAAACTTCAGGTCATCCAGCAGTAGATGTTTTCAGTTGTATTTTAGTAAGGTACACATATGTGGTTAAATCTAAATACTGTTGAATGGTTACAGAAAGCAACAAATCACTTAATCACCTTCTTCCTTTATTGTGTAATGTGTCATAAAAGGTGTATATGGCATATGTAGGGGTAGGACCTCTTTCAGTTGCAGAAATTTTTCGAGTTGCTGACTATGAACACTTCTACTTCATTTTCTTCAATAAATAATGTGGAAGGAAGAATGAGAGTTTTAAGTTTCTCATACTGAATCTAAAAAAAAAGGGGAAAATTTGTCTTGAATCAGTATGTTTTGCTTCTAATCAAACCCATTCTATTGAACTATAACTTAAGCTGTAATCTTTTAATAAAATGAACCAATGAATCACCATTTAAAGATTTCAGTTTTTCAAAAATTTTTATACAAGCGGGAAAAATACATAACTGTTCTTTGTTTAGTGAAAGAGGAGCAATATTGATATAACTTTGGGTCTCACTTAAAGAGCTGCAAGGACAATAACAGATTTATTTATATACAGCAAGTCTTAGCCTCCATCAGCTTTAGAAAGAGTTTAATGTTATGCATACAGGAAAGGATGTGTGATAAGTATCTTCCTTCAGATATTATTGTGGTATAGATGTTAGAAATCAGAACACTTGAGAAATTTGGCAAAGGATTATGCATTTTGAATACATTTCTGTTTGAATACATTTCAGTCTGTATTCAAATACTGTAAAATATTTTATGTCAGCAGACCAATTACATTTCTAAAAGAACTGTAGGTTTTAGCTGTTGCCCTTTAAAAGACAGCATTTGTAGTAGCTATCTCACGAGTAAATCCAAATTAAGGATATGTACACCACTGAAGTTTCTTGGTATTTACCTCAATTATATTCCATACAATCATTTTTGCATCTTTCCTTCTCTGTTGCCATTGGGTGAGCAAGGATTGCTGTGATGGAGGTAGCTGCAGGGGCTTGCATTACACCAGATGTTTCTGGTTAACCACTCCTCTCATAATTTTCTACAGTGAAACAGAGTTAAGGGTGCTTTGTGTAATTTGCCACCTGTACTTGGAAACTGCCTACATGGCTCTTCCTGTCTGGTGGATTCTTCTTGCAGAAAATCTTAATTCAGTAGTATGTACAGTCCCATGAGTGATAAATTGAAATTACCTAGTTTGCTACAGTTTCGTGAACATTTATTGTAATGTGGATCTCTAGGGAAATAAATCTAGCACCTTGAAAATTGCAGTACCTCACTTTATTCTCAAGAGACCAAAAATCACTCAGAAGTCTTTTCCAATCTCTCATTCCTGGGCCAAGTAATTGAGAAAATAATAACTAACACTCTCCATTAACACATGCCATGTGTGAACATCTCAAATGTCCCACACTATAGGTTGAAACTAGGGCAGAGCTCACAGATGAGCAGGAGGTCCGTACAAAAACCAGGTCTTCATTCTAATACAGTTCCCTCTTTTTTTTTTTTCTGTAATCAACCTGATCTGAATGAGGGACTAATTACTGAATTAGTATGTCTACACTAAATTTAGTTTTTCTGAGGGTTTACATGTTTACGTATGCAGGAAAGAAAAATGAAGGAACCTCTTAATTTATTCTTAAAATAGATTTATTAAAAATTAGAGTCCAGTAGTGTATCTCTCACTGTTCAGAAAAGTATGCAAAGAAATTTAAAAAAAAAAAAGACCAAATATGTTCCATAAACAATAGCCTAAATTAAGTTTAAAATTAATCAGTGAGTATAACTGCAACAAGCGTAGCACATATCTGGAGCTACAGTTGTGATGTAGCTATATATATATCTGTATCATGTATCAAAGAGGAAACCCAAAGCAATTATTTTAAATTCAGTTCCTAAAGAACTGCATGATAAATGTATGCAGCATTGGAATCAAGTAAATGTGATTCATTAAGAGCTCTCACACTGCCAAAAGAGTGAACTCAATTTAACTATCTAGCTTTTATGTCCAGAAAATAAAGTGACTGTTCCCATCTACAGTACAGAATTCAGTACAGAATTACAGGATTTATTTGCCTTTAGGGTTCAGTAGACAGTACCTCTTCTTTTGTTTGTTTGTTTGATCTTCTCTTTTTTATGTGATAAACTGATGATCTGGAATGTAAAAGGTGGATTACTTACAGCTTTCTGAAAGGACCCAGAACAGTTTAACACCTTTAAAGGAAGTTAAGGCATAAATGTCTGGCTCCTGAGCTGTGCTCCAACGAAGAGTGTTAGTTTTGCAGTGCAGTAGCAAGTGATGTGTTATTTGTTGTTAGGTGTTTTCTTCAAAGGGGACTAGTTTATCAACTTACCTACAAGGCCTTCATCAAACAAAAGAGTTTAAAATTGCAGACAGTGCTGTCAATCAGAGCTATTCATATACAATTATTTGTGTACATCTCTTAAGTTTTAAGAGCTTAGTGTGGGATAAAAATAAAGTAATGGCTAGTGGAAGGTTATCTGAGGAAACGATTAAGAGGAACGTGGTTTGGGTGAAAAAGGTAAACAGTACTTGTGAGGATGCAGTGGTGACAAGTTCATGAGTGTCTTTGTGGTTTGTTTGCTGGAATTTTTGCTCTACAGCTTTCACTTTTGCTGGTTGGTCTGCTTAATAGTTCTGATTTCAGAGGATTGCTGTCTGGCTCCAAATTGCCAGAAGTCTGTCTTCCCCCAGCAGCTTACCATTGCATTAACACAATTGCATATGCTTGATAGTTTTTTATGTCAAAGTCTTCTTGCCAGTTAAGTAATGTTAGTGACAGCTGAGACGTTAATCTTCAGGATGATACAGGCAAGGTAATATATTCTGAATGTGTGATTTCAGGTTTTAATTAAAGACAATGGTTTTTTCTCTGTATTGATCAGAAGAGTGAAATCATAGATTTCAGTTAGAAGATGGAGAAGGCCCTTTCACCCATCTCACCAAGGAAAGCAATTTTTGTATCAAAGGGTTTTTCTTGGCTCTTTTTTCTAATTTTTCTTTTCTAATCACCCTCTTTAGTTCATAAATATGCATTTTTCAGGTAAGTCAATAGATACAGTTCACTGTAAAGTCCTGATTCAAGGCACTGGAGCTGCTTTCTCTTTGCCTTTTACAGAAACTCCAGTGCAGAGTTGACAAATGGCAGTCTCAGGTTCTCTTTCACACTATTTCCTCTATTCACTATTTTCTAACGTAGCTCCATGTTTTCATTTGCACTAAGAATTTTGAACTATTTCCAGCCACACCATTTAAAAGTAGTGAA
This sequence comes from Ploceus nigricollis, assembly GCA_013399945.1. Classification (NCBI taxonomy): domain Eukaryota; kingdom Metazoa; phylum Chordata; class Aves; order Passeriformes; family Ploceidae; genus Ploceus; species Ploceus nigricollis. The sequence continues at coordinate 74,043 of VXBC01007393.1, forward strand.
GCACATGTGCTTTGTCTGGCATTTATTCAGAGTATTAAGTCTTGCTCTTCTGCTTCTCCTTAAGTCTGTTCTGTTCCTCTATGTTCAGCACTTCCCAGAGCCTTGTTTTCTCTTCCACAGTTACTGTTACAGTACTGGCTTTGCTGATAATACAGATTGTACCAAAAAAACCCTAGAATTCAGATAGGCATAGGTAAATGTTGTCCAGAGTAAGTGATTTCAATAGTGTGTGACTTCTGAAAATTAAAAATTAAGATTCGTACAAACACAGAAGGATCAGTCTGTTCTAAATTTGGAGAACAGACCACAATATTGTTGCTTGAACAGAAAGTTTTGTTACCTGTAGTATACTAACACAGTGACTTGTTAGAATTGTAGATGTGAATTACCTTTTTGTAAAATACGTTCCTGCAGTACTTTTGTGTAAAAGGTTTCTGCAATTTCTTTTAGGTCATAGTGAGTTACTGGTTTCTCACACAGTCATATTAATGTGTGTTATGTTTGCATATGACTGTAACCAAAGTGATGATGCTTATGTTGTAAGGATCAGCTGAATGGACTATTTGTCATCTCTCTGGCAAGCAGCTTCATAAGTTTTTTTTAGGATTAAGTACACGTGTTTGGTTAGTATGAAAAGTAAGATTTAAGGTATATAATATTGTTGTCAAAGCTTAGGTGTTGAGATGGGAACTGTAGTGGTGATATTTTTTGGGGTTTAGGGTTGTTGTCAGCTTTCTTTGAAATATTATCTAAAGGCAATGGAAGCAGGAATGGAAAAAGGGAGATTTCTTCTCAATCATAAATTATCTTTTCTTCTTTCAGCCTCCTTCCTGGTTTATTTGCGGTTATTACCCTCACTACATTCTTCAGTTTCAGCTTTTCTTTTGCAGCCTTACTCAGACAACATACTTTAGGGATTACCAAATATAGTACACAGTCAAATTCAGTCCCTGGTATTCTGCAAATGCAATTCACAATTTAATTATGAAAGTGTAGAATCACTGGGCATGCCCAGCTTCTTCTACTCTCTAGAAGCTGTTAGGCATCTCCATTGTTACACAGTTTAGAAGGAGCAGCTGCTCCTGCTTTGTTTAATGCCATTTGCCTATGGATCACAAGCTCATGACAGGCTGTCACTGTGACACTTGGATGAGTAATTTTGTTCCTCTGAGTTCTTGTTTTGGTTGTTGCTTGTTCCAACATCTTTATTTATTTATTCATGTTGGGAGGAAAGACCAGCATTAATATGGACGAGGGCTCTTGGTGAAAAGGGCTACTTAACATCATCTGTCTTCAGGTTTTTTGGGGGGTGTGTGTCTAAGGTTCAACAGTTGTTTTTCTGTCAGTGTGGGTAATGCTGGTGCATCACTTGAACATTTAATACTGGGCTGTCCTTACATGTAATAAGATGCTTTAAGTGATTGAACATGAAACAAGGCAATATGGTGGTGCCTTTACCATGAAAATATTAGTAAAAAAATCTATAGCCATATGGTTGGAGCTGTGTTTCTCTGGTACTCTTATTAAATAAGAAATTCTTTACCTCACCCACTGAATCTCTGTATGAAAGTGGAGAGACCAGTATAGCAGCATCAGTTTAAATATTCTAGGAGTATTTTTAATATTTCCCTGACTTCAGGGTACACAGTCTTCCTTTTATAATTATAATCCTATGATCTTCGGAGAGTAGGAGTTGACACTGCCCACAGGATACCATCTTTAAAAATGTCATTTCCTTTCCCGTCTCTTCTTCCTTGTTGCCATTATTCTGGGTTGGCTTTTTTTTGTGTAGTCAGTTGGCTGATTTTGGTCTTTTGGGCTTTTTTTGTGGCACATGCAGCAGGAAAATACACTCAGGAGCTGTACTTTGTATGAACAGAAGTAAGACTTGCTGTAAATTAAGGCCACAGAATTCACAGTAATGCTTACAGAAGGATTGCCAGGCATTTTGAGCATACAAAATCTGACATTAGGCAACACAGCCTTTCAAACCACTTACTGTCATTCATCAAATATATGTGGTTGATGTATTTCCAGTATGGTCTGATCCAAGACAAGTTAAGGAGAGGGATAAATACAACACAACTTACAGATCTCTCTAAGATCCTGATGGAGTTTGCCTAATTTATTGGGGTCTTGTAGGAGTAGTGATTTCTGCAGTGCTTATTCAGTAAGAATTACAGGAGTTATTTGCCTTTAGATTTCAGTGGACAGAAGATGAGGCTGCAAAACAGGTGAAAAGTTAGAGAATTATGTCTTGATGTTTATTCCCTTTCTTTTGCCTCCCTATTCTCCTTTTTTTCTTGACATGGAAGTATTAGTGTCAGACCAAATACGTTGCCATTGATCCTGTAAGTTGTAAAGGTGAAGGTTGTGTATATTTGAAGGCTGATAATGATCGAGCACTTTATTTATTTCTTTTTCTAGATTAAAGGCTTTGCTTACAATTACAGCAATGGAGTTGCAAGGAGACATAACAGAATTTGTGGATTCCTGTTAGACAATAAATTATGTGGGAGAAAAACAAGCAGTGGTGCATCTCTGAAAGCACTGAGACACCAACCACAAATGTATATAAACACAATTTGATGATACTGCTTGTCAAATCCTTGGTCTTCATTGGGTCAGAGTTGAATTCTAATTAGACTTGTGTTTCCTTGTCAACTGCCTGCATTTTAACAAACCTAGTTAACTTTTTTCTTCAGTGAGGTGTTTTCCAAGTGGCTTGTCAGAGCTATACGGCCAGAGGCAGTGTTTGGGACCTCTCAGCACTATGCAGTTCTTGCAGCATTGTGGTGCAGGAGGCTGAGGTGCTTATGCAGACCAGCAGCCACAGAAGTGTGCACAGGCAGAGCTTCTTGTTCTTGTCCAAACTGTTTTGTTCTTTATGTGATTTTTCCCTCTATTAAACTTGAGTCATGTGCTGACCCTCAGGAGGAAATACTGCAAACATTTGCAGCTTTCTGCTGCTTAAACTGAAAAGAGTATGGCCTAACAAGCACAAAAGAATTGCTGACCTCAAAATGGTAACTTTTTTCCTTTATAGAATGGAGTGATTTTACTATTCTGTGATTAGTGTTTTAGGAAAAGGTAAATGTAATTGCTGATCCAAATTTACATTTGCATAAATACTTCTCCTGGTGGTGAATTACTGGGACCTCTGGATTTACTGGTAACTTTCCCTGTCATAGGTCCTCTAAATAACAAGGTCTTTTCTGTACTGTGAAAAGCTGAATTTTGAACAATAAATAAGACTATTTTTCATCAAAGAAGAAGACTTATTACTTAATGGAGAAAAAAGTCTTACAACAGAATTTGATATCCTGTTTTCTAAGGGGTTTTTGTTGTGTTTTTTGTTGGGTTTTGTGCTGGTTTGAAAGCAAACCGGTGCGGGATCCCAAGTCAGAAATACTATTTAATAAAAAAATTTTTAAAAATGCAATAATACAGAAACACTGATAGAGTCAGAATACAGCCTGACACCCTGTTAGTCTCAGAGTATTGGTAGAAGTCCGATTAAATGGTGGCTACAGTCTTTTTGGAGTGACAGATGTGGTTCTGTTGAAGCAGTGATCCTGTANTTTTTAGAGCCATATCCTAAAATTTAAAACAATTCAAGTTAAACAGCTACAACAAATGTGCTATCATAGGAAGTCACTGAAACAAAGAAGACACAGGGGAAACAGCCAGCCCTGAAATATTCTGGAAAACGTAAGTTCTGTGGTTCCTTTGTCCCATGCCACAAATAAGAGGAAGTTTAGTATTTTCTTAGAACTGTACTGTGAATTTTCTAGCTTTCCATCAATTGATTTTTAAACAATTAAACATAATGCCACCAGTGTGATGCCAGTGTAGTGAATTAATTCAGCTATTGTAAATCCACTGTAATCCACAGCCAGTCGATTTTGGTTAAAACCCAGTTTTGATGGTATGACAGACTGCAACTGAGAGTACTTTTATAGAATAAGAGCTGCTCTAACATTGTTATGTTGATGCCTGAACCAATATATAACTGCATTTAGATCATAAAATTCAGACTTTATTACAAGGGGCATTCTATATTACATTCCATAGTTACCAGGTTAACGTGCATCAGTAAGTGTTTTCTCTCTATCTGTTCAGTGTTGACCTTTTTAACTAAATCTGTAATTTAACTCAGTCATTTGGATATATGTTAATAGCGTGAAGGAAAGCTCACCAACGTACAAAGAAAGTGGCAGAGCCAAGTTCTTATCGTGTATTCTCCAACTTTCTAGCCTTTTAAACTTTTACCCTCCTTTGATAGCATTTCCATGTTAGGATTTGTGATGACAATTATGGAAGAGTGTTTTGTCCTCTGCAAGTCTCCTGCTGCTTTGTATGTAACACTGCAGAGATTGTTGAAGGACATCAGTGGTCACATACCTAGATGCACAAACTGCCAGGTGCTGTGGCATGGGCTGTCAGGTCAGTCACCATCAGAGCAAATTTGAGTGATTGTGGGGCTGTGGTGCTTTGCAGATTTAGTGATCAACACTNGAAGCTAAATGTTATTAATGTTTAATCCAATTTGTGATTCATTTTATGCCAGAAGTCTGAAACAAAATGCTTATTTACCCTGTCTAAAAATTAATTAGGGTTATTATCATATTGATAGGGAGTTTAAAGCCCACTGAAGAAAACAAATTTTAATGACAGCATCAGGTGATAACTTAAAGCAAGAGTGCTTTGCTAGCTTTTTTAACAAAATCCTTTCTTTTTTTCTTATGGTGAATTAAATATTTTGTTCTAAAGTCTAATTACAAGTTGTTTTTGTTAACCATCCAGTTCAGTCTTACTACCAGCATTTGCATTAATACTGTAATTCCAACTAAAAATGTTTCTTTGTGTGTGTTGTAGTTGTGTGCTGATTTCCTAAGTAGCTGCCTGTCTCTGATAATGCTTGTGAACAGGGTAGATAAGGCCTATTAATAAACGTTCTTTCTGGATAGCAGGATATAACTCAAACAGCATGTCTTTTCTACATCAACAGCTTCCCTAAATTAACTTAATAAATTTGTTTTGAAGATTTTCTGGGAAATTGCCTTGGACATTTCTGAAACTAACAAACAACAAAAAAAGGACAGAATTAAGAGGGTAAATTTAGATATTTGTGGTTAAGTAGAACCTGTTGACTCCAGGAGATGCGATGTGATTGTCTGGATGTGTCTGTGTACTTCATCATTCATGTTCACTTTTAGATCTTCATCTCGTTGCTTGGAGAATCTCCAGAGTATATTGAAGAGCAGGCTTAGGTGACTGAATTCAGAAACCTTGCTATATTAGTAATGAGGAGACAGTTTTCTCAATAGACTGTGTTTGTGACTTTTATGTCTGTGTTATTCACCTCCTACTTCTTCCAGATAAAATTTAATCAAAATCAATTCAAAAAAGCCCTCAATTTTGTTTACCTTCACGTAGATGACATTCTTATTGAAAGCACGGGCTTTCAAGTAAACCATGTAGGTTATTAAAAATGTACTATAAGGACACAAACATAGCCCTTCAAAAATCTATTTCCTCTCATGTGATGACTGATGGTACATTTATAAAGAGCATGCCTCTTTTTCTCTTTTGTCTCATCCAATTGTGCTTTGGTGGATAAATAAGCCTGCCCAAATGGTTGTTTAAAAGGCTACTGTGACCTCTTGCTGTAAATTCTGAATAGTTAATAAGCTAAGTTAACCATTGAAAATACATATGAATCAATTTTACAGACACCAGGCAGCAAAGTGAGTAGCTTTGCAAGCTCTTAAAAATAGATATCTTGTTTCAATGTTTTCAGTATTGGAAAGACGTGTTTTGTCGGTTTTTTCTTCCTCCTTCCTAATGATGTAGGTTGGCGGCATGTTTCAGAACCGGTGTTTTGCTTGAAGCCTTGAAAGGGGAGTCAGCAGCGTTTTGCCATCCTCCTTTAAATAAGCTCTTCTTGGCGTCTGATAACAGCCAGCACAAATACAGTCCATTTCTAGGAATGGAGAAGATAGTACCTAATTTATAAGGAAGCTACGACTTCTTTAGGTCACACATGGCATAAAACTTTATTTTAATTTTCCCTCAAGGCATTTTTCAAATAGTTACTCATCATCATGGTATAATATGTCTGTGGTTTCTCTAGAGAAAATACTGTTGGCTTGCTATCTTTAACATCTTGGGGCTAAATTGATTCTTGTATGACCCTGCTCTAAACAACAGCTTTTCATCTGAGGCTACATTTTGTCCCCTTACTTCAGTCTTGCCAACTCACTGTTCTAAGCATCAAGGGATTCATGAGCACACTCAAAATAAGTAGGTGGTAGGGTGTCATGTATGTTTGCATGCCTAGGGTAAGTCTGAAGCTCACTTTCAGAGCTTACTTCCAAGAAGTGAGGTAATTGTTTAGAAAGACAATGTTCTTGGTTGGACAGAATACAAAAGCGACCATTTAAGTTAGTTGCAATTTTTACAGAGGAAAATTCCTGCTGGAATCATTCATTATTTTGAAAGGGACCCTCCCAGTTCTCTGATATTTCTAGAAATACCAGTTTGAAATAACTGCCTCTGCTGTTATGTATTAGTCAGCAGAGGGCACTCTGCTTCTTTGAAGATAAAAAAGTGTGGCTTAAAAATATGGAGGCAAAATGCTTTTCTTTTACGTGCTCTTTTTTTTTTAAAACTTATCACATCTGACAATTCTAATTACTATGAGTTGTGTAGAGGATTATTTTTCCACGTAGTACTTTCTCTCCTGAATTGAAACACAGATACGATTACATGTTTCCTTGTCCTGGTTTAATCCCAGCCTAGCACTACATACCACACAGCCACTTGATCACTACATCCATGGTGCATAGAAGAGTCAGAGAAAAAAATATTAAACCTCATGGGCTGAGCTGAAAGCAGTTTAATAATTGAATCAAAATAAAACATCATAATAATAGGAATGAAAAGGAGAGTGAGAGAGGAACAAAACCTAAGAGAAACAAGACATGCCCAGTACAACTGCTCAGTGCCTGCTGAACGATGCCTAGCCCATTCCCCAGCAGTGATCAGTGCCTCTCAGCTGACTTTCCCTGGTTCATATACTGGCCATGACATTCTGTGGTATGGAATATCCCCTTGATAACTCAGATCACCCGTCCTGGCAGTGCTGCCTCTCAGGTTCTTATACACCTGCTGGCTGACAGAGCATGGGAAATTTGACTGAGCGTAAACATACTTAACAGCAACTAAAACATCAGTGTGTCATCAACATTATTGTCATACTAAATCCAAAACTGTACCAGCTGCTAAGAAGAAAACTAACTTTATCCCAGCCAAAACCTGGACATTCCCGTAAAAGGAGCCTGCTGTTTGTTTCCCTGTGCCCTAGGTTCACCATAGGTTCTTCTCTAGGTCTGAAATGCAGTGCAATTCCTGCAGTTTTCTTGTGTAAGCAAGTAGATGCTAAACTGTCTGAATCAACTAGCCATGACCTCTGTGAAGAGGTGCATCTTCTTCTCAGTTCTAGGTGTTTGAATCTATGAGACCAAGCAAGGCTGTTACTGCTTGTACTCCTAAAAAAAGTCTGTAATGTGGGACGAAGGCACAGGGAGGCTCATGGGAGATATGTTCAATGGTACACTTGTTAAGTGCGAATTCTAGTACTGGAACATTGTCCTTCCATTTTATTTTTTTTTAATGCACTTAGTCGTGTACTGCAGTGATTGACTGAGGTAGCAGATTCTTGTAGGCTTGTGAAGTACAGACGGTTATTTTGCTTGCAAATGGAATGAAAGCTTCAACGTGTCCATGTTTCACTACATTTTCTTCCACAAATCCAACTGAACCACTATACAAAAATTTGGCAGAAAAATCTACCATTTGCAAGACTTATCGAGCACTGTTCTTCAAAAACAGTGAAGCATATTATAAAGGTCTAAAATCTGAGATGTTTATGAAGTAGAAGTATTTTGTTATATGTTGTGTGTACAGTAATTATTTGTAGGATTATAGCACAATAATGGTTGGATGATCTCAGCTTAAAAGTTGTCCTCAAAAGAAAAAAGAAGAAAAAGAACACACCAAAAAAAGAAAAAAAAAAGGGAAAAAATACTTAAAACATTGATATCTTTCTGAAAATATTATTGTATATACATAGAATGGTCTGGAAGGGACCTTAAAGATCATCTAGTTTCAACCCCCCTGCTGTGGACAAGGACATCTTCCACTAGACTAGGTTGCTTAGAGCTCCATGCTTGAATGAGTTTTTGTAAACATTCAGGTATTGCTTGGTGATAATACTATCTTACTATAGATGGAGCAGTAATTTAGATAATTCCTTTTAGCTACAAAAATTTTTGTGAGAGGAGAGCTTGTTGCCAGTTCTTGCCTATGCTGGTTCAAATCTGAAACAGTTTTTCTTAGTTTCTGTCATTGAAGATTTGAATTAAATTTGTAAATAGGTTTTATTGCTTGAAGATGATTTTACCTGTTTGTCCGTCTCAGTTATTAATTGTGAGAACTTGATGAGATTGTAATTTGTTGCTAGTGACTATGTCTAAAAGAAAAAAATTTGATTTAGTTTTATGTTCAGATTATCAGTGTTAGAATTCAAATGCTAAAATTAATTTTTAAAAATGTCAGAACACTAGTAGATATATTCCATTGTATCCTTGGGAATCTTAAGTATTTATATGAACCAAAGTGTCAATCCCAAAACTTCATCAGCCGCTGAAAACCTTTAAAAATTTGTCAGTAAAAGTAACATTTGGAAAACAAGTCAAAACATGACTTAATGGGACCATTTGCTATTTAAACCCAGTAGTAACTTAGCAAAAATAACTTTTTGCTAGTTATTTTGGATCTCTCTTTACTTACATGGACTGTATTTTACTCATTGCTCTGTTTTCTTTAAAAAGGAATTCAGCAAAGCCTGGAGGATAAATTGAATTGTGAATTAATGTCATACACTCCTAATCAAGTGGTTAAATATATATAAATGAATCCTGTAATTGAAGCTATTGTTTACAATTAGAATAAAATTGCACGTGTGGGGTTTGTTTGGGTTTTTTGAAGTATTTTAGAAGTTAATGTAAACAAGTAAGATGTTTAGGCGGGCTTGACTAATTTCAGGGCAGAATATCTAGTCTCCTAACAACACAAAACCCGCTCTTTGGAGGTGATTTACTAAAGCAGTGGAAGGCATGTGGCAGTTGGTTGATCCTTAGAGATATTTCAGAAAGTCAGCCGTAGAATTTCCCCAGCTCTACAAAGCGAAAGTGTTTTCCAGAGAATAAAGTAGTTTCTGTTTCTAGGATCCTCAACAGCAAAAGTGACACAATTTTACAGCACACATCAGGAAAGTATTCACTAGTTGCAAAACTTTAGGACCGGTGTGTGAAAATTTCATCTAAGGTGCTACATTTAGTACCTGCAGGAGGTATGAAAGTGCCTAATTTATAATCCATTGAAATGTAACATGCCACACACACAAAAGTAAATATTAGTTACGATTTTTTTTGTGATAGGTTTTTGCAACCTGCTGTTCAGTTTTGCACAGTGATGTCATCTTCCAGCGTAGCTTTATAGCCATGCCAGTATTTGAAGAGTGTAACACCCTATGCAGTCATTAACAAGCAAAGTTGTAGTGTTTAAAAGTTGTAATGCTTAAAGATCTCACCTTCTAAGAAAGAAAGTAGGCAAAAGTATTGAGGATCTGGAGAGTTAGAGGTATGAAACTTTTATGAGAGGATAAAAGAGCCTATAATTTCTGTTTAATAAATCTTCATATTTTAGTTTATAGGTGGAACGACTAGAGCCAGTGAAAAATATAAAAGGAGAATTAGCATTTAAAATCGGAAGGTGAAATTTCTCTTTTGCCTCTATCATCACTGCAGTTGAGGAGATTATTGCATTATCTCTGTGGAGTTTAAGTCTTGTGTCTGGTATATAAGGCAATTTACCAGGGATATAGTACCATGGAGGTGAAAAAATGCTCCAGGATAGTACAATTATGTTAGTAATTTTTGGAGACGTAAAATTTTTGAGTAGTTCCGCAGAAGTGGCATACAATTTCCTGCCTTCATGGAATAGTTTACTTCCTTCATGGAACTGTTTACCTGCACAGTTTACATCTGCTTATTCCATACCTTAATTCTTGAGGATGTTTTGCAAATAACCAATTTGGTCGTAGGATTATTAAAATATGATTTAATTATGGGAAGTCATGAGAGTTGTGTAATACTTAGAGTGCACATTGTATACACTGTTTTCGTTTGCATGTTTGTGTAGCATTTGAGTAGCCCTGTAATGGCATTACTAAGGTGAGCACAGATCCACGTCACAGGTTAGTTTACACAGGTTCTGTGTGTGTTGCTTTGAAATTCTCTTGGATTTCAGTTCGCACAACTGAGATTTCGTCCTTTTACTATAAGGAAACAAAGAAGCTGTTATACACCCTTATTTCTCCCTTTGTGCCTTCATTGTTGTTTATATCTTCATGTTGCAAGTGGAGTCGTGGTGAGGAAGATGCTGCTCTAACAGGTTTTGTGAGGGTTTGGCAGCCTTATATGTAAATTACCATGTAGCACATACTGACTGTCTGACAGCTGCAGCATTCTCAGTCTTTAAGTGTTACAATAGACATCCATAGTTGCATTTAAGTTCAACCTACCAGAAAGTGTTGGGATCATCCAAAGTTGCTGTGGTATTGTCATTCTGTAGCTGGGATTTTGGAATGTGGTGATTGTCCTGCTCTGCTCTGCTCTACACTGTGGTGGCCTTACCTTGAGTCTAGTGTCTGGTTTTGAGTGCCAGAATACAATAATATTAAACTGTTAGGGAGTGTCCAAAGGAGGGCCATGAGGATGGTTCATGAAGAGCCTTGAGGGGAAGCCTTGTGAGGAGTGGCTGCAGTTGCTTGGTCTGTTCAGCCTGGAGAAGAGGAGACTGAGGAGAGACCTCATAGCAGTTACTTCCTCGTGAGGGGAAGAGGAGGGGCAGGCAGTGATCTCTTCTCTGTGGTGACAGTGACAGCACCTGAGGGAATGGCCTGAAACTCTGCAACAGGGGAGTTTTACACTGGATATTAAGAAAAAATTCCACCCAGGGGGTGGTTGGGCACTGGAACAGCTCCCCAGGGCCACAACACCAGCCTGAGAGAGTTCAACAAGTGTTTGGACAATGCTCTCAGTCACATGGTGTGACTCTTGGGGTGTCCTGCACAAGGCTGGAAGTTGGACTTCATCATCCTCGTGGGTCCCTTCCAATTCAGGGTATTCTGTGATTCTCTGTCTTAGTATGTTTCAACAAAATGTAAAACACTCTAAATTAGAGATGTTTAATGAAAATTGTGGCATGATTTTTAGACAGGAACATATAAGTCTTGTATTCATGAACACCTGAAGTCACATCAGTGTTTTAATACAGTAATATAAATACAAGAAAATTGCATGGTAGAATGGGCAGGGAAGTGTTTAGTTTTCCATTAAATTATAAACATTTTGGATCAGAAGTGTTATAGATGGAAATATGACAAAGCCAATTCCATAATTAATAATAGGAATTTATTTTGCAGTCGCTGTAAAAATTTAGAGTCCGAAAATCCCACGACCACAACTTGGTCGTAACAGCCACAAGTCTAGGAAACAGAGCTGTCTCAGGGATCCAGCTCTGGGTGAAACAGCGGCCTGACAGTGTCAGAGTCCCCCTCTGTTTTCACGCCACTGTCCTGGTGCAGTACATTTTTATTCTTTTTATTTAGCCTCAAGCAAAAATCTTTACTGTGGACTGAATATTCATGCAGTCATCCTTCATGGAGAAGCTATTCCTGGCCAGCGATGATCACCAGTGGTCGATCATGGCCCTGTATATCGNTGCATTAATTATACCCATACATAACAAGAAGCTACTTCAAATCTCTTTTCTGAGATCTCCCACAAGTTTTTTATGTTATAATTTTGGATGTTCGTGCATATAATTCTTGAAAATGTACTTACTAAATATGCTGTCTGGGTAGGTCCTGACTTTCTAAAAATCACTGCTGTAGAAAATTCAAACTTGCTTCATGCATGAAATTGAAACTTTAGCTTTCATTCATATTTTTTGTATCATATAGTATGATCCAGAAGCCGAAGAATTGCTTAAGGAAAGTGATATTATTGTATTTATTTTATTACATTATCCATTCCAACTGTGTCAATAATGTTCTCTTTTTCCTACTTTGTCTGGTGACCTGATCTCAAACAAAGCTAGGTAGTGAATGGTTTTTAGCAATAAAAACAGAATGTGTAAGGAAACATTTAAGTAGTTCTTCACCTTTGAACAAAGCAGTTCTTTGCTTTTGCTGTCCATCACTCCATTAACATTAATTCAGGTTTGGGGGAGTTTCACAAGAAAACCACCACTGGCAGACACTTGGCAGCAAGCAGATGATCTATTTCTTAGTTTCTCCTGTTCAGTCAGTGGTTTTCTTTATCTGTCTGTCAGCTAGGTCTGAAATCCTGTTGCAGTTTTTATGAGAGAAATTTCAGACTTGAGAACAGTTTCTGGTTCATAATTCAGTTCAGCCACAGGACTGCAGTAGCCTGTGGCAACATCAGATTTCTGGGGTGGCTGTCCCCTCCAGTCTTTAGGTGGTACCTGCTTTTCAAAGGAGCCGAACATACAAGTAAAAAAACAAAGTGAAGAGAAGAAGGGCCTGTGGCTTTTCCCATACCATGTTTATGGAGAGGCTTTCCTGGCATGCTTATTACGAATCAGGCATTTGGAAAACATGCTCTACTTCTTGCTTTACCCTTCCATTTTCACTGGTACCATGAATTGTCCAGGAGAGATGACAGGCCAGTCTTCTGACTTCTATCAATCTCTGGGCATTTTGGCTTATATTGATGAAGTTTTGTCTCAGAGGTTTGGCTAGTGTTTCATTCTGAAGATTTACNAAGAAAGATGACTGATTTAGTTCCTCCTATAGCTGGAAAAGTGAAATACATTTTTGGTATTAAACATTTTTATTTACTCAGTTTATTCTGCTAATTGCTATTGTTGTCATAACCACTGTGGTTCAGGAAAATATGTACAGCATTTTGGTAAAACCTAGTTTAATTTAAATGCAGACAAATAGCCAAAGAAAGCAAGTGCTTCACAGTAGTGAAATGTCAACTCACTGGTCTTATGCAATTCTAACCACCACTAATATAGTCCCACAAACCAAAGAACAGAGAAAGTATGAACCTTTTTCTTAGTAACAGTGCTGAATTACTAGAACTTTTTCAGCTCTTTTGAAGTAGGTTCTGTAGGATCAGGTATTTCTTAGTAACTTGGGAATGATTTTGCATTGGGAAAATGGAAATTATTTTCCATTATTTTCCCATTACTATAAAAATAAGAGATGATAATAAAGATAATAAGTAGAAGACTGAGGTGATGAAGCCTAGATACAAGAAAACCCACACTTTTGTAGGTATATAATGGATTTGGCAAAAAGAGTATTGCCAGGAAAACCAGCATAAAGCTGTAACACTGTTGAAGCTCAGAATCAGTTTTTTACTCTGCCCATAGTTTTCTGAGGGGAATAAAGGAGGAGAAGACATGATTGCTATTTCAAGATCTTCTCAAATGGAGATGTCATGATTACAGTTCCCAAAAATTCCAATTTTCTTATTCTGGAATCCTGCTTTAAATACTTGTAGAAATCGGTGAAGAAGATCCTAAATGTATGAGGCATTGTTTTCCAAAAAGAGTTGAGTAAGTGTTTACAAGATTTCTGGTAAATAAAGGGGAAATTCTTATATTCCCAGAAGGCCATGGAAAATGTGTGCTGTTGTCAAAAGTGTGTTGAACTGAACAGTCACCTACGCCATCTAGATCTTGGTTGTGAAACAACTGAGTTGAACTATCAGTAGTTAAATCTTAATGACTAGTTTGAATTTGGTGGTACTTACAGAATCCTTCAGTTTTGTCTGTTACTTTTATTTTTTTCTTTGTTTCAATGTTATGGTAACAATTACTGGTGTCCCAAAAGAAAGAAGTCTAAGAAGATGCAATTTTCCCGAGAGCAACTTCACTCCCTGTGATGTTAGCTTAAAAGTACCTCCTTTTTGCATCTTCACAATCATCTTCATGATATTTGATTTTTCAAATTGAACATACATGTTGGTGATATAATCAATGTGAAGAATTACTAAGCTTGTTCATTGTATATGAGCTGTCTGCAAACATAGAAAATGAGGTACATTTTACTGTTTTGTTTGTTTTGAATTAGGTCCATGCACTATTAGTTCGAGAAGTTGATGTAGAGAAGGTGTCAAGTTTTGAGAACCCATATGTAGATGCAATAAGAAGCTTATGGAATGACCCTGGAATTCAGGAGTGTTACGATAGACGACGGGAATATCAATTATCAGATTCAACTAAATAGTAAGTACATGGTAGCGATGAACAACTATATATAACTTTCTGTTTCTAACAAAGTAATTTTTACTTTTTAGCTTATTGTACTGTGTATCTGTGTACATGTTTGTATGCATAAGGTGCACAAACATATCCAAATATACACGTACTAAATTGAATTAAGGAGTGGCACACATCTATTTTAGGGTTATATGTGTGCTTATTTCACAAAATGACAGTCTGTGATCATTCAAAGTCTTAAATTAGCATTCTAACTAGGGATGACTAATTTGGGGGGATTTTTGTTAAACCTCTTCAGCTTACTCTCTTACAACATATAATCACAAATGCAAGACAGGCAAAAATAATTTAATGTAGTGTGACAGTAGTGAATACTGGGAAGTGCTATCAAAGTAGACCTCCATACAATTCATAAAGATTGAAATGTCCAAGAACTCTTATTTTCCAGATTTTCCAGTTTCCCTCTCTGGCATTTGCAGTCTTAGTGGTGAGGTAAACAGTACTAAACAAAGGGATTTGTTTTATACCGAACTGTCTTTCTATTATGGAAACAAAGTCTAAACTTTAAAGAACATGGCTGCCAGGAAGAAATCAGGAAAGCACTTCAAGTTAAATTGTTTGTTCTACAAGATCAACAATAATAAGCACGCATATGTGACTAAAAAATACCTGAAATGTTACCCCTTTATTGGGACTGGAATCTGATTAAAAAACAATGTGAAATTTGTCATTGGAATCTGATGTCTGCCTGAAGGTTTACTCCATGAATCTTAGTTATTTTTTAGTGATGTAGCCTTTTTTAGCTGATGTACAGCTCAGGTGAAATTTCTCATCTGCTGTCAAAGAAGCAGGTGATGGCCTTTTGATGTTGACCTGTGCTATGGAAGACAGCATGGTTTGTTGTTAAAGCCATGGTGAAAACCTCCATGGGTTCTACATTGACTTTTGTATTAGCTATGAAAAAAAATTATTCCAGTGATATAATTCCAGTCTCCATTTGGCATGTGTACATGAATGAAAGCCTCTTACTTAAGAAGGTGCACAGTGAAGCTTCCATTAAGCTCATTGTAGCAGGACATTAGACATGACAGGTGTGGAATGACATTCATCTGCTCAGTAATCTAAGCATCCTTATCTAGTAATGCACTTTATAAGGGAATTAGTCAAGACAAACTTACTGGGATCTTGCTGATAGAATTTAGGCAGCTGAAGACCTATGATTGCATGACGTAAGTCTCCTCAGACCTTTTGCAATATTATCACCACGCCATGACTTCCCTTTGCCCTATGCATAGAGTTTCTGTTGTCCTGTGCAGTTCTCTGTCCTGGTTACCTTCCCAACCCATCATTTTTGCATGTATATTTTGGTGTACAGTAGTGCAAAGCACAATGGCATCTCCCTTGTATTGTTTAGATTCTCACTGTCCCCAAACATACCACACTGTGTTTTGGTTTTAGGTGGTAAGGAAACAAAATAATATTACATAAAGAGAAAAATTTCAGGATGCATAAACAGTGATAAGAAAGTTTTAGAGACACATTACTAACAATATATTTTCACATTGTTTCATTCACATTGTTTCTGTACTGAAATGAGTGGCAAAGTTAAGTTGAAGGTGAAGCAGAGTTCATCTCATATTTTCAATTTCTTATATTTGTAGGTCCTAACTTTCTTTCCACAACAGATGAGATACTGGTTTTAAAGTTGAAATAAATGTATGTATTTTGTGTGCTCTACCTTAGAGGCTAAAAATAGAATTATCTCCTAAGTAGGAAATAATGATCTGATGCTACTTCAGATCAGATTGTGCTGAATACCATAGTTTTGATCTACTTTTAATTAAATTGGCGCCATAGTGGATCTTTTGAGTAGCATTTAAAATAGTAGGGAATAATCATTAAGTAAGTATTAAAAAAAACCTCCTAGTACATTGTCTTGCAAAAGATACATGTGCTAGTTGATTGGTTATTTGTCAAGCTCAGGATGTTTAGCAGTTTACCATGAGTTTTTGCAGATTTGGTGACTTTATAATCGTTCATACTATGGATTTCTGCAAAATCTTTTAAATTAGACTTGTTAATCACTGTATATGAGGCTTAGAAAAGCCTCTATGTATACTTATGCTTGCAAGTAGAGTCTTTTCCAGGTATGTAAGTCCACTAAAAAAATCAGCAGACACAAAAGAAACATTGTTTCAAAAATACAGTGTGTGTTTTCCAGTAAAACCCCCAAACAAATTTATTAGCATTATATCCCTGTTACAAAGCAATTGCTTTAAAGTTACTACTGGGATTCGCAAGGCAGTAAGACAGAAAAAAGCACTTGGTGCTCATTGTCTTCTGACTTGATGTATGAACCAGAATGGTTTGTTGTCCACCAGCTCTCTTGTAAGCATATGTGCCAATATCTGGTAAGCATATGTGTCAATGTCAGATGTGTTCTTCATTCATCCCTTGCACAAGCCTCTCATCTTCTCAGTAGTTTTCCACTGTGTTTTTCTAGTAGTAGTAGTAGTAGTAGTAGTAGTAGTAGTAGTAGTAGTAGTAGTAGTAGTAATATTTTCAGTCTGCTGGCTATATTGCTCTTTTCTGCCATCAGTCTTCAACAAGGTTAAGTGCTGAGTCGTGCCCTTGGGTCACAGCAAGCCAAGGCAGTGATACAGGTAGG
>VXBC01007393.1:91194-103628 GCA_013399945.1 Ploceus nigricollis
TCTGGAGCACAAGTCCTGTGAGGAGCAGCTGAAGGAGTTTGGGGTCTTTAGTAAAGACTAAAGCTGGGGGTCTGGAGTAAAGGGGGCTCAGGTGTAAACTTAACACCCTCTACAACTGCCTTGAAAGGAGGGGTAGCCAGCTGGGGGTCAGACACTTTTCCAGGTAACAAGAGGTAGGACAAGAGGACATAGCCTCAGGTNTTCAGTCTGCTGGCTATATTGCTCTTTTCTGCCATCAGTCTTCAACAAGGTTAAGTGCTGAGTCGTGCCCTTGGGTCACAGCAAGCCAAGGCAGTGATACAGGTAGGGGCAGAGTAGCTGGAAAGCTGCCCAGCAGAAGATGACCTCAGGGTGCTGGTTGTGACAGCAGATGAAGATGAGCCAGCTTGTGGCTGAGAAGGCCAGTGGCATCCTGGCTTGGACCATAGTGTAGTTGTCAGGACCACATCTGTTATTTCTTGTATCAGAAAGACTGTGGAAGGGTTCATCCCCCTGCAGTCAGCACTGCTGAGGCCACACCTCAAATCTTATGCCCAGTTCTGGCCCCCTTACTCAGGACAGACACTGAGGGACTGGAGCATGTCCACAGAAGGGGAACAGAACTGGTGAAGGGTCTGGAGCACAAGTCCTGTGAGGAGCAGCTGAAGGAGTTTGGGGTCTTTAGTAAAGACTAAAGCTGGGGGTCTGGAGTAAAGGGGGCTCAGGTGTAAACTTAACACCCTCTACAACTGCCTTGAAAGGAGGGGTAGCCAGCTGGGGGTCAGACACTTTTCCAGGTAACAAGAGGTAGGACAAGAGGACATAGCCTCAGGTTGCACCAGGTGAGGTTAATTTTTCTGAGCATCAAGAATAATTTCTTTTTGGAAAGAGTTGTTAAGGATTGAAACAGACTGCTCAGAGAGGTGATGGAGTCACCATCCTAGAGTTGTTCAAGAAGTAAATGGATGTTGTACTTAGTGCTATAGTCTAAGCGACAAGATGGTTATTGATAAGTGTTGGACTTAATGATGTTTGAGGTCTTTTACAATCTAAATTATTCTCTTACTACACATAGTCTTTTTCCTGTTGTTTTATTGTTTCTAAATTACATTTCAGGTTTCTAGTATGTCCTGTATAACATATTACTTTCACTTTATGCCATCTTTTGACCTGTTTTGTTATTCTTTGTCATTGTTAGCTTAATTTTTTATGTTTTTATACCCGCTGCTTGTACTCTGGTAGAATACATCCAGTGTATGTTTACTAGAAGAGATGGGGGTAGTGTCTAAGAAAGAAAATTCCTTGCATTATGGAGAACTTCTTGAAGGCTTAACAAATTCATTCTATTCTCTTTCCTGACCATTGGATCCTCCAAAGCTTGGATGTTCACGTTGTTTTAAAATCAACTTTTAGACTTCTCTGTAGTAAAGTCAAGAGCACCTGAGGTATACAGAGGTTATTCACTTTCCATGTGCATTACTGGGTGACTTAGCCACTTAATTACCATCAAACTACTTCCCTTTAAGATGCTGTCTCACAGTGTAAAACAGATGTAAACTAATAACATGGAGAATTGCCTTTAGTAGTAGCTATGTGAGATAATTCAGAATATACTGTACCAGCTGCCTAGACCTTAACCCAAATGTGAAAAGGCTACCAGTCAACAGTTTGATTGTATCATAACTTTTCAAAGCCTAAAGAAAGGACAGTCAATAGTCTTCTGTGTTAGAGAATTTGGGTTGCAATTGGAATATTTGAAGATTCATCACCGTTTTTCTCTAGTATGGCATAGGGGCTTACCATTCATGAACAAAATGTAAGAAGCATTAAGACCTAGAAAGTGTCCCAGAGCCTTGCTTGGCTTAGATTCTCAATTTCATCTTTTGCTGGCCACATGAAATTGAAGTATTTGGCTGCTGTGTATGTCCAGTCAAGGACTTTCTAGTTGCTACACAAGCGCTGAGCGTATCTGTTTAGTTTCCCTTCCATGGCTATGTTTTCTAGCACTTCAGATAATTAAATATAATTTTCCCATTAGTGTGTTAGCTATGCCAGTGGGTATCTATAGCACATTTTGTTATTATGTAATGTACTGTTTCTTTAGTCATATGTGCCATTGCATTCTCATACATGTATAGTCTTTCAAGCTTTTGTTTCTGCATTTGCCGTCAGCTTTAACAGCTCAGTTCCTGCAGTTGCACAGATTTGCATATACTGTGAGCTCAGGTAGTTGGACAGTTAGTATAGAAATGCAGATTCCCATACTTTACTGTGTAATAAGAGCTCAAGGGTGTGAATCTAAGGTCATATCACTGATTTTTAACAGGAAAGAAAGATATGAAACCTAGTGATGTCTGCTCAGTAAAGTACACCTTTTGTAAAACTTGTTGCAGAAGGTGTAAGGCTTTGGTCATCTAGTAATTTTTCTATGACCTTATTCCATTTGATTTTGAAGTATTTTCAAAACTTCAGCTAAACAATTCATTTATACCTGTCAGCTGAAAATATCATCTTCCTTTTGTGTTACTCTTCTGAAACAGGTAAATTTTGGTGGAATTAGCACCTGTTAAATAGAATGTGCTTGGGGGTACACGGGGGCAAGATCAGCACATGAATCTTAAGTTTTCACTAACGTAGTTTAGTCCATTTCTTGGCATTGCCTTTAGCAATAATTTTTTTATTTCATAAAGCTGTTGGGCACTCTTATAGCATGATGGGTCTTTCAGAAGTAGTAATACTGTCCAAAATTGGGACCTGCTATGAAGCTGAACTGATATCAAATTCTGAACAACTGTCTGGGATATCTGTGTAGCAGTCATTAGATTGTAGTGGCAAAACCGTATAGTCGTATAGTGATAATTTAAAAGATGCATAAGTACATTATTATTTAATAAACTGTTGATTCGTTCTTGCTTACTTTCATTTGTAAAAATGTACCTGAAGGTCCTAAAGCTATACTTGAGAGCAATTTGTGTTGTAGAATCATAGAGTCTACTTCTGTGTATTCACAATTCACACAGCCTTATTTATGGTTTAGAGTAAAGTAGAAACAGCAAATAAAAATGGTAGTCTTAAATTCAAAGATCAAGTACTAGCAGCAGACCTATGATAATCCTATCTTATGCCTCAGATATAGTCCCAAAAATAAAAGCAATGTCTGAAGAAAGATGGGACGTGCATACCAAAGTACCGCTTCCCATACAAAATCTGCAGGTTATGCAACACAACTTGGGAAATTCAGAAAGGAAAGTGGGACTATGTAAAGCAATATACAGTATGTATTTCTTTCAGGATGTTTTTTTCATGCAGCACCAAACATGTTCTTAATGACTGTAAAATTTTCACACCACAGTTCCTAAAAATAAAAATTTGCATGAGTATTTGTTTATTTGGTGACTTTTCTTTTTAGCCTTTGCTAAGGTTGGGTTTTAATGAGGTATGAAATTGAGGAAGACAGCTAGGTAGGACTTAGGTGGAATATGGATAAAAACAATGCTGTACAGATTTCTTCCTACCTCACTTCAAACTATAGCTTAAGATGAGACAGTTCTGGAAACTGGTAATTTACTTCAACTTTTCATCAATGCTGTAGAGTCTTAGAAATGCAAACCTCTACAGAAGCTCTGAGAACACAGCCAGTACTAGTTTACATTTAGTTTTGTATGCTGAAAATCAGTTCCGTTTACTGGACTGCTGCCTCTCAGCATAGAGAACACTTGTGTCAATTATTCTGGCAGCTCTGTGAGGCAAGAAAAATCCTGCTACAGCAGCTTTAGCATTTTGCATATGTGCTGTTGAAAGTCAAGCCAGTTGTATGTTTTCTCAAAGATGCAAAAAATAAAGACTTTTGTTTTTCAGCACATGGTCCAAATTAGTGCTAGGGCTTTTTAGGAGAGTGGCCTCATCAACTGGCTCAAAGTTTTGCAGAACAAATTAAAAAACTCCAACCCCACCCCAAAACCACACCAGACTCCAACTACAATATGGAGTATAGCTCAACCCTGCACCAGAAGAGTCAGGCTCCAAAGGACAGAGATACATCAAATCTTACTAAACATCTTGCATAATTATCTTTAGATACAGACTTCGGTTAGGTTTCTGTTTTCTCTTGCACTGCTATTATCTGTGTATGAAATAGAGCATTTTGTGAGGGTCATACCCATGAACTATCTTAAGGAAAAAACTGGTTTTTTGCATGAAACCTCTGAACTTTGGGGTTGAAAAGATGTAAATGTTTATGGTTACTATTACCAAAATCTGTCTTGTCATTGAATGCAATGAGAAAGCATTTGCATGTGAAATGTTGCTGGTAAGGCTTGCTTTTATAACTGTGGTTATACTGAAATCACCAGCAAACTTATGTTAAACAACAGAATTTGTAGAATTTCTTGAGGTTTGTCCCTTCCCTGTTCCCTGTATTCTCATTCTTCCCATAGAGATGTGTTGGCTGGCCGGGTGATAACAAATCACTTTTGATACTGACCTTTCTATCAGTGTCAATAATTACTTCTATCTCAACATGTTTGATTTTATTCAGATATTTATAACATAGTGTTTCTGGTATGGTGCTAGTCAGATCCTTTCTCCTCAGCAGTGTGTTTCAGATGCATTCTGCTGTCCAGGGACTTCTGTGCTCAAAGTGTCTCTCAGACTCCTAAGCACAGGGTTTGATAGTGTGCTAGTGAGCATTAATTCAGCACCTTGCTGCATCAGTTTTGCCTGCGGAGTTTAGGAAAAGTTATTAGACAGTACTGATGAGCAGACTAGTCTAATTTTTAACCTCAGAAAGGGAAATTATCTTAGAGATGGATTGAAGGCTGTATGCTTTCTACCTTTGTCTGCCCATGCCTTACTGCCTGCACGTGATCAATTAGTCTATACGCTGAACATAGTTTAATATTACAGAAATTCATCCTATGGATTTATTCCTTAGAAAATGCTTCTTTATCACCTGATTTCTTGGAAAAATCTGACCTCAAAGATGCTGGTAAGTAGTAGCTCATAGCTGGAGGAGGGTGTTTATTTGAAGTGTCTGCCCCATGTTGATGGTGCTCCAAGATCTTGATTTCTGTAAGTAAATTCAAGTAAGTTTTGAAGGTCTGTCTTCATTAGGTGGTGTAGTCCTAGGAAAATAAGGCTCAGTATTGAGCTACCTGTTCATGGTGACTGGAGTCATACTCAGTTTATTAAAGAACTTTACTGGTTCAAACAACTGTGGTCTGCTTATTAAGCTTAGGGTTCTCACTTCTTTGCTCGATTTCCATATGGGAAATACATGTAGGAAAGTACAGAGTCAGTCTATTCCCATAATCCTGTTCCTACTGTTTGTTTGGAAATGTGGACCTACAATACCTTTGACATGTGCTTTCTTTCAACAGCGTTGTTAGCATCTCCCTAGTCTGGCAGCTTCCCTGAAGCTGGCTGCATGCTTGGATGTTGTCATAGGTGATATAAAGCGCATTAACGATAATTACTTAGCTCTTGTGCTGACTGGGAAACAAAAGTCTTCCTCTGCTTCTGGTCAGCGTGCAGATTACGGGCGTGTTGCTAGATGCTGGCAGCTTGTCCTGACGTCAAGGGAGGTCCACTGCCAGCAGCTCATTACATACTCATCGCCTCAGTAATGCACCTTCTGTCTGTCACTATAGCAACCCCCTTGAAAATTACCTCAGCAGCCACTAAAATTCACTTTTATTAAAGCTAATTACAGATATAATTAACTTTAGAAACTTGGTCTGTATTATAAATTTACTCAGAAACATGTATTTTCTCATTTCCCCCCGTTTCTATAATGCCTAGCTGAGTAGGTACTGTTTGGGTGAGAGGCCATATAGCTACAGTGTGACTCATCAAAACAGGATTTCTCAGTAGGTGGTGAAAATGAACTCTGAGTACCATGTAGCTGAGACCTAAATGTCTTGCACAGTTGCTACTACCTGTACAACCAAATTTCCTGTGGTAGTGCTGGTGGTTACTCACTGTTGAACTAGACCTCAGGATGGCTTACAGAGCATATTGTTATTATGACTTTAAAATTTGAAGGCAATAAACTGAAAAAATACCTGGCCTGTGCAATTATTGGCTACTCTCCTTTTGTGTAAGATTGTAGCTATGTCAAGTCTTGTGGTTTGCTTGCAAGAGTGCATGTGTAGCCAGTTGTAGTATACATTGGAGAGTTAAGTACATTGGTAAGACTGATTGCAGGATTTGCTAATCCATTTTGAATTAAGCATCTGCCCTAAAACACACTCTGCATTTCTCTAATGTGTTTAAATTTTTTTGTTTGTATGTAGGATTTGTTTGCCCAGGAGGGCAGTATAGTTGTCAGTACTTTAGGGCTGCATTAGCTAAGTGTTTTAGAAACAAAGAGAATCAGTTTATTAGTAAGCAGATACATACAAAAGCCCATCACATTTTCATTTACTTCTCATCCATCTGCATTAAAAAACTCAACACATTTCATATAGCTGTGGCTTCACAAATTTTCTTCTGGTTGCAGATAAGCCAGTGGAGGAAGTTACTCCACCCTGCTTTCCTGCTGGAGTTTATGGACTTGCCACATCCTAGGACATATCCATCAAATAAACTGTAATCGGAACAATTTCAGTAGTGTTTCTTCACTATTCCAAATAATTCTGACAGAAGTGTGTACTCAAGCTATCGCATAAGTTAAAGAGCTGGCAGCTGGGGATAGGCAGAGGAGCAGCTAGGGTGGTCTGGAGCCAACAGAGTTGAAAGCAGAAGACAATTGGCATTAGCTAGCACTTTTGATGTTTTAATTTAAAGTTGCGGCCTGATAAAGTAATTTAAAAATAAATAAATTACTAGTTTGAGAAGCTGTAGGATGTTTAAAGCTTATGTGTGGAATGCTGCACTTCCCTGGTGATCAGGGAATTTCTTTAAGCCCCAGCTTTCATGAGGGTAAAAAAAATGTTAAATATCCAATTCTTTTGGTACAAAGAAGATTTAAAAGTCTTTATTGTGACAATAAATAAACCATGGTAAGCCAAATAATAAAATCTCAGTGTTACAGGAACAGTTAGAATAGTAGTATGTGAAAAATGTTTGCTGCTGGTATATCTTTAAATATTAATTGTATTCTAGTTGTCTTCTCCTTTTATGTAGTCAGCTGCATTCACTTACATATTTCCTCTCAGCATTTTGAAATAGTGACTCAGCTCAACAACCAGTTGTTCAGAATAATCAGACTGTCACCCCACCCCTTCTACTGCAGTGCAAAAATCCATTCTTGTGCTTCATAAACAGAATATGCCTTGGGTTTTGTCTGTGTAGTACTGTGGATGTAGAGATGTAGTGTTTTGCAATTAATACACAAGTTATGATAATGTATTGAGGTTATGTGTGTTAATTTGCTCACATTGGTATTCTTGGAAGATTGCACCTGACTGAAAAGGGACATTTTATTTCTGTCATATCAAAAGTCTTCAGACAATGATATAAAACAGTGCATAAGATGGAAACACCCTGATGTCAATCCCAATGATAGATGTTCTTAAAGAAAATAGCGGTTTTTTTAAAATTCTTACTTTATTTTAGAGGTTATATAAATTTTAAAAGAGACATGTGGCATTTTTAGTGATTTTAGAATATCTTGAAGGCAACTTTGTGTTGCTGCTGCTGGCAGAGCTTTCGGTTTGATTTTCAGAAACAAGTTTAATCCCCCTGAAGTTGATAGCAGAACACGAAGTTACATATCTTCATGGTGTAACAGGAAGTGTAATTGTCTGCAGAACTGTCAGTAGCAGAAAATACCAGTTCCTTTGCTTCAGAACAGCAGTGCAAAACTTGATTGAAATCTGAATTTCAGCACAAGTAATTTTTCAGCAGAAGTTAAAAGAGTCTGTTAAAATAAAATGTAAAGAAACTTCAAAAAAAACAGGAAAAACCCAAACAAAACCAAAAACAGAACAAACAAACAACAAAAACAAACAAACAGAAAAACCACAAATCAAAACTAAAACGATTTTTTTCTATCAATTTCATTGACAATTTGCAATATGATCACAGCATTAAAATAGCAATGGTAAAAGACTTCAAGTTGTACAACTAAGACCTAAGATATTTTCATTTAAATAAATTGAAACAATAATACATTAATTTATTAAGTTGTAAGTTAGAAGAAAAAGGCATAGGGGCTAAATATTACTGGAAAACAAACAAAGAAAAAAAGCAGGATCTATTCTAAATGGCTTTTGTTAGCCTGTAGATTCTGATTATGATTGTCAAAAAGATTTTCTTTTTTTAGGGTTTGGTGCATCCTTCTGTTTTGTTTGGGTTTTTTGGGTTTTTTTCTGTGAGATACTCCTACTGGTTTTGACACTAATTCCTTGAGTTTGGGTTTGAATGTATAATTCAGGACAGTTCTTAGAGAACTCAACACTCTAACCTGTTAAGTGAAAAAATCCAGAGAATTAAGTAAGACTCCATAAGGATGCATAAGGACTCTTCTGTGGACTGTGTAGGCTCTGTTGGGGGCTACAGGTGAAATGAGTGAAAAGGTAGTGACCTGTGTTTGGTTACTGAGTGAGCAGAACTTGAGCATAAAGGATGAGGAGAAGGAAAAGGTAAGTATTTTTTTAAGGATAAAGTAGTGTTTCTGACACTTGGGACAAAAAAACCCCAAAAAACCTCATCTGCTCATGTATTGATTTCTAGAAACACAAATGAGATGTAACAATTTAATAGTATCCATCCCTTTGATTTATCATTTTTCTAAAATCAACCAGATGTGCATTACCAGAGAGTAGTATGTCCACTGTGCAAAGATGCAGTAACCAGGCTCAGCTTGGAGACCACAGGTAAAGCTAGCCAAAGGAATGCAACAAGACATTGTGTAAATGGGCAACCTGTCAATTTTTTCAGTTAAAATTCTCTTGCTCTTGTGAATACCACTGTAGCATGTAATGACTGGCAATCCTTCTTTATATCCTTCCAAAATTTCACCACAAAATAAAACTAATTGTTCTGTGGGTAGGAGGGAATAAGAATCTAGTTCACTTTCTTATGATGATGGTTATGGATTTCATTCACTTTTATTTTTTTCCTTTTCTACCAACAAATTGATGATGAGCTTGTTCCTGCTGCTTTTTGTTTAAAAAACCCTGATGGCAGATCCAGTGCTCAGACTCTCAAGCCTTTTTCTCACTGCCAGAAACCAATTAGCATTATCCAAAAATATTTTCAGACTAGTCCCTTCTGGCTTAACGAAGATCGTGTTCATTACATCTTTCTCATGTTGGTATTTACTATTGAATTGATTCTCCATGAATAAAACATAGTGAGGGAAATTTGATAATTTTATAATTGAGCCAATAATAATTTGGCTCTTCCCAAAGCTAACAAATTCTTCTATATTTTTGCTGTAAGGTAGAAATTAAACTTGTTTGTTTCTGTCATTGTTCAGGATAACTTCTCATTATTTTATTAAAAAGTAATTCAGAACATCTAGAAGAAGTCTGATTATTTCTTGTGTGGGCTTATTTAAAAAGAGTACCTTCACTAATTACTACAAGGTAAAAAACATGTTCAGAAGTTGGTGACACTTCATCATCATTTTTTAAATCACAAAACCATTGCTCTCATCCCCCTAGAATGAATGAGGGGATCCGTACATTAGTTTATCTTCTCAGTGGCTAACTGTAGGTTACTTTTCTGCTGTACTAGCCAAATGTCCAAGAACTTGTTTTCCTCTAGCAGTCCTTCTGCCACATGTTCACCATGGGTAGAGCGTAAGCTTCCTGATGCACTGACTTCATTAGATGTCCAGCTCCTGGACACACACATGGGTACCTTCTTTTTTTGGAGGATGTTTTTCATGACAGCTAATTAAAACCTTCAGTACACTGGTGCTTTATGGTTGAAACTCACCATTAGCCAATAAGCAGAATAGGTCTATGTTGTAGTTACTGGACCTTTACAAGCAATTTTATACAATTTTGGGTTATTTGCTAGCCAGCTGGAGTGTGTTTCAAGTACTGCAGACTTACCAACCTAATCAGAAGTTTCGGTGGGAGTGCAGGAGTTCAGGTGCCAGAGATCCCAATAATTACTTTGTGCTGCCTTCTGGTAACAAGATCTGGGGAGTATTTTAATTGTCAGTGTTTGGTCTTTTCCATTTTTAACTTATCTTCCTGTCATTTTATAACTGTAATGATCTATTACCAGTCAGTTACACCAGACTGCTATAGACCTCTATCTATTCTATAGCAGTCCATTGTTTTTTTGGAAGGTTCATGTCAGTTTATCTAGGTGTGTGTGTATGTAGGCATTACAGTCTGAATATCAAGAAATATGTTACAGATTCAAAGCAATTTTATATTTTTCACACTTTGTATAATACTATGCCTCTGAATTTCCTAGAATTACGTAATTGACAACTTTAGTGAATTTACATGTGAAAGCCAAGCAAAGTTGTATGGGATAAAAAAACCCCATAATAATTATGCTACCTTTCTTGTAGAATTAGCTTGAACCTCTGTAAGTGGGGATGCAGTACATTTTTGTATTTTGTCCCCTCTTTTCTGCCGATAATGCTTTTTTTTTTTTCTGTTGTACTTCTCCCTACTCCACAGCCCATTTCCTTCCCAAGTTTTCCTTTCTCTTTTCCTCAGTGGGATGGTGGTGTCACTGTCTAGCATTCCTGTTGTTTCTCCCTGTTTACAGCTATCTTAATGACTTGGACCGCATAGCAGATTCTACCTATCTGCCAACCCAGCAGGATGTGCTCAGAGTTCGAGTCCCAACAACAGGGATCATTGAATATCCATTCGACTTACAAAGCGTCATTTTCAGGTAGGAAAAAAGTTTAAGCCCCCACTTGCTTTGTTTCTTTTTTTTCCCTTTTACATTAGCCATGCCAAGTAAGGATATTGATTTAAACTACATAAAAAGCAATTATTCTGTTTCTAAAATTTGAGCTTAGTGAATTTATCTTCATGTAATTGTCCACATGTATTTAGGAGCTCATGTTAAAGATGTCAGAAGGATCAAAGACAATTAGGTTTGTTATTTTTGAGAGTAGTTTTTCCTTATAGAAAATCTGCAATTCATATTTTCAATAATATATATCAACGTTTCACTGTGCATAATAATCTGAAAATACAACCGTATGTCCTTGTTATTCATGTAAATTATGGAATAAAAGGTTACCATTTGTTTAGTTGATTTTTAGAGAGATACCACCCTACTTTAATGCAAGTACAATTGTTTAAAAAATAACTACGGAATTGTAATTACGAGTTAGACATCCATGTTTACACTGAGACAGGGGATGAAATGGGAATGCACTGCAAGCAAACATGAGTTTTGATTTTGGCTGTCAAAGCCTTTAGTAGATACGTAGTGTTTTCTATCTGTTTGCTTAAAATGGGGCAGCTTTAACAAGTTGTGGATTTTGATTCTGGTATGTGGGGGAGAAAAAGGTGGTCCATCATCTGTTTTGTGTTTGTTGCTGAATACATGGGCCATACATTGCCAAATCATTGCTCATAGACAGTTATATCACATAATTCTGAGGGATTTGAGACTCACAATAGTTCAAATACAGAAAACCCATCAGACTTAAAGCAAACATGATTAACTGTCTGCTTATAACAGATTCTATTAAATATCAGTGGGAAAAAAAATCTTTAAGAAAACCAAACCAAACTGTGTTTTTAACTAAATCCTTGAATTTTGCTGCATTTGTGGTTGGATGTTTATCTGTTAAGATGTTCATGGACTTCATGTGGTTGTTAATTTTGCAGAATGGTGGATGTAGGAGGCCAACGATCGGAAAGAAGAAAATGGATACATTGCTTTGAAAATGTCACATCTATCATGTTCCTAGTAGCTCTTAGTGAATATGATCAAGTGCTTGTGGAGTCAGATAATGAGGTAAGCAACTATCAACAAAACCCATGAGTTAAAAAAAAAATAGTTTTACCAGTCCAGTCCCAGGTGTTTTCTAAATGCATCTACAAGCAATCATGCACAACTGGCACTCAAAGGAGAACCATTTCAGGGGTCAAAGGGGAGGAAGTGTTCAATCTTCAAGTAGGCCTAAGCGGATCTGCTCCATGAAAGATTCAAAGAAGTCTCTATTTTGTGTTGAAGAGGATTACTACTCTGGGGCTGTTCCTTAGGAATCGATAAATTTTGTCTTCATTTACACCACCTATTATTGTGCCTCTGCTCATAACAGTAACTGAACACAGAGAAATGTTTGTTCAGTTACTGTTATGAGCAGAGGCACAATAACAGGTGGTGTAAATGAAGACAAAATTTATCGGTTCCTAAGGAGCAGCCCCAGAGTAGTAAACTCCATTCCTTTGACTTAAAGCCCAAGGTGTATACTGTATTTTTATTTCAAAGAAACAAGAGAAGTAAACAAGTGGGTGGGCTGAGGGTTCAAAGCACACTATCCGTTATTTTGAATGCAGTTTTCAATGAAGACT
>VXBC01007393.1:104186-120214 GCA_013399945.1 Ploceus nigricollis
GAAGACTAAGGATGATTTTTTATGTTGAAGGTATTTTTTCTCTCCTGAGGGCTTTTTAAAATTACTCATTGAACTTTTGTGAATTTTACTCATTAGCACTGTTCTGTGAAAATCTTTCAGCACATACTTTAAAAAGTTAGATGAAAAAAGGAGAACATTCGACAATATCTTCATGGCTGCATACAAGTTGCACTGTTTAAGACAGTGGTTGACGTAAAGTAAAACAGGTGTCCCTGGGCAATCACATTTTGTATGTTGCACTTTCTTTAGGATTATTGTTTTTAAAAAGCCTTGGAGCTCTGGAAATTTTTACATTTGTAGTGTTTTCATAAAACAAAACTATTGTTAAGTGTGTATTTATCTGTGTCATTCAAAGCTGAATTTCCAGAAATTATGATGTAGTCTGCATCAGCTTCATCTCCTATAATTTTGGAAGCTAGACACATGTAGTTAAAAAAGAGAAATCTGTCAGACTTGGTTTGTTTCAAGTCAAACTGGAAGTGTCTGGTTCTATCTTCTTCTGTTTGCATTATTCTTTTGTAGCCACAAAGTCAACACACAAATACTAGGCATTTTAATTATACAAATCAAAGCAGAATTTATTGGAAATTGCATAAAGAAAAATTAGTTATGATAATTTTCAAATACTATTCTAACTATCCAAAATAAGCTTCATGGAAGTCAAAACTTTCTTGCAAGTGGTTTTTGCACCTCACTACTGAGCTATTTATGTTTTTACCAACAGAGGAAAACTTCTGAACCTTTTTGACTTTTAGTTCAAAATATATTCATGACTTTAATTCAAACCAGTTTTTGTTTTCAAGGTACACATACATAGCCTAATAAGCTTTCCAGCACACTTGGGCCTGTGTTACTCTAACTCTGGAAAGGATCCAGACAGTCTTAGAGCTGAGCACCAATCTGGGCAGCTTAAGTTTTGGCCTTCAGCAAACTCGTCACCTGTCTGTCTAGATTTTGTTGGTATGCCAGGACACTGCCTTCTTCCCTTCTTTTTCTCTCCCCTGTATCTCTAAACATTGCAGTCCCAGAATTAATGGAAGAATGTGTTTATTTATTCCACACAAAGCAAAGCATAGTTTATCTGAATATGGGTGTGGCAGAAATATGGCTTTAAATGTGTTTGTTGACACCTTGAATTAGGAAATTCAACCTGCAAAGCTATTTTTGTTCTTCACTGAGGAGTGACAACCTCAGAAGGGAAGACAGTGGTTTAACTTGAAGACTTTGGTAACCAGCCAAGAGATACTTCTCATGCTTAGCTTTAAATTGTGGAGCAGTATTGAAATTTTAGCACCAAAGTGGAGGGAGTGTGTGTGAATGTTCTACTTTCTTAATATGTATGCCATCAGTGTGATACTAGGATAGAATCTAATCATTCTTCGATCTGTGTAGCTCATACTGAAATTAAAATATCTGACTTGACAATTTACAGTGTTCTACTATTTCCTTTTCATTGCTTTCATGGCCTGATTAAACTATGATTTTTGTAAGGTGGCCTACTTTCTTTTTCTAATTAGTCCACTGCATATTGCCTGAAGTCTCATTTCCTGTAGTACACTTTTACAAAGAAAAGTGTAGTGTTTAATCATTTGTGTCATCCTTTTTAGTTAGTACAGTTTTTCATTTATGTAATTTTAATGAGTAAATAGAAATCTTTAAAAAGTACTATTTTCTCTTTGGGGGGGCGAGGCGGGTAGTGGTGCTTATATGACCTTCCTCATTAGGAAATAAAGACTCTTGATTTTTATTTCAAAATGTAGTGTGTGATGGATGGTCAGTTGTAAATCTGTTTGTTTCTTTGTTTACCTTATTCAAGAGAAATACATTTGGATTATAAATCAGATGAGGTTCCACTTAGTTGGGTGTCTTTGTTAGTGTCTCTCACTGGATATATGTGAGGTGGTGCTGGGAACTCCTTCTATTTTCATGCCCTTGAAGGAGTTCAGAATTAAAAGTTCTGAGGAATGTAACTCTTGGATAAGGGGACATACATAAAAAATAAGACAAGAGTTCAGACTGCCTGTTATTCAGACATGTGCAGGATGACTTCTAAATGACACATCCGTGGAATCGCACTCCCATGACAAATACCTGAAGAGTTGTGAGCTTCAGTCCTGAAGATAAGCATGCCTGTCCAACTGTATTTTAGCTATAATTTCTCTAAAAGGCGATACTCAGACCCAATGGCATCTCTTTTAAGTCTGTGTCCAGATGTAGATAACTTGATTTTTTTGCATAAATGCAAAACAGGAAGAGTCAGTAAGGATGGTATATTTTAAGACATCCTGCAAAAATTTCAGTTGATGTACAGTCATGAAATACTTCTAACAAACACAAAGGAGGGATAGCTAACTGTTCCAAATTCTGCCCTTAATAAAATAGAAAGTCTGTCTAGATTCATTGCTGAAAATGAGGACAAAATTTAAACCAGAGGACATAATATACTAATTACATTAATAATACTGTAAATTAAGTAAATATTCCATCAGAATGATGTGATGTCACAAAGGACAACATGTTATAAATTAAATTGTTAGATGTTTGACCTTTTCAGTTTTTCAGAAAACTCCAGTAGGATTAAAGGTGAGATAAAAAATGAAGGAATCACCTCTTTGTTAAATGGTTTTATGATATATTATGTCTTGTGGGTCACACTCTAGCTCTGAATTATGCCAGCAAATTTGGAGAAATTGGCCGTTTTAGCAAATGGCACAGTTTAGAACTTTTTCTTATGTTTAAAATCAACTTATTTGTTTAAATAAAGTATTTCTTCTAGATTTCCAGGATATGCTGCATTTGAATATTTGTTAGAGATAGCTTCTTTCAATATATCAAATCTCAGCATCTCAGTGCAATAATTAGAAAAATGAGCTCCAGCTTTGTAAGACAACCATAACCACTTGCAGTTATGGAAGAACTAGAGACATAACTGTATATCTGTAAAATGAAGTTCTATAAAAAAGTGGGTTTCATTATCTTTGCACAGCTAATTAAGTACTTAGAAACAGCAAAATAGAGAACAGTGTTTATTGAAGCTTGTAGATATTTATTAGCATACCATAAATCTTAAGGTATATAAGATTTCCTATAGTTTGTATAGGTCTGTGGTGGTTATGTATACATTTTATTTTTCTAGGGTTCTCAGATCAAAACCAGAAAAGACAGAATACAATTTCCTCAGTTCAGCTAAATTAATTAATTAATAGGCTAAGTGAAAAGTAGAAATTTTCTAAACTATCAAAAAGTAAATGCTGTCTTTCCTGAGGTATTTTCATAGGCTGCAAAGCAGCAGAAGCATTGGACAGCATGAAGTATGCATTGATAAAAGTTGATTTTTATATGTAAGTCATTATGAGTATTCTGAACATTGCACAAAATATATTGGGTGAAATGCTGGTTTAGGTTATTCTCATCAAAGATAATACACTTTGATTAAATAGAAAAATGTGAAATTCTTACAGGATTGGAGGGAAATTGTGAACCTCCTTGGTAAGAGGAGATTGTTGTTAAGTAGAGTACTGTACCTTTTAAAAAAATACTTTTTGTTTTAAAGCCCTTTTTTAAGTTCGTACTGTGTCTTAAGAAATTGCGTTTGATTTAGCTGCAGCCAAAATTGGTGATTTTAACGTCATAATGCCATGGAATTTATCTTAAAACAGTAGCACCTTCCCTTCCCTTTTATCATCAAACTGTCATTCAATTTTCATTGAAGTTTTATTAAAAGTACCATCTGCTTATAATCCATGTATTTACAGATTTTATCTCAGATTACAGTTCTTGTGGAAAAGCATTGTAATGTATGTAGCGGTCAGGAATGGCTTAAGAATTCTGAGATTTTAAAATAATAGGAATAATAGGAAAATTGATTTTTTGGCTCAAGAAATCCTAGACACATTATCCTAGAGGTCTTTTCCAACCTACACCATTCTATGATTCTGTGCCTTCAAGCTGTGTCTAATATTGCCATTTCTTCCTGCCTGTTCTCCTTTCACACATCTTAAGGTGTTTTCTAGGATCTGTCTCTTCTGAGAGCTTGGCAAATGCTGTATTGCTCAATGGACATTAAAAAAAATGATGCCATAAAGATAATTTCTCCATCTTTTGTCCACTGGCTTTCACTTCCTTACAGTATGGTTTGTCTGCTTTAAGGACCTGCATCATCTAACCTGGTACGATAACCAAATTGAATCTTTTTTGTTCCAGTCTTGATCAGTCCCTTTCGAGATATTCTAACATAGATTTTTGCATGAGGTACAATTATCTTCACTCAGAACTGAAGGAGTTCCTCAGAAACTTGTCTAAACCTTCTCCATTGTGCTGTGGTGTGACATACGGTGGTGTAGGAGCCTGGTGTGTGAAGACTGCTGCTTGCACTGGTTGAGAATTCTGCTGCTGTAACTTTATGCTCTCGCATTCTGTCTTCAGCATCCCATTGTCTTAAGCTTTTTATCCTGAGTTTATAGACTTCTAAAGCAGTGGCTGTTACTTACAAAGTGCAGCTGTGATCCTCTATGAAGTCTTCCAGGTTTCTGAAATGTAGAATAGCAGGTTCATTTACCAGTACCAGATGTTTACGTGGCACTAGCAGTAAGAAGGCATAATTTTGTAATTTGAGATGTGAACAGAACCAGTAGGTCTGGAGGTGGCTTGAGTAACATTTCCAATAGCCATTGCACAAATCATTCAGGAATTCAGGGGGTCTCAGACAACCCAGAACATCTATATCTTTGGAACACGATAGATGAAAAAAAGAAGGGACCATCTGACTGAGTCTTTTATGGAAGCAGCATGGACCTAAATACTCCAGGAAGAAAGTTGGTCTTGGTACCAAAACATTACCAACAGGGGATCATTAAAGTGACTTAATAGTGGCCATCAGTAAATCTGTTTCTGATTTGGTGTTCCTAAATCATGAGGCCTGAAAGCAGAATTGTTTGTTTAGAGAGGTAGGATCTCCATCCTGAAGAGAGATGTCCGAAGCTTGTCTGAACACAGCCATGAGTAAAATGATAGGATGACAAAGTTTTTCCTGCTGGGAGCAAGGAGTTGTACCTGATGACTTCCATGTAAAGATCCACTCCAATGTAATTTCTTCTTTGATTCTAGAAAAAACATTGTATGACATGTGAAAGAAGCAGTTTTTTCTTTGTTTCCTTGGTGAGCATCTTTGTAGTCATGTCATAAGGTTTTTCCATAGCTTTTTTAATACCCCTGAAGAACCCTACTTTACTTGACGGTGGATATCTGCATTAATGTAGTTACCTTCACAATACTTAATTTACACTGAAGAACTGTCTTGCAATTTTATCAGATGAAGGCAGAAACAGGATATTAAGAAAATTAGGATTTCAGTATCTCAGCCACAACTACAAATTGAAACTGAACAAACTTTGTAGAGTGGTTTTCTGCAATGTTTTTGTGCTCCATGTAACTGAATAAAGGCACTGTTCTTTTGATTGATGGAAAAATTTGTTTTTTATAGATTTCCCCACAGAGAAAGGATCAATGTTGCTTGGTTTGTTAAAAAATACTCCAGTTAAAATCTAATTTATTAAAATTTATTAAATTTTTATTAAAATAATTACATGAAACCTAGGGCTTACAGGTTAAATTTTAAATCTGAATAAAAGTACATCTGCAAAACAGATGAGCCTAGACGGAACATGTGTAGTGTTAATTTGTGTGTAATACATTAACAGGTGACAAATTGGTACAGTGTTCCAGTCACACTTTGTTCTCAGGTGTGCAAAAATAAGAAATGGCATGAGGCTGCACAGTTCAGAGTATGTTTACTCTTCAAAGAGGCAATTTTCTTAACAACATATTTCATTTTTTCATCAGAACTCTCATGCTGTTGACATCTGAGCACACTTTCATTTCTCTTCCAGCACTATGTTACTTATTCACAGGTTAGTCATACATGGCTTAGCGTGAAGACTGAAAGAAAACAATTCTGAGATTAGAGGACTCCAGTCTTTCTACATCATAAATAAATGCAATGCTTCATTTGGCTGGTTTTTCATCGACAGCCAACAATCCAGAACAATTGAGCATATGGCAGAGGCATAATACAAACTCCCAGTTAGAACTAAAATGCTCAAATAGTCTTCATACTTACTTATTTAATTATTTTTTCCCATGGGAAATCAAATCTCCAGAACTGATTGTTTATTTGGAAACTTGAGAAAGTAGCGCATTAACTACCTGTGTCGAAACTCGTTGCTGGATGTATTGTATCTGTTCATACCTGTCCACACAAATGCATATTTATTTTTGGCTTGTAGATAAAGAACCTTTTGAATGTAAGATTTTCATTAGGAAGAGTCAGAGCCTCTCTCTCTTTTGTTGAAGTGGGTGGTTCGTAATGGAAGTAGGAGGTTTGGATGATCATGAACTGGTATACAGAGGCTGCCAGAAATGTTGCTTGTAAATGTTGCTACTGGCAAAGATGTGACTGCTTTTTTTTTTTTTTCCTGAATAACCAGTGTCAGAACTGTCCAGAAAAGAGCTTTTTTTGGGAGGGACAATTTGATTTTTAAATATTTTCACTCATTTTTCTCAAATATATGTAGGTACTAAAAAAATAGCCAATTTTGGCATTCCTGTTTTATCATAAAAAATAATTTAAGAGCCATTTTGCATTTAAAAAATACTTGACAGCAATACTTGAAGCATGTTTTATGACTATTTTATAGACCATTTTTGCTTTGGACAGTACTTTTGAGTTTTGATGGTTGTTGAACATGTTGATTTAATACCTAAACTGGTATTACCTAACTGGTACCTAAAACTGGTATGTACTTTCAAGTGCAGTGTTGCAAATTCAGTTTTTTGGAGAGTTTAGAGTTCTTCTTCCAGCTGATTTAAAAATATTATTCTTATCTACAGAACTGTCTTCCCAGTCCTCTACCAGAAGCTGTTTCTTTCAGGCTAGTTTACAGAAAGATTGAAGACAGTGAACAAAATAAAGGAATTATTCCTGAGCTCTGTTTGAAATGGCCTCTGACTGCATTTGTGTTACTCATCAAAATATTTGTACAACCATTGCAGTTTTTATTTAGATGACTAGTTACAGCAGTAGAGCTACAAGATTATACTTCATACTAGTGGCAAAAATGCGATGCACTTCCAATTTTGATACTGTATTTACTTTTTTACATTGAGGAGGACTCTGCAGTTACCTCCCACTTCCTCATTTCCTCTGCTGTTTCCCAGCTTTTGCGTAGCAGCTTCATTCAATTTTTAGCCAAGAAATACAATGTAGGTCTTTCTGTACAGCTTGACATTGCTTCTATGAAAATAATTGCTGGAGGTCTTAGTTGGATAATAGAGACATTCTGAGTTAATATAGAGTTGTACATAAAAACATTCAGAATGAAAGGTTTTGGGTTTTTTTATTTTCAACCAAAATAATAGAGTCCATGACAGTGACACTAAGCTTCTGAAATATGAATCTCTGCTTTTTCTGAAGCTCTCTTGCGTCAGTATCTCATTTTCTACCGTTATCATCTCTGAATGCCCTCTGATTCAAATAAGCATTTTTGCCAGCATACACAAATTACATACACAGAACAAGTTGTTTACTGAAAAATGTGTTTGTTTACCTCCTTGTCA
Source organism: Ploceus nigricollis (assembly GCA_013399945.1). Classification (NCBI taxonomy): domain Eukaryota; kingdom Metazoa; phylum Chordata; class Aves; order Passeriformes; family Ploceidae; genus Ploceus; species Ploceus nigricollis. The sequence continues at coordinate 111,822 of VXBC01007393.1, forward strand.
CCTTCTCTCTCACTGCATTCCAACAAAACGTAGTTTCTCAGAATATGTGAAATCCTAATTTTTTTAACAGACACTGCTTGAATTGCTAACATTTTTTAAAGAGAAAAGTAATTACTACGTTTTTCATTCAGTGTGTGAGTTACAGTACGCCCACTAGATGCCACTCTAGATAGTCATAAAGACAATAATGGGTGAAACTCCACTAGTGCTTCTCTGTTGTTTCAGATTAATATTTTACTAAGTGTTTTCTGTCAAAGCACTGCTTGTTAGCTGGGAAATGCTGCTTTCCCTTCACTGGGTACCAGCTGATACGGTTTTTAAATGCTGTTTTAGCACTCTTGCAGGTATTCTTCAGGATCTGACAGTTGAGTGCTTATAAATTACCCCAATTTGTTATTTCTCTAATTGTAGGAATAATTGCATTTTTCCGGTGCAACAGATAGCAAAAAGAATTACAGTATTTACATCCAAATTAGAAATCCATAATTTTAATAGGAAAATTACAAGTGTACATACAAAAGTAAAACTGGATGGAAATATAGTCCTTTTTAATCCATTAAAATTTAAGGAAGTGTAGGTTTGAATTTGGATAGAAATGTGGGAGAACATGGTTTATACTTCTGCTTGTATTTGTGTTAATGTTAACGGTTATACAAAAACTTTCCAGCATAAAATCTTTTATATAAGAGGTACCTGATAGAAAGAAATTTAATTTTATTTTTGTTCCATAAAAACATGTTTCTAGTCATAAAATTGGACAGTCATGTGATTGTTAGTAAGTACAGTGTTTTTTCTTGATATTTATTTAAATATTAGGATAACTTTGTCCAAGATTATGTAACCTGTTTATAGTTAACAAATTCACTATTGGAGTATGTCTGCTGTATTTCTTACTCTGTTTCATAATGATATTTTGACATTGGACTGACAACTCTGTCAGGTTGTATGGAAGATGGAGAATTTTACACTGGCCTCTGTATAGCCTAACAAGAAAAATAGAGGAACAGCTGGTGATATCGATATGTTTTTATGTAATTTGGGATTGACTGCAGACAAAAGCTGAGCAGGGAAGTTGCCCAGGCCAGCAGGTCTTTAGGGATGGTGAAAACAGTAATCCTGCTGCTCATTTTCCATATGCCAAGCCAGGGAGGCTATGATGAGCTGTTGCTGCTGTTGAACAGGGGTTGCTGTTGAAGGTTGGCTTCACTGCTGACATTGGCTGTCAGCTACTGAGAAAGCCTTGAGCCACATCCAGCTGCACATTTCTGTATGTTACTTATTCAAGTTTCTATCTGCAGCATTTTTGTTGAAGCTGAAATAAGATTTTTCTGGAAACAATTTGGTGAGATAGAGCTGCTTATAAAAGGAGATTAAGTACTTGGACAAATTAGTAAATATTGCCTGCTCCCCATTGTTGCTGGGTTTTGGGTTTTTGTTTGTTGTGGTGTTGTTTTATAGGGGGTTTTGTTTGGTTGGTTTTTTCGGGTTTTTTTGGGAGGGAGTTGTTTTAGGGTTTTTGTTTTTGTTTTTGTTTGTTTGTTTGTTTTATTGAGGAGCCACACTGTCTTGCTTGGTTTGGCAAAGCTTCTTTCATGTTACATGTGACAGAAGGTCAGATCCTCAATGCTGGTCTCTTTCTATACTCCTTGTAATCCTATCCCTACTTCCAGTGAAAATACTGTAACATGAAACTATCTTTTACACAAGAAATAGTGCATCCTGTTAAAGTTTTTTTTCAGAACAATAGTTCAACCATATGATCTTGTGATTAATTAAACTGATAAAAAATAATTATGGCACATATATTCAATAAAGGAAAAGAGTGAGCATGCAAAGGAGTGAGCTATCATTAGAAACAGAACACCAGTTTAAGACAAATTTTAGAGGATAATAAGCAGTATTGTTGGAGGAGTTTACTCTGGCATAAAAATTGTTTTTATCTGCTGTGACAACCATAAAAGTTTAATTGCCCTTAGTAATTGGATAAACAGAGAGATGAAAGACAGCAGAAAGTTAAGCAGAGATAGATAAGTCAAAAATTAATCACTTCAAATTTTTTCTTAATCAGTCAATCATAGTAAATTAATGAAACCATTATAGCATTTTAATCTGTTATGGCAAACTGTATTTCTTTATACAGGCAGATAAAATTTACTTGAAAATCTCTAGGCCATTTTTCAATTCCTACAAAATATCTGCAGACTACAGATGTAAATGACAACATATCAAAATGTCAGTTTGCTCTCCTTAACACAATTTGCTTTGATTTCCCTTTGAAATAATTTGCAAAGGATTTATAAATACAATTTCATGGTCACCTAATCTGTTGGGAAAAGCATGAAGGGCCCAGAGCCAGTGTCCTGTGAAGACAGTGTGAGAGACCTGAGCTTGTTTATTATAGTGAAGAAGACACTAATACTTGCCAACAAGTATTTCTGGAGTTGCAGGTGTGCCATGGAGCTGAACCTTTTGAGGTGGACCATATAACAGATATAACTATACTAGGTAGTTCCCATTGCCTTTTCTTAATATTGAGAAGAAGGCTATATAGAATGTTGAGAAGAAAATACCATCTTATTAACAGTTTGTCTAAGGAGTTATGTTTTATGCTCAGCTGTGTTGACATTAGAGTTTCTTTCCTTTCAGAATGAAATCCTGGCACTGTTGAAATTATTATGAGTCATGAGAGCTGACTGCATGAAAGCAAATGTTTTATTACTCTGCATTAGTTTCTCAATATATAAATTCAGCTATTTATTTTCGTGCACTACAGCAACATGCAATAAAGTTTAACAGACCAAATCATCAGCTTTTACTACAAAATTGAATTAGCTTACTATTTGTTATTTGTTTTCCTTTTTTGTTTTATGTTTGTTTTGGGTTTTTGAAGTTCCTGTTCATATTTATGTTGGCCTCTCTAAAATGCAAATTAATGGGAGTAAATATATCACTTACAGCAAAACTTTCTGAGTTATCTGACAGATTGTTTTATGGCTCAGCAACAGCAGAATCTTCAGGATTAGTGTTCTTGTCATTCTCTGGGGTCCCGTTTGGTGGTGAAACAGCCTTTTCAGGGGGCTGCAGCTTTATATAATAATAGTAGTAAAAGGAGTAAGTTAGTTCCTGTGTTACAAACCATATTTGCTCTGGCTTTGTATTAACCACATCAAGTCAGCCTAACAGTTCAGAACTAATCTAATTGTAACATTATTCTACAATGACAACAGAGTTTTACAAATAGAAATAACTGGAGGATTTGCTGGTATTTCAGCTGTAATGCAAAGTGGTTTCAGGAGCAGCTAAGGCGTTAAAGGCTAATCCAATGGCATTGTTACCAAAAATCAGTAAAAATAAATGTAGCTTCAATGCAGCATTAAGAAGCAGGCATTCTTTATTTGGCCAGATGCATGAGGGGGTAGCTCCTCCAAATACTGTGCATGCTGAGTACAGGACATTTTATATACTGTATTTTACATACATATTCATTAATTTTCCCAGAATAAACATACATATGATAATCATTTCCCCAAATCCTTGACATGTGGTCTCTCCCCTCTGTACATGCATTCTTTTGTCCTGGGGTTCTCTTTGGTGGTACCTGCTGGTCAGCAACCCCAAAGTCATACTTGACTGCCTGGTGAACTGGTAAAAGTTAACATAACTGGGCTGGCTGGTTGCTTTCCAGTTTTCCTTCCTACAGAATAAGCATTGTGTTCTTCCATAGGCTAGTGGGTTCTGAACAATAAGCATTGTATTAGTCCAGGTGCAAATAATTCTTCATCTGGCAACAATGCTAGAAACTAAGTTAACAATTTACAATTTTTTAAAATTCAGTGTCGTAAACCTTTGATGTTGCCAAAATACTCAGGTTTTAAATTTACTTGCAATTATTTTAAGCTGATCTCTATGAATTGCTGAACTCTGTATTCAAAATTTGGGAAGGCAAGTAAAATAAATAATGTTCTTAAACCTTTAATTGGTTGTCTTGTGGTGCTGTATATGTCTCTACCATGAATGACTTGCATTTCAATAACCACCAGTGTGTTGGCTGATTGTAACTGTGCATATTCAGATTTTGCAAATGTTCCTGTTACAACTTTCATATTCTTGACTAGTGTTTTAAAGAATACTTATGCTTAACTAGCTGAATTTGCAAAAGGAAGATGCCTGAATAGTTAATTTACTGTTTGTTATTACTTTTAATTCAATTAGTTGGATCTTATATATTGTACGAAATTGCAAAACAAGAAATGGATCCTTTTGCCAAATGGAGTGAAAATGCATGAATTTATTTTAAAAAAAATTTCACAACCACCAAAATTCTGCTCTCTTTTTTATTCCAGAATCGGATGGAAGAAAGCAAAGCACTCTTTAGGACAATTATCACATATCCATGGTTCCAGAACTCTTCAGTTATTCTGTTCTTAAATAAAAAAGATCTACTAGAGGAGAAAATTATGTACTCCCATCTAGTTGATTATTTTCCAGAGTATGATGGTAAGTATAATGACATCAGAGCTCATGCTGTGTTTACACTGTAGTACTGGCAAATTGTGCTAGCCTTGACCAAATGCTAGACAGATAGATCCTTTGGTATATTCCTTTAAAAAATATTAAAAAATAGTAAAATGTGATTGAACTTTTATGGAATTTTTAGACTGCTAAGATTTTGGTTTATACTGTAATGACTTGTGGGTAGGATGGCAGAACCTCTATTGGGAAATGGTTGACTTTTTAGATGAATATTGTCATATTAGTAGTGAACCATTTTCTGTCATTTTTCAAAAGTTAGGGTGAGGGTTTAAATTGAAATACAAGAGTTGAAAATAAATAGAAACATATTCCTTAATTGTACATATAGTCTTCTATATTTCTGGTGTTTTGAGGTTTGCTTTTATGTAAGATTGAATACCTAAGGGGAAGTGTCATAAACTCTCTGTAACATTCAGAGAAACAAGCAACCACCCCTTCTACCCTTTTATTGTACCTTTTAAAATTGTGTTTTAATTTTACATTGATTATGTGAAGTTAATGTGTTCGTCCATAAAAAAAAATTGTGGGCTGTATAAGTGTTTCTGTTAAAGCTGTACTTTCAGGAAGTTCTCATGAGGGGAAAAGCTACATATTTTGAGGTAACTGAGTGTAGGAGGCCTTGGTAACGGAGAAAAATCAAACTCATATAATAAGTGGTCTAAAGAACTAAATGTTCCCTTTTTTTAATGAGAGAATCGATTTTGTCCCACCAGGAAGGAATAGCTGATTGGGAAGCTGAGAAAAAGATTAAAACTCTCATGTTCAGATATGGAAAGTAATAATGGGAAAAATGTACTTCTTGTTTTCTGTTAAAGAGGATGAGAACAGTAAAAAGCCTGCAGGATCAGATCATATTATTTATGAGTTAGTGTAAATTTAATTTCATAGTAATGTACAGAAGAGAACTGGCAGTTGAATAGAAATATGCTTGTTCTTTTGAATTTATTTTGTGTAACAAATTCCCTAGACGACATCCCAAAGGTGAGTAGACCCTACAGTCTGCTCTGTTACCTCCTCTCAAATGTTGACAAAGCCTGTGTAAAATGCTTGTCCAGGAAAAAAAAATAATTCAAACAGAGAATAGAAATTTTGTTTCTCTTCTCCTTTGTCATTGGTGAGGGGAAAAAACCATTATGTACTATCAAGGATGTGGGAGTGAAGACCTGCAAGTCTTCAAGAATCTTTTGTTTCCTAATTCTGTAGATCTTGCAGGACCTAACTCCAGAGAAAAAGTTACAGTTTGATATGATTACTTCTGGTGGCAGGGTGGAGTCTGTGGCTTGCAGAGGTCACCATGTGGTCCCCTCTTCTATCCCAGTACACTGGGGATGTGGGAAGTGGGAGATCTGAGGAAGGTATCAGAAATAGGTATGCTCCTAGGTCAATGTGTCACATGAAGACACACTTTGTATGCTAGTACTAGACAACTGACTCACGGGCTGGGAGAGGGAGGGAGAGAGGGCAAACACAAAAAGAGGCTGTAGTTGGGAGGAAAAGAAGAGAAAAATATTGATGAAGCACTTGTTATATAGATCTTCATGGTATCATATAGAGCCAGTCGTTGAAAACTGCTGATTAGGGAGAGCAGTGGGCAAGAAAGCTACTAACTCATATGATAGTTCTTGTCTAGGTTTCTTAGACCAGAACCACTTTGGCATCTGAATTTAACATTAACTCATTCAATTTTTTTAAGTTCCTGAGGTCATAAACATACTTCTCTGTGCTTGAACCTCAGTCAGATAAAAGTTTAAATAACATAAGAGTAGAGGTGTGCAAATTTGGGTACATCTCTGAATAGGCCAATAGATCTTGAGAAAATGCTGTGTGTAGCTACTGTGAAACTATTTAACAAAATTCCAGGAACTGTCTAAAAACCTAAGTGATTTATTTTGAGAAAATCATTGTCTTTGGAAGCCCAAGAATTTTCTTCATAAATACTCACATATATATGTGCTATTGTGAGAATTAATATTGCTGCTCTTATATCTATAATAGAGTCTGGTGACCAAGCTAAAGGCTAGAGCCAGTTGTGTTTTAGAAACTGTAGAAGTGTTGGACAGTTCTCTGTCCTGCCTCAGAGAGCTTATTATCTGTTTACATCCCTAAATCTCAGAAAATGTGTCATTTATGTATGTATGTGCATCTCTTCACGTGCATACATCCATTTACAGCCAAAGCTTACTCCCCCTCTACATAGATTTGCAGCACACCAGAAAGTTTGTGCTTTCTCTTCCATACCTTGCCTTCCTAAATGTTACAGTTACACAAATTGGAAGTGTTACAAATTTTAAGCTTGAAGTATTAAAAATAAGATCTGTTATTGAGTTTTTGAAATGTGTGGACATGTGCTGGACAAGAAACTATTGATTTTATAATTACTGAGGGACAGAGCTACACATAACAGCTGGGTGCTGGTGTTTGTATTGCTGTATAACAACAGGACTAATGAAGAGAATAGGAGGAGGCAACAGCACAGAAAATGTGTGTTCTGTAGAAACCCACATTTCAGAAACATGAGAGCAAGGGAACAATGACTTTTGGTGGCAGCACTAGAATAATGGAATAGGATTCACCAGCATGTGCCTTATGTTCTTGCTTCTGCACTGCTCTTTTGGCTGTGAACATGAATGAATCCTCACTGTTCCAGGCTGGAAGTAATTACTTTACCTTCTGCAGTCTTTTAAGCTGAAAATGTAGTTTGGTTAGATTGACTGTCCTTCTGAGAGTTACAACTTTAATTTAGATCTGATAGGATCATTAGCATACATAATTTAGATACCAGCTAAAATACTAGATACTTTAAATTGCTTAGAACATGAGCCTTTTACAGGCAACAGTTTCAGCTGGAGAGCAGCTGTGTATTTTATTATCACTTAAAGTAAATTAAGTTCTGTTGATGACAGTGTCAGACCCAGTTCAGGATATGATTTCTCTATGCTTCCTACTAAAATCTATATAGAACTAGTAAATCTTGCAGTGCTAAAATAACTGAAGTATAATTTAAATATAGTAGGTTTAGACTGAACATTCAGCATTTCTACTAACTTTTAAAAGATTTAATTATATAGCTAATTTTTTTTATTTTCATTCTATGCATTTATATATCACCTGTTTTAAAACAGGTGATTTATCTTGGTGAAGAAAAGATAGTCAGCAGTGACAGAGCAGCCCTGACTTGGTGAACGTCTGATATTTCTTTCCATCTTTATTTTTAATAGTTCCTACCACAAGGAATGTAGCCAGTATATGATACTATATGATTAGTAAAAGGCTCCCCATCTTCTTTTAGGTGGGGATCGCAGACTAAGCCTTCCTTATTTTCTTTTAAAGAAGTGGAAATACAAAGTTGACTTCAAGAAAACTGAATTTCTCTTACAGGACCACAGCGGGATGCACAGGCAGCACGAGAGTTCATCCTGAAGATGTTCGTAGACCTGAATCCAGACAGTGACAAAATTATCTACTCTCACTTCACATGTGCTACAGACACAGAGAACATCCGCTTCGTCTTTGCTGCTGTCAAGGACACAATCCTACAGTTAAACCTGAAGGAGTACAACCTGGTCTAACTGCACCTGGGGCGTCCTCCAAAACCGACTTTCCGTGATTGAAGACATACAAGAGGGACTGTGTTATAATCTGTGAAAACAATTTGCATAATACTAATTTATTGCTGGCCTGGACTCTGTGAATGTCCACAGAGTTTGTAGTTAATATTATGATTTTATTTAAAGTATATGGAGGAAAAACAAAAGATGCTGAAGTACGTTCACAGCACATTTCCTCATTTTTTAGGCAAAACCCTGTGACTCAATGTGTTTAAAATTCTCAGTCATACATTTACAAAGGATAGCAGTTTT
>VXBC01007397.1:0-10637 GCA_013399945.1 Ploceus nigricollis
CTTGAACTTTATATGGTTGGTGACTGCCCAGATTCCTGATTTGTCAAGGCCTCTCTTCATGGCCTCCTTGCCCTCTGGGGAGTCAACACCTCCTCCCAGTTTTGTATCATCTGGGAACTCAGTATCTCTTCCAGTCCTACCTCCAAGTAATTTTTGAAGATGTTGAAGAGCGGAGGGCTGAGGATGGGGCCCTGTGGAACCCCACTAATGACAGGTCCCTAGTCTGATGTCACCCCACTCACTGTAACCCTTTGTGCCTGACCTGTGACCCAGTTGCTCGCAGCAACACATCCCATGATGTGTTTATCCAGCTGTGGGCTGCACATTAGGTCCAGAAGGATCCTTTGAGAGACAGTGTTGAAGGCTTTACTAAAATCCAAAGAGATCGACTGGCTTCCCTTGATCAGCTGGGTGGGTTACCTTGTCATAAAAGGAAATCAGGTTTGATAAGCAGGATTTCCCTCTCACGAAGCTGTGCCGGTTCTGACCAATTACTGTGTTGTTCTTCAGGTGTTTTTCAGTACCCCCAGAATAATCTTCTCCATGACTTTACCAGGCACTGAAGTGAGACTGACAGGTCTGTAGTTTGTAGAAGTTTTTATAAGCTTAGTTTAACACTGAATTAGAAGATACAAATTTCTGAAAGTACATTTTACAGGAACTTTATATATGACATTAAGTATTACTATGGTTTCATATATTTTCAATTTTTTTTTCCAGGTATCTTCACACCAGATTTATTTTAAGGAATAGGAATATAAACAGCTATTTTCAGTGCTAGTTTTAAGGAATCAAAACTCATGAAGAACCATATATTTTCTAAGCAGACAATCCAAACAAACAAAACATATATGAGACAGAATCTTACAAAAAACCCTATGAAGTAAGCTTTTGTACTCAGAGACCTATGCTGATCCTGTGCTCCAGACATTCTTTCTCTAGCCTGAGCTACATCTTATTGAGGATGCAAGCTTACATGAGGGTACAGTCAATTTAGTTTGTTAAGAGGTCTTACTAAACTCTAAAAAAACACCTTAGTTTCTGCTGCAGTCTCATTTCTTCCCTGCCTCTTGAGCAAGGTGGATGCCAGCACTAATTAAAATTATTGTCTGTCTTTTTCTGGTTAAAAGATGATTTACAAAACTGTGAAACAAACAACTGGTCTTGATCCAAGCAGACCAGTGAGTTTTCAGGCTTGCATCATGAATACAAAGGCTCACATATCAGACTCTTGGCTAAAGTAGTACGACATTTTTATAAAATTACCAGTAGTTTAACTTACCAGTGATTTATCATCATTAGTGGGATAAGTGGTACTCTTGTTTTTTTAATGAAAAAAAAACCAACCCTCGACTTCCATAAGTTGCCTACAGTCCTCCATTTTTGTGAAGTACTGGTACTGGAAGTCAAAAACCTCTGTAACAGAGGTAGACTCTGGGGGTTCTAATGGAGAAGGAAATGTTCTCACTTGTCCTTAAAACAATGGAAATACATTGTTTATGTTTGGACAGACACTTCGCATCCCATCTCTTTTGCTCCAAACCCTTGGATTGCACAGGCTAGCAAAGTACTGCAATATCAGAAATAGAGGAAAATAATATTAATTCATCCTTTGTATAAGAGCCAAAATAAAACTTCAGCAGTATGCAATGAGGAAAAACAGAGGTCCAACTTCCATTGGAAGGTGGAGGCATTAAGCTGCTATATGAGTGGCTCCACATTGGTGCATTTATATACAGGACTCCTAAGCTCATTCTAGAATCATAGAGGCTGAACACTGGAAAAAAATTGATCACCAAAATTAGGTTTTGCATATTTTCTTTTTTTCCTTGATGCTTACTTTTCCAGTGTTACTCTCATGCAAATGTGTCTTCATAGGGAGCTGTGTCTCATAAATTTACATTTTTAATTGTTATCCATTACTTCAAATGCTCGCACAAGTTTTAACCCTCTCCTTTGTGAATTCCATATTTACTTGGAATCCAGGCTTATTTGCATAGTCCTGGTGGGTATCAGAGTATATTTAAGGAGAGAATTTATGAGAAGTTTAGGAACTTGCTAATAGCTCTCCACATCTGGAGAAAATTTTCATACCTGGGGGGACTGCATGATGGAGGGACCTGGTAAATATGGAAAGTGGTTTTAGTAAGTGCAATTCATTGACTGTGGAACTCAAGGGCCTGATCTAACCACCTGTCAAGCTGGTAGGTATTGAGGGAGATGCTGGCTTTGCTTCCCCAACACTCCGGACTTTGCTCAAATACCTAAATTTTCTGTTATCATACATTAAAAACTGATCTTTTACTGATCTTTCAGTATTGTGTCAGTTTGTTTTCTCTGTGGGAGCTTGAGATGTTTGTGGAAAGAAATCTAGCTTGTTATGATCTACAACCCTTACCAAATCACAAAGCACAGAAATCAATACCCCAAACCTGAGTGAAAATAACACGGACTTGCTTGCATTAAAATGCACAAAACATGCACATTTTAGTGTTATCTTTGCTCCAAAGTGAATTTGCTTTGGCTGTCTTATCATATTAGCTTTTTTCCCTCCCATTCTGCCCCCAGCCCAATATGTTTGTTGTCTGTGACTAGAGCTCAAGACAGTGTAAAACCAAAAGCAGTAATTGCATGCATGTGGGGGCAGAACCCCTGAACATAATTGGATAAAAATAGTTCTGTGATCCCTTAAAGGGGGACAAATACTTCAGTTGCTGATTGGCACTAGAAACAAACCTTTGCTCTGAAAACAGAATTGAACCCAGTTGCCTGGCAGACATATTAATTTCCTTCTCAGGGGAAAAGTAAATGGATTGCTCAGGAGTTTTATGCTTATCAAGCAACTAAGACAGTCTAAAACTATTTGTTTTCCAATTTCTGTTTACATGTGATCAGGACATAAGGTTAGAAAGACATTTATATAACAAAAGCATTTATAAATTCTGTATTTTTGAATCAGAGGCTTCTTTCTGTGTCTTCTACTGCCAATTCATCTACAAGGTAGGTATTAGCAAATTGCCTGTAGGGTTATATTTTTAGTGCAGCATTAAAATACCTCTTTAGATTTTTGTAGCAGCAGGGATTTTCATTTCCATCTATTGCCCCCAAATAGTTTACACGTTTATCACATTTACTTGCTATTAAATCTGGTAAATTTAAAGATGTTCAAATTTTTCTGCATTACAACCATCTTAATTTTTACATTTTTGCAACTCTATTATTAGGCAGATGGTTAGAGTCTTAATTAATTCTCCTGAACACAGGAGTTCATTCTTCTTAAGAACTGAGTCCATTAGATAGCTATTTGCACCTTTTTTTTTTCTGAAAAAACAACTCACAACAAAAAAGCCTTACAAGAAAACTACCCACATCAAGCAGTACAGATAAGAAATCATTGCTGTGGATGTTTCATCTACTATTAGTTTTGAATATATGATGCTACAGAACTATCGCAAAGTTCTTATAAATGACCACAGAATCTTCTTTCAGCGAGAGAGATTCCCCACAGCTTGCCTTTCAGATGATAACCTACCTGCTTTGTACAAAAGAATACTGCTCTCTAGTGGAATATGGGAAAAGATTCCATGACCTCACCACTTAGCTGCCTCTGCCTGCATTCTTAGCTTTTTGCAGATGAAAGGCAGCTTAGCTTTGTCCTAGAGTTATGACATGTTATGATATATGGCTACAATTACTGTGATACTATACTGTGAAGTGGCTTTTCTTTTGTAATCAAGTAAGAGAATTTTTTTCCCTGCAAACTCCTCTGTAAATTGAAACTAGTGGTGTTTTTTTTCTTTTTTTTTCTTTTTTTTNGTTTTTTTTCTTTTTTTTTCTTTTTTTTTCTTTTTTTTTTTTGAGAACGCTGATGTCTGTATCAAGAGTGTGGAACTAATAACTATTTAATTTAGAGGGGAACTCATAATAATTTAGCTGGCATAAGGTTAATTTGGAAATGATTAATAGCTACATTTCTACAGCTGGAAATTTTAATAATCTCTCTCTCTGGAATTTATAGTGATAGTATTTTATATTCAGGATTTGCTTTCTGTTGTGATCATTGCCTCCTTTGGAGTGTGAAAGGTTTTCTGAAGCAGGGATCAAGTTGTACAAATCATTCAATACATTCTGTCTGTCTCAGCGGGTGGGACACTATGAGAACACACATGCACGCACAAAATGTGGTGCTTTCAGTTTCCTTCCTCCAGGGCTAGCTGTAGATCTGTCATCTGTTTGGCTAGACGTGATGGGATCAGGGCTCCTTTGACAGCATTAATCGCTATCACTACTCACAGCAAGCCTGCAAGCTAGTGAATTGACATGCTGGACATACTTAAAATAGGAATGTAGTGCAGGACTGAAATGAACCTAGCCTGGAATGTGCTGTAAGTGTGCATTCAAAACAGGCATCTACTGCTTTGAGGTATTACAATGTTAAACCTGGAGCCAGCTGTTTTCTGAAGATTTATTTTCAACATGTCTTGTCCCTTAGGCGCTGGAAACTAACTTAAAACATCATCTGCAAAAGAGCTGGTTAGTCAATGCCTGGAGTGCCTGGTTCTTGTTTTGTTTTCTGGAAATGGAGGCAGTCACAGTAGGTTAATGCAGGAATTTTCTGAATAGTACCTCACTGAATAGCTGTTTAAGGCACTTAGTTTTCAGAATGAAAATAGAGGGGTATGAGGAGATCTGTAAATAAATACAGTATTTTTTTCCTTAAAAGAAATAGTAAATTGGAACAGTTGTAAACCACACCCCTCCACCCCACTGAACCAAACCAAAAGAACCACAAAACACAGTAAACAAAAAAAAAAAAGCCTCTTGAAGCAGACAAGGAAAGTAAGCATAGGATGGTTGCCTCAGAGGTTTTACTCCTTTCTTTTCTGAAGGGTGTCTTCACCATTCAAGTGGGGATTAGAAATTTAGAAATTTCTAAATATCAGTTTAGAAATTTGTGGGATGCCACAATTCATTGGAACTACACTGAAACCAGCATATCAGAAGAATAGCTCCTCTTCTAAGAAACTGAGAGCATTTGAAATTTTTTCAAATACTGTTGACTAGTCATTAACAATTTTGTAAAATTTTCACTAGTCACAAATCTTACCAATAGGAACAGTTTCCACATACAGTTTATTCAGTAATGTGGTAATGTGGTTTATTCAGAGAAATCTGCTTTGTTGCCATCACACCAAAATGGAGGTTTTCTCTTTTGTTTGGCAAACATGGATAGCTATTCATCACTATGAATTTCTGCTGCCATCTATGCCAGAAATTAATTCCTAAACTAGAATAAACGCCCCAAAAATTTGTAAATTTATCATTGAAACATGGAGGGATTTAGGATTAAGAGATTATTGTCTTCTTTTACTGGCAAGGAAATTAAGGTAGAAAGAGTAGAAAATGAAGTGTTAAAATTATGTGAGATTTGCACTGGCACTGGGAGCAGAATCCAGATCCTTTGCCTCCTACTCCTGTGCATTAACTGGAATATTATGCTTCCTTCCCTGGAATATTTAAAGTCATTCATTTCCACTGGTAATGGAGAGTTTTCCTGGAGGTGGGAAGAAAAACTATAAATGGAGAGTACAAACAAAACCATCTGGAATAGAGGAAAACAGAAGCAGAAATCATCTGCAAAATCTGGTACAGTGATATAGAACAAATAATGAACTACGGGTATCATGCGATAGTTTTAATGCATATTAAAGCACATATAGCAGAGTGATCCTTGATAGTTCTCAGATGCCTTTAGCACTCAAATTGCAGGATACAAAACACAGATATTCATTCTGTGGCATAATGGCACTATTCAAGTTATACATCAAGGCTTTCTCTGTGTAGTAGGTGATAACAGAAAGACCATGGGTTTCTCCTGAACAAACTTTCCATACATGGTGTTACTACTGGAAATGTGGTTTCTGATACAGTGAGAAAAATTTCCTTCTGCTTCAATACAAAATATTGACATTTTCCTATTGGCTCAGTAATTATCATTCATTAATTGGGATGGATGATTGTGAAGCACATTAAACTATTTAAGTGCCAAGTAATATTGTTATTGATTTACAGTACCTTTTGCAAACATCAGAGTTTTACAGAATAAGAAAAACAATAATTAGTACAGCACTTGTTGATTTTATTTTTTAAAGCTGAATTATATGGGTAAATGACAAAATAGTTAGAGTGAAAAAATCTTTCAAGCCAACATTCAAAGGAAGTCAGGGAGTTAGCTGTTCAGCTTTCATCTCAGAGAATGCACTAAAATCAGAAACAGATGAGAAAAGCCACATTCCCTAGAATAGCACATAGTAAAGTTGATAGACGAGGTAATACATCAAAAAACTAATTATATGTTCAAGATGAACTTTGAAATGTCTTTTAAGTAAAGAAGAGTAGAATCAAAATAGCCTTCCTCTACATATCTCCTACTCTCATGGGTCACAACCCCTAGATATGCACATGAAAACATTCCTTTTCATATGAACATGCCTCATATCTATGTCCATAAAGTCTCATGTCTAAGTCCATAATTTCCACGGCACAGGCAGTGAGTATGTTCATCAAACACACATGGTGGGGAAAAAGACTTAGTGTTTCCACAGCCAGAGACTGGAGATGGGGCTTTCAGGACACATAAGGACCCTCTAAAAAGATGCAAGTGTTTGCTAATTTCTAACTTGCTTTTGTTTTTCTTTTTCATTCTTCCGTCTGTCAACTGTCCTAAAATATTGTTGTATCAGCCCTAAAGAGTTTTACCAAATGCACAAGAATTTTCAGTGTGCATTTGAAAAAGGAAATGCTGGAGATTTACATCCCACAGGGAGTAATTGTATATGCTTAAGTGCTAAATTTTATCTGGAGATATCTACTTCAAAAGCATACGTATATAGGAAAGACTTTGATGTTACATCTGTCTTCTGTGATCCCTCATACTATTTCTTCACAATATTTAATAAAATGGCCTTACAGACTATTTTAAGCATCAGTATGACCTTGGGCAATGAAATATAAAGAATGAAAACAGACTACTACACAGTTATCAGACTGGATCTTGTATCCAGAACTGTGTCTCCAAGGTTTCTGGAGTCCACATTAATATTTTCAATTCAGGGCGATTCTGGTGCTTTAGACCAGAATTGTTCTCAGGGTTCCTGAAAATTTCCAGATCGCAAGTTTGGAGGCATGTGCTAAATTCAAAGGAAACAGCAGATCCATTATCAAAGGAGGCAGCTCTTGATTGTCCCTTCATTGTAACATTATAATAACTTTACTCTTATTGTCAATGCATCAGTATCTCATGTCCAACTTCTAAATAACATTTCTCAGAAGGGGAAAAGAAGAATACACTGGGAAAAGGAAAGGAATACAATAATGGAAGTACTAAAAAAGACAGGATTTAGCTTGGAATACCCAGAGCTCATTAACCCCCGACTGTCTTGTTAAAAGCTATCAGAAGGGCATTTGGCATTAATATTGTGGTTAATACAGTGTTTAGAAGATATATTGGCTTTCTTTATTTACTATGAGCTGTACAAGATACAGAATTTGCAACAGTACAATGGAGATGATATTTAGATTGCATTTCTTATTGGTTTATAATATTCTGTTGACAGGAAATGTGACTCAGTCTTAGATATTTCAGATATTTGTATCTGTGACCATGAGAAACTGCAGACATGGCTGTGAGGGGTAGGAAAAATGGACTGCTGTTTCATAACTCCAGTGAAGTTCAAAGGAAGTGAATATTTAAGCTCTTGCTTAGTCATAGCAACAAGGAATTATTAATCTTTCATTATTTTAAGCAACCTATTGCTAAAAAAGAATATAAAAAATATCATTCATGGGTTTTTTTGGGTTTTTTGGGTTTTTTTTTTTTTCATCTGTTTGGGCTTCTAGGAGGAGCTTACTGTGCTGCTTAGGATTTTTTTTGAGAGCTGATTCTCGGACATCTAATACAGATGACCTGAAGAAAGCCTACAAGAGGGCTGGAGGGGGTCTTTTCACGAGAGTGTGTAGTGATAGACAAGGGGTAATAATTTTAAACTGAAAGAGGATAGGTTTAGGTTAAATATTAGGGAGAAAATCTCTAATTTGAGGATGGTGAGGGACTGGAACAAGTTGCCCAGAGAAGCCGTGGCTACCACATCCCCGCAGTGTTCAAGGCCATATTAGATGGGACTCTGAGCAACCTGGCCTATTGGAAGGTATTCCTAGCCGTGGCAGGGGGGATGTTGCAACTAGAAGAACTTTAAAATCACTTCCAACACAAAGTGAGTCTGTGATTATATGAAAAAAAAGAAATTTTAAGCATTTATTAGGGTAGGGGTGCTTCCAAATGGATATTAATCTCTGGTCATTACTAATGAAATAGTTTCTACTAAATCCTGAGAGATAATATTGGAAGAAATCTAAGCTTTGTCAGAGTTTGTCTAGCTTTTTCATTTGACTTTAAAAAGGCATGATTCAGTCAACAGAGCAGAAGAACAACTAATACTAAAAGGGATGCTGTATGTTATACTTAATGCTGATCTGAAAGATTTTTTCCACCTGAAAACTCAACCATTTAATGAGAAAATGAGAGTAAAATGATACTTACATATATTTATTTTGGTTCCTGTTCCTAAAGCAAATTGGCAGATCTACATAAAGATGGTCTTCTGTTGTTGAGATCAATATAGAGAAATGTACAAAAAATCCTGTTGTCTTCTTCCTGTAGCTGCAACATCCCCTTGATTGTAATATTGGGGAAAGGTAGAATCACATACCAACACTTTATAGTGTTTCTAACTGTCAATTTCTACACCAACTTTTAGTTGATGGTTAATTAAAACTCAAAAAGCACACTGTTTAGTCTCGAAATATCAATTTCCACTCATGGGACAAGACTTTACAAACGCCAGAGCCTGGTGACAAGTTTTAACATTCATAACTAAAGGAGAAAGTATCAGGTCTTCTAATTGTCTTCCTTGTACCAAATGGCATCAGATTTCCAGTCATCTGGAAATCCCTTTTCTATTGCTTCTCTCAATCATGGTAATCAACTTTTAATTAATACAAATGAAAAGGAGAAGGAAAATGCTAAGTGGAAAGTGCAAAAATGGGAGAAGGTGAGAAGTTTCTTACCGACTGGTTATCTTCTGTGAAAGTCATCTTTTACATTATCTGAAGCTTTCCTGTGATTGGGTTTGCTTTATGATGATGATGTATTTCTAAGAAGCTGGGAGAAGTGCTTGATTTTTTACCTCAGTCCTTTGGAGGACATTCATAATTTTTGCACCACTGTAATTTCTGTACCACTGCAGTTTCTGTTGTTTCAATGGTTTGAAGCCAATGGGCAGCAAATGAAAGAAGCTTTTGAATTACACTGGTAGTGGAATCTACCACAATGGGCTTTTAGGTATTATGGTATAGGTATTTCTAAAGATAGAAAGACTTTGATTTAATATGATTTTATAAATATCTTCCACTGACTTCCAGACAAAGAAGTATCCTTACTTTACATCAGAATTTAGATTAAAAAACATCACTGAAATAAAAAGAGTTGAAGCTAAGTCAACTTAGTCCTTAGAAGCAAATAGATGACAAACTTTCTCTCTAAATGTTTTTACAACATTCACTATTAAAGCTGCCGATTATTAAAAGTTAATTAAAACCCTCTTGATCTGCTGATGAATGTAATGTCTGCTTAAACCATGAACAATTCATAGGTTGTTTTGGAAGTCAAATTTCAGATCTCAGACTGTGTAATATGTTAAAAAATGTCTCTAAACTTCCTGGTGAAAATTAACACTCCAAAGTTTTTTTTTTTTTTTTTACTTTATTGACAAAAGACCAATGTTCTCTGGAAAAGGTATAAAAGCTTTATAGGTGATATGTTGTCATCTGTGGAGGTCAATATATCTAAGTCTGTAGACATGTAATATATTCACTATTACTTTTTGTGTTAAACTAATAAAAAGTAGGCACACCTTTTGAGCATACATTTTAGAATATGCACTATGTGCTGACTGACACCAGAGAGCTTTAATAAACTTAAGTGTGTTCTATATTTCAGTCTACATATTATTATGTTATTGGCAAGATATTTCCTTCACTGTTTGCAAATCTTGTAAAATTTTACATAAATGGCATCAAATTTTTATCCCATTATTTCTTGTTCCTGGTTTTCATCTGATCACGCAATTGATTTCTATTTCTTTAATGCTAGAAGAACTTCCCACTCTAAAAAGTTATTATATTTTAGTATTTGATATGTATGTTTTATTGAAGATATACAAGACCTATTAACCATGATAATCTGGACCATATTAGAAAAGAAGTTTAATCCTGTTTTATTCTTCCATTCACATAAAATAATATGGAAAATATGCCTAAACACAGAGTTTATTTTCAAGATGCATCTGAATCATCCTGATTAATAGATGTTCTCAAAATTTGTGGTCAAAATTGTATGGATTCCTTGCATGCAACTTTCATCCCTGTACATATTACCAGAGTATATTTTTATTTGCTCAATTTACTGTCTCTTTGTATGAGCTCCTTCCCAGCTCTGCCAAGTGCACTCCAATGTTGAATTCACTGTTAATATGGATGGATATAGCCAGACCTCCTAGTAGGTTAAATCAGCACTAATA
>VXBC01007399.1:17510-56641 GCA_013399945.1 Ploceus nigricollis
TATTTCCTTACCACAAGGGTTGTGGGGGGTCACAGAGAACAGGCATCCTGGAGATGTGGTTGATGCCCCAGGTCTGTCAGTGTTCAAGAGGCATTTGGACAATGTCCTTAATAAAAGGCTTTAACTCCTAGTCAGCCCTGAAGTGGTCTTGCAGTTGGATTAGATGATTGTTGTACACGCCTTCCAATTGAAACAGTTTGTTCCTTTCTAAATTCCTCAAAATAATCCTCTGTTTGAAAAAAATCAAGGGTAAGCCATAGTATTACATTGCAGTGTAATTCATTTTAGAATAAAATATTTGAAGTGCTGGGAAACTTATGTATGTTTCTCTTTCTGCCAGATTACAGCGACCGCATGTCTACCTGCCAGTTCACCTTTATGGCCAACTGGTGCACCATAAAACAGGCTGCCATTTATTGGAGTCTCAGGTGAGGATAATAATCATTTATAACTTGAAATATTTTAAAGATCACTAATTATAAATATTTTGAAAAAAGGTTTTAAAAGAGATGGCACTGCAGAAGAAGTTGATTTTGAGTATTAAGTTGTGAAGACAGTCTTTGCCATCTAATTTTATGTAAAATTCCTTCCTGACACTGAAGTATCACCAAAATACCTTGCAACATTTTTCTTAAAATGACTAGCAAAATCTTAGCATGGAGAGCCAATTCATAAATAGAAAAAATTGTTAGTCTCTGTGGATTGTATATTGACAGTTATACATGTGGTAAAACTATGCCTGTCCTTTTAAGCATACATAAATGGAGAGATGAGCGAATAAAATCTTTCTAATATTTTGAAAATCTAAGAAAACAAACCCTAAGCCATAATTGCTTAAAATTACTTTTGATGTGGGTTGGTAAAATTATTTAATTAATTGACGATGCTCTTTGAAAAGTTCAAGAGAAAGTGTATGTATTGCAGTGTGTTAGTTTGACTATCTGTCATCCTTATAATATCTGAAATAATTCATGCAGTCTGTGATATCACTAAAATTTTCTTTTGCATTATCACTGCTGTTAATTTATGGTTATTATTCCAGAATTACCACTGTTCTTCCTAGAGTGCATGATCTAAATTATTGCTTTAACTTCTACTGTAAATGCACAAGAACCTGTTTGGCTGAAGTCTCCTATTAATTTTCAACTTAGTTTTTTCTCCTTCTGTTTTTCTCCTTCAGAGTATTGTTACAGATCTCAGTTACACTGTTCGTTCTCCAATGCTGGATAAGTGGGAAGGAATTAAGCAGCTGAAAGCAGCCCTTTGGGCCTTGGTTAGTAATATATTTACTGAGTTTCGCAGTTGTTTAGTTCTGTTATAACTGTTGTTTCTTAAATAACTAAGGAAAATTCTATAAAAACAAGGAACAAGGGGTTTTTTTAAAAAATGTGTGATTTTAACTAAAAAGTTAGCATTTTGTTCCATAATGATACTTTCAGTTGAAGATAGTTCGCTGCAACTGTTTCATTCTGAGGTTTTTAATAATCACTTTTTCTTTTTTCTTTTAAACAAATAACACATTGACATATGAATATTAGTATGGAATTGATAGTTACAAGATAAAAGTTGCCATGGTCTGAGTTTAATGTATTTACTGTGGTAGTCCCTAATGTTTCTGCAAGGACATTGACTGCCAGTGTTGATCCGTGTGGTCATGATGCCCTGGTACTTGGGACAGGCAAAAACCTAGTGTTAGTGTTTATCCAAGCTACACTCCTTAATGTGCTTCTTGTCTTCCCCAAAGTTAATTTTGGAACATTTGTCCAAGGTGACTGCTAGTGGAAGATACTGTAGGTATGTAACAAGATGCCTGTGTAAGAGGAATGTAAAATGAATAAACCAAGATCATGCTGCAGGCTATAGTAGAACTTATAAAGTGAGGAATACATAGTAGTTCTAACTTTGAGCAGCTTTAGGTATTGTACAAAGTGTGCTGAGTACTTTTTTATATTAGCACAGCTAGGAAATGCCAGAAGGGGTACTCAGATCTGTCAACTGCTTTGAGGAAACATGGCTTTAAACTCTACTACCAACAAACAAAATAGTCAAAGCTTTACATTGATAGTGCTACAGATCACATTGAGATCAAAACTTAATTGAAAAATTTCATTCCAGGGCAATATTGGATCATCGAATTGGGGTCTTAACTTGCTTCAAGAGGAGAATGTAATTCCTGATATAATGGCACTTGCTCAACATTGTGAGGTTCTGTCTGTTAGAGGGTATGTGTATTTGATATATACATAAAATTTGATATATACATAAAAGCTACAGTTGGTAGCTGTGATCAGTTTTCAGATAGCTTTACCTGATTTACATGAATACAGATTTGTACTTTATTGGAAACCAGTTATTAAAGTCACTGATGTTTAAGTATCAATCTCAGTTCTATGCAACTGCAGAATTCTGTAGGAAGTCTGAAAGAGCATGCAGTAAACAAATGAAATCTATGAAAAAAGGTAGATACTACTTTTCTCCTGTAAGTAAAACAAAATACTTGCTGTTTATATCTCTGTGAGAGTTTATTATTCCATCTTTCTTATTCAATATATTCTTTAAATATTTAAAAGCATAAATAGATGATATTTTGTCTAATGTTGCTACTACATAAATGTTTGGCCTTTTTTTTTCGAAAGGTACTTTTCTACTTTATGTAATCAAGCTCTTGTGATAATTTTTATTTTTTAATAGTATCTTGTTCTCAGATGTAATGAATTTCCTAAGCTTACATTGATTTACAAAGTAAAATTAACAGTATACTAGTTGTCCATTTTGTGAAGTTTCTCCTGAATTGCTTTGAAACTGTTTCCTTTCAAATGTGAAGTAAGTTTAGTTAAATTAGGTGCTATTATTGTTGCTCTTTTTTCTGTATATACATTAAATACAGAACCTGTGTCTACGTGCTTGGTCTAATAGCCAAAACTAAACAAGGATGTGACATTTTGAAGCATCACAACTGGGATGCAGTGAGACACAGTCGTAGACAGCCTTGGCCAGTGGTCCCTGATGACATGGAGCAGCTCTGCAATGAACTTTCTTCAATACCAAGCACTCTTAGCTTGAACTCTGAGTCTACCAGTTCTAGGCACAACAGTGAAAGTGAATCTGCTCCATCAAGTAAGTAACCAGAACACCAAAACAAGAAGACAGGAGAAAAATGAACAAGTAAACAAAAAATACCGGCAAAGAGCCCAACCCACCACAAACAGCATTTTGGTGTTCTTATCAACCTTTTGGTAGGATGAGGTTCAGACCAGTGGTGTAAAGGTGGTCTTGCAATAAAACAGTACAAGCAATAGGACAGTTATGTCCATTCAGAGAGATGCAGACAAGTCAGAGGGAGTAAAACAGTGTCTTAGCTTCACATTTGGTGTAAAAGAAAAATTTTCATATGAGGGTAAGTTACTAGTTTTTATGTTGAGTCATGGCAGTTTGTTGTAACATGGTGCAGAAACCACCATGCTCAGGTATAAAGATACACTTGGTTGTCCTCAAAGGAATAAGTATTTATGTTCTCTGGGTGTACACACACATACAGAATTTTGCTGTATTTAAATTATTGTGTATTTCAAGTACCTAATGCATTTTATTTTTTTTGTGGATACTTGGAATTTAAATTAAGAAATATACCATATTTAGGTATCATTAAAGGAGTTCTTAGGTTGTAATCCTAGTAGCTGGATGTTTGCACTGAAATAAGATAGTGTGGCTTTTCTTTTGAAGCAGTGAAATCTTCAGTTCAGTTAGTCCTCAAAATAGCTAATTTACATCAAGTTCTGCAGAAAAAAAAAAGAGGAATTAAAGTTCCAGTAAATTGCATAGACTCTCACTTGGGCATTCTATTCTATAGAATGGCTTCCTATTTTGCAACATAGTTTGTAGACTTGGAAGAAATGCCTATTTTTGTAACAAAGTCTTGTATAATTTCAGGTATGTTCATTATGGAGGATGACCGTTTTGGTAGTACTTCCACTAGTACTTTCTTCCTAGATATTACTGAAGATGCAGAACAAATATTTTATGACAGACCTGGACCTTCAAAGGACAAAGACCGTAGTCCCTTTCCTTTTTTTTCTTCTAGTAGACTTGTGAAAAATCGCATTCTAAATTCTCTTACTCTACCTAATAAAAAACACAGAAGTAGTAGTGATCCAAAAGGAGGAAAGCTGACATCATCTGACAGTAAATCAGGCCTGAGGCGAAATCGTACAGTAACAGAACCTAGTGGTAGCATTGACTTTCCTGCTGGGGAAGAATTGAACCCTGTTTTCAGAGTTCCAAAAATCCAGACTTTACGATTAGAAACTTCTTTTGTTGGAAGTAAACATGTGGAAGATACTGATTGTACTCAGAGTATCGGAGAAAATGATCTGAAGCTGCCAAAAGGTCTTGGAAATGAAATTCATCGGGAAAACACAAGCAAAGAAAGGCTAATTGGAGATGGTACTACGCAAACGCATTTCAAGAGCCGTAGCTTAAGTTTTAATACAGATACCACAACAAGTGGCATAAGTTCAATGAGCTCTAGCCCTTCAAGGGAGACTGTAGGTGTGGACACTACAAATGTTGATACTGACTGTGGAAGTTTGAGTACTGTTGTAAGCACAAAGACAGTTAAACCAAGTCACTGTTCAACACCACAGTCTAACCACCTGCCTCTCTCAAAATCCAACTCTGTATCCCTGGTTCCACCAGGGTCTTCTCATACCCTTCCCAGAAGAGCCCAGTCTCTTAAAGCTCCTTCTCTTGCTACGATAAAAAGTCTTGCTGACTATAACTTCAGCTACACAAGTTCTCGAGATGCGTTTGGCTATGCTACACTAAAACGCCTGCAGCAGCAGAGGATGCATCCCTCACTGTCTCACTCAGAAGCCCTGGCATCTCCAGCAAAGGATGTGCTTTTTACTGACACTATCACCATGAAGTCTGGCAGCCTGGATCCTCGACTAACCCCAAGCCGGTAAGAAATTACTCTGTGCTCATTTCTTACTTCAGTGCTGTAAGAACAACTTAAGTGTCTTCCTGATATTTTTTTTTATCTGCACCTTAAAGGGACAGTTGTTGAAAGGTGATTCATAACTTCAATGAAAGCAGTACTGATATTAAGTGAGTAACAGAAGGATAATTCTCCACTTTATAATGCTGTTTGTGACAAAGGAAGAACTTTACTTTTATCACACTATCTTCCTGTTTTAACTTTTATAATATAAAAAATGCAGTTGCACTGCTAACATTATTAAACTTGCTAACATTATTAAAATTGCAAATACACAGAATCGCACATGAAGTCAGAGGTACATTTCAGAAGAGAATTTTCTGGGTGTCACTTGGGCAGGTTTCAGGACAGGGCCTCCTGCCAGTATGCTATATTTGTGTTCACTGCAGCACTGAGGCCAGTGATGAGATACTGGTACCACTGATAGGAATGTCAGTTTGGCTTCTTAGCTACAGCAGATCAAAGATTTTACTCATAGCATTTATTTTTAGATGGCAGTGTCACCTCTTTATTTTTAAGCAATATTAGATGTTCTGAAGACTAATTAGATAGTTACATAAGATGTCTAGCTCTTGACATTGACACTGTTCCCAGCTGCAACACTCACTGCTTAATAACCTTCCCTTAAAAGCTCTTGTACTAAATTTTTCCTTCACATAATCTTTTAGCTAGTGCATTAGATTTTCACATTACTGTTGAGATGGAAAAGGCACTTTTTATCTCTGTTCTTGCCTTATCATTTCTCGAATGAGAGAAGGGGGAGACGCTACTGATACATGAGTCATCTGCTTACTGTGGAAAAAGCGAATGCTCAGTCCTTGAGCTGCCCTTCTCATACCCAGTTGGGTGTATATGCCCTGATTAAAAGAAACATCCATTAGTGTTGGTATTTTCACATCATTCTGGAAAGATGCCATGAAAGATGCCTTTGTTCAAGTAAGTTAGAGCTAGACCGAGTGTGTTGGTTAGATTAAGGATGATTTAGTAGCTACCCTGCACTATCCTGGAAATTGAAGTGCCATTCCTAGCTATGTCACTGGCATCCTATGCTAGTGCAGGGACAAATGCGTGTCATTTCAGTGGTAGTACAGGTTCTGTAATGGCTGTAAGTAATGTTTTACCATTCCTTGCAGTCATGGCCTTGATGTGCAGAGCAGCCTTGCTGCAGTGGACTTTGATCCTGCACGCAGTGTCATACTGACTATTCCTGGTGCTTAGCTGTTCAGGTTCTCTTGTGTCAGTGGATAGAGTCAAGGATTTGAGCTGACCTGCTTAGCACTGAACTGAAATGTCTGGAGTGCTTGTATCTCTGAGAAGGTTAAATAATTGCAGACATGCATACTCAAAGAGAGATTCATATTGTGTTAGTTGCTAATATAATTGATTGGAAAGACTGCAGTGAAACTAGTATATTTGTTTTTCTTGTTGGTTATGCTGTGTCCCCACTGAAAAATTATGGTCCTTATAATTTCAGATTTTGTTTACTAATAAATTCAGAGTATGTTTACTGGTCCAGCTAGAGCTATCCTTAGCTACTTTTTAAAAATAAACTAGAAAGAAAAATTCTGTTCTTTTTAACTGCCAAGTAAATTTTTATGTCAGTCTTCTGAAAAGTTTTATTTACGATTTATTGACAGATTCATGTATCAGTAGCAGCTAACAGTCAAAGATTTACTTTTGCGATGTTTTTAGTTGTTCTTTTTATTCAGAAGGTTAAAAAGCCTTTTTCTTTGCATAAATTTTGTGAGGGTAGATTTCCCACCTTTGTCTTTAAAGACCAACCAGAAATACTAACACACATATTTTGGATCCTGATGTTGGCTCTCACGCTATCACCTGCAGACATTCTTTCATGAAAACTTAGTGCTGTTTATCACTACTAATGCTGTATCTGTTCGTTTTTCCAGAAAAAGCAGGGACAAATGTTTGGGATTAATATTTCTATCTATAATTTATGTTGAGAGTAATTGTAGAATGTTTTATTATTAAGTATTTAATGCAGTCAGTAACATTTTGAGTTTTATGATTACACAATTATTTAGGTTGGAAAAGACCTTTAAGATTGAGTCCAGCTATTAACACAACACGCCCAAGTGCTTCACTAAACCATGTCCTTAAGTGCCACATCTACACATCTTTTAAATGTCTTCAGGGATGGTGACTCAACTACTTCCCTGGGCAGACTGTTCCAGTGCTTGACAACCCTTTCAGTGAAGAAGTTTTCCTTAATACCCAATCTAAACCTCCTCTGGCACAACTTGATGTCTTTTCCCTCCTTTTTTGAAGTATGGCTTGACTTGTTTTGTGAGTCCACTGATTCTGTCACTAGCATTGGTCAGAATTACCAACAAGAAAACTATTGATATCCTCTCAGTTGTATTTTGTGCATTTCCATTGCATAATAATTTCTTGAACCTTCCGTGGTCAAACTTTGATAATTTAATTTTATCTCAATTTAATTCTATCTGTAGGGATAAGAGGACACTTTATTGCCCAAATAAAAAATTGATAGAAAACTTCTTCTAAGGCAAGAAGTCAAAAAATCAAATGTCCACTTTGCCCTCCAGTGTTTATTTGCAATAAAAATTCACTGTTCCTGAGGTGTGTCTTTTTATTAGGAAGCTTTAATCCAATCCAATCTACATAGATTGGTTATCAGAAAACATTTTTAGATTTTTCTGTTTGACGAGAAGGAAAATGACAGAGTGCCAGATGTGAAATTTCCATCATCAGGGCTCTGGCCAGCACTGAGGTCTTGTTCTCCAGCTTCTTCTCTTCTGTATCATTTTGCCATCCTATTTCTTTCTTTATTCTTCAACCTGTTTGTCACAGTCAGCTCCGCTCACTGTTCAGGTTTAAGTTTGTTCTTTGTGCATTCATGTTGAGCAAATACCCTCCCTGCTTGAGTGACCCTACTGGGTGGCTCTTTTGGAGTATGGGAGAAAAAACGTTCCTTCTATGTATCACTGGTAGGCTCAAGGTGTGCCTTTGCAGGGATGTGCCTGCTCAGCTCAGAGTTTGTGAATATCCAGGAAATACACATTCAGTGCATAGGTACATTTCAAAATTCGGTAGTTAGGAGTTTAGAAACCCAAATCTTTACTGGCTCTGTCTGGGTTATAAATATTCAAAGCTAGAATGTTGAAGAAAATGATGGTTTTGCAGGATGGGCAGGAGTTCCTGTACCAAGAATTATAAAGGAATTGCCAGGAACTAGCAAGCCGTGCAAGACAGTATGAGGCAGAAAAAGCAATGAGCCTATAGTTGTAATTTGTCCTAACAAGCTCTGAGATCTCCACTGGAAGGATGAGGATGGTCTTTGTGTCAGCAGTCCTTTTTACTTTTAATGTGCCAGAATGAGAGTGTAACTGCAATTGTGATTTATTTGTTTCAATGTTACAGGTTCATGAAAGCTTTAAGTTATGCTTCGTTAGATAAAGAGGATTTATTAAGTCCTATTAACCAAAACACACTTCAGCGTTCCTCCTCTGTTCGCTCCATGGTTTCTAACGCTACTTATGGTAGCTCTGATGATTACATTGGCCTTGCTCTCCCAGTGGATATCAATGAAATATTTCAGGTATGTATGTGTTAACTGATTTGGTTCATTTGCATTTTCGTACTGAAAGGCAGTCAGCTGTTGCCTTTTCGTCAGAATAGATTAAATCTAGAGAAATGAGGAAAAATGGATGTGGTACTTTAAAGAAATACATTTTGGAGAGCTAGAGTTTCCTTAAGTGTTCTTCTCACTTGTTTACACAAGATCACTAGGCTAGTTTGTGTTAAAGGCAAATAATAGCAAAGACTGTGTTAGAGGAGTGTTAAACAGTGGTGACAAATTTGCTGTCATAAGATTTTTAGTTGACATCTGGCTTTTATACTAAAATTGGCATAATCTTTGCACATTCATTAATTCTGCTTTAGCCAACCAATAATTGACATGTTCATCAGCCACCTATAAATTATGTGCATAATCATACAGTTAACTCCCTGCTACCATGGTCTGTATTAAATAATAGATTCTTTTTATATATATCATTGTAGTATTAAATTATATTTATTATTATATTAACTTTGAAAGTACATATATTTAAGTTAGAACAGATTATTTTCAGTGTCTCAGAAAATCCCTTCCTCTTTCTGTTGGTAGAAACACATTCCTATTTAACAAACTGATGCATGATAGGGTTTACTATTCTGTTACTTAATTATCAAAACCAGGACACGGTCTATGTCAAAGGTAAAAGTGGTCTTCCTTGTCTTTATTTTACTTAATCTTTGCCTTTTAAATCTAAATAAACTTCTTACTAATCTCAAAAATTGCTAAACATAGAGCAAAATCATGTTAAATCATTTATCTGCTTCTGTTTTTCCTTTGTGAAATGACTACTTTTTTTTTCTCCTTCACAGTCTTTGTGGCATATTTGTTACCTCATTTCGCCTCTCTCAGCCCTTTTTGTAGTTGAGACATGCCTCAGCTCTACGTCCTACAGGCAGCATTTTAGATGTCCTGGTTGCTTTTGTACTTCATTCTAAAGATCTCCAGTGGTGTAGCACGATCATGGACAGATTTTGAATGGCCACTGTGGGTCACTGGTTTCCTTACAGCCTGTCACCACCATTTTAACATTTGCTAACTCTTCATGAGCCTTTGTTAATAAATGTTCATTCACAGATGTATATTTTTCTCATTTGGCTTTTCTTTACTACTCAGGAGCTCATTCTTAATTTCTTCCTCTAATGATGCATTTTTCCTGAAGTAAAAGATAAGCAAGATTTAATTTCCTCATAAAATGTACTTTTTTTTCTTGTGTATGATTATCACCTCTGTTAATTTTAATTTTCACTTCGGTATTCCAGGTAAAGGAAACCCCATATTTCCAGAAGAAAACTACACCTCCATTTGATGAGCATGGATCTAGGGCCTTTACATCTGATGCAGGAGGTACTGGTTTTATTCCTCTCCTACAGCTTTCTGTTGTTTATTGGTATATTGGGTGGGTTGTTGATTTATTTGTTAATCTTTCTTTACAGAAAATATCATTTTAGATATTAAGCTTTGAGGACTGTGTTCTGGAATCAGGGTAGTAGGCCATTAATTCCCTGTTTTATTTAGTTTGAGCTAAAATGTTGCTTCAAAGTTTGGTCCTGCTCTAAAAAAATGAAGGAGGAAAGCCTGCACATCTCTGATAACGTGAACTAATGCTGCTCAGAGTCTGGTAGTGATGCTGTATTACAGGAAGTAACATAATTTAAGCTTAGAAAAATATGAATCCCACATATTGAACTATTTCCCTTTGATTGCAAGATCATTTATAGGAACTTACGGTATTAGCTGTGTATATCGGAAAGTAAATTGTCTTTCTGTGATGTGTACATGACAATTGATCCATGAAGATTATGGGACAAGAGAATTGCAGGTGTTCTAATGCCTGGCTTGCTCTGGAATGTACCTCTAGAGAAGTCAGAAATCTGTAGGGTCTTAGTATGGTTTTTTTCAACTGAAAAAAAGAAGGCTTGACACTGGTTTTTTAATAGTTTATTAGGATAGCTGTTGTCCTATGTTTTTTTGGGTTTTTTTCCCCTTTAATATTGCACACAAAGTTGATTTTGCTGGAAGTGTGTCTCTGTAGTTTGCTAAATTTCAGTGTAAAGTAACTCTTGTTCAAAATTGTATTTGTTTGTTTTTTCCACCCAGGGAAGGGCATGTCACTAAAGTGTCTTCTGCTTGTTTCTGCATTGCTGAGTCTAGTTTCTTCCTGTCACGGTCACTAAGTTACAGTTTTTTAAATTGTGTTTGTTTTTTGCATTGGTGCATGTGTAATTTCAACATCTGGTATAGCGTTGTATTAATCTCGTTTCACACTATGAAAATTGGTAATGTATTGGTGTTATGTGGGTATTAGTAATGTTGATACCTTGTCAGGATTTACCACTTACCTTCTTACAGTGTGTGTACTTAGAGGTTGAATTCTGTCCTTTGCAATGTTTTGTTATGTATAAGAAGTTGGAACTAAAACTTTGTCGCCTTCTCAAATGCTAACAATCTTGGGAACTTAACCACTCAAAAAAAAACCTCTCTAGGTCTTCATACGCACTCTGTCCCCAGCTTTAAAAGGCTTGAAAGTGGAAATTAATTGAAAGAGTTAGTGTTGGTTGCTTGGTATTGTGGGGGTTTTTTGATAACTGAATCTTATTTACAGGTCTTCCATCAGGTGCGAGTGATGTTGTCAAAAGCCCTTTTCAGATGCTCCGCCAGCAGATCAGTCTCACAGAAATAATGAATACCAGCTGTTCAGATGCCTGTCAGTTCTTAGAAGGTACAGAGGACACAGGGCTCCAGGAGCACACAGATGAGAACTGTCTTTACTGTGTCTGTGTTCAGATTCTGGGTTATCAGCCTAACACCAAAGTGAGCTCTTCCTATAATCGTACAGGTTAGTGTTCCTTGTGGAGAAGTGTGATAAAACTTAGTGAACATACTGGCTTTTGTTCATCTTTAAATAGTCTTGGAAGGGTTTTTGTTTAACTGACTTTTGTTTTATTGAGTTTAAAATTATTTCTCTAATAAGTTCGTTGTGCAACCAGTGGTATTGTTATGGCCATTTCCAGCTTTCCACTCCTTAGTGTTAGTAGGAGTAGGTGTCTGCATGTTTCTTTAGTATCTCTAATAGCATGTCAAAATAAAAAATTTGAAACCTTGTTTAGTACTTAAAATGTGCGTTCTGAAAACTGATACTTTCTGTTCAACTAATGAAAAGTCTGACATCAAATCAAGTCTGTGCCATAAAATACAACGAAGGACATCCATGGAGTCCGTTGAAGCTGAGCTGTAATTCCTGGGATTTAGTCATCTTTTCTCATACTTTTGAGATTCAGATGAGATTTGGAGATATTTTTTCTAACCTTCTCTGCAGAGTTTGTAGTTACATGCCTTTTGTCAATTCCTGTGATGGAAAGATAATCCAGTAGTGGATGCTTAGTAGGAGCACTCACTGTTTTAAAATACTGTTAGACATTTATTAGTAGCAATGTTGGCAAAGGGGCGATGCACAAATGTGAGAAATGGCTCAGAGAGCTGAGCTGGAGGTTGAGTTCAGCAGCAAAAAGGGGTGGCAAATAAAATCCCAGCTATAGTTACAGGTGCAGCAGAGCCTGGCTCTTGCCAGAGCCCTTCCTGCAAACACCTGTGACAGCTGTGTGAACAAAAAGAAGTCTACACATGCAAGAGCATATCTACTGTGTTACATAAAGCAGAGCATGGATATATCAGTAACAGTACAATGTGTGATGGCTTCTTAGGCTTCCATCAGTGTCTGGAAAAGACTCCACTCCTGTATTTTAAGATTTTTTTTTAAAAAATCAGTTTTGGAGGAGTTTGAGAGTAATTTGTCCTGACTCCACCATCTAGTTCTGAGCTGATTTTATGCATAGTACTTAGTGCATCTTGCATGTTTGCAATTGTTGAAAAATAATGAAAGCATGTCAGTTGAGGAAAAATGTGAATAACAAAGGTACAACATCTTGTTTATGTCAGATTTTTCAGACATTCCGTATACTGACTGGTGTGGGCAGACCATTCACAATCACTTAGATGTGCATTCCTCCAAATTTTCTGGAATTTCAGGCTGTAGTGATGCAGTATCCCATGGTTCAGCCAGCAGCACCAAGAGTACAGAGCTTGTATTAGGTAAGTCTGAAAGCCTTATGATTATTAGAGACTATCACTAATAAAGTATATTTTAGGCATTGTGAAAAAATTTTATTTCACTTATGTACACTGCAAATTAATGCTCTTTATTAGACTAAAAACAAACAAATCTGAAGAAAAACCATCCATCTCCAGGTGGGAGAATATAGTTCTAAACTCTTTTCCCTCTGCTATGCAGCATTTCTGCAGATTATTCAATACCTAACATTACAAGGAAATTGTCTTTTTTTTCCTACAGATGTTAATTTTAAAAAAAAGTATAAGAATTACTGAATTAATGTAAAGAGAGACTTTATTATATACTTGTGTATTATATTTTGAATGATGATGGTTTCTTATGAAGTAGCTAGTTTTTGAATTCTCCCCTATCTGATAGAAGCTCATCCAGTTTGCAACATGATTTAGTGGTAACAATACCACTGTAACTTTATCTTGCCGGTTTTTCTTCTAAATGGTAGAAATATTTTTGAAAAGGTTAACTGTTTAAATTCGTGAAAATAGTGGTGTTCTAAGTTCTAATTTCAGTAGAAATATTTTTGATAGCTCAGAATACATATATAAATATGTGTGTTCATGTGTGTATGGAATGCATAAACAAGCTTATTGTACAAGATTAGCTCCATCAAAGACAATTCTGTTTAAATCCACACTGTTTTATTTGTTTTTCCAGGAGTAAAATCAATCCCAGATGACACACCAGTGTGCAGGATACTTCTGCGGAAAGAGGTCTTACGTTTAGTTATCAATTTGAGCAGTTCAGTAGGAACTAAGGGCCATGAAACTGGACTTCTGACGTAAGTTCAATGCATTACAGATGCTTTAGCTACACTTAGTCATAAGTATTCTCTTAAGGTCTCAGGGACTATGAATAATCTCACTTCTCAAAAGTTGTCAAGCAGATATGATTGAATGTAATGTAGAAGCTAAACAAATGATCTTAACATTATTGCTCTGTGTTCAGTATTTTACTCTTAACCAAACCTTTTAAAATCAGTCATTCAACTGCAGTGATTACATACCTAGTATAGCATGTAAGTAAAAGAAACAAATACTTTTTTATTTTTGCTGAATAATAGATAAGTACAATAAGAAACCGAAAGTGATTTCTTGAGAAACCCAGCTCTACTTTAAGCAAGAGTACAACTCCTGAAAATAATTTATTTTTAAAAAATATTCAAATATAGGAATATAAATCCAGGGACTAAATATTATAACCTGTAGGTTTCTGGCCTGGTGACACTGGAAACCAACAACTGCTAAAAGAAAATGCAGAAGCGTGTGGTTTAGTTTCAAAAATGCTTACAGGTTTAGAAGATTCATTTAATCTTCTTCCATGTTTTTATGACTGCTGTACATGTGGATGCCAGTTATTTGATACACTCTTCTCTTTCCAAGTCTGTTATTTTAAGCCTAGGCAATCACAGTAATTCTTTAAAACTTACAAGTTATATATTCTGTTTCATCTCATTAGTTTAGATTTCTTCCAGTTTTGTACAAAGTAATGCTGTCTGTTGTGATTTTCTTACTGTGTCAGTTCTAGGATTTATAGTGCCTATTACTGAAGAATTAATGATGACATCTTATTGAAAAGTTTGGGGGTTTTTTAATACAATGGAAATCTGTTCAAGACTTATAAAATGTTTTTTATTCTCTTGTTCAGAATTAAAGAGAAGTATCCCCAAGCATTTGATGACATATGCCTTTACTCTGAGGTGTCCTACTTGCTAGCACACTGTACATTTCGACTTCCATCCCGAAGGTTCATTCAGGAGCTATTTCAAGATGTTCAGTTCTTGCAGGTAAGTGGAGGGTGCACATGCACTGAATGTACCAAAATGGCTGGCTGGGTGCAGATTCCATGTCCTGAGTAAAAGATGTTTTCACATCCTAAAGAAAACCATTTTGTGATGTCTCCTGAGTAAAATCTCTAGCAATATTAATACTCCATCCTTCCCTTTTAGATGCATGAGGAGGCAGAGGCTATTTTGGCAACCCCGACGCAACAGCCTGTAATTGATGCATTAGCTGAGTCCTGACCTCTGCTCAAGCAGTGCTCTGCGTATGGACTTTGAAATGCTCAGACAACCTCCCACTGACTGGATAAAAAGTTTGGAACATCATCTTTGAAACCTTCCAGAAGCTACTGGTACCTGAAGACTGAACTGAAAACATTTTCTTCCTCAACCAATTACTGGCACAGTCATTTGAGCCCTTTGGGGATTTATTAGACATTACCTTAGTTTTAATAATAGTAATTACCAGTATATGCAAGAGCCAAGCACTGAACACCTCCACAAGTTTTCATTTCATTTTCTACCATAAACTACGATAAAATAGGACAACTTACAAAGACATTTTTAATTGACTTCCGATTCTGTTCCAGAGAAGCAGAATGATGCCTTGTTTTTTAAACCCTGGATACCAGGAATCAGAGAGATGGGGGTGCATTCCACTGCCAGCAATGGGGAGCCATGCTGTAGTTGTGGGCACCAGGGGATTAATGTTAGCCCTTCTCTGTTGATTTTTGTACTGTTTATAACACTACTTTGGGGATTTGTAACTTCAGACAGAAAGAAATGCCTCTGAATCTGAGGTTTCATTAAGTTATTTTAATATTGCTATAGTTCTAAGACATTTTATTAGCAGTCTCTTCAATTTCATTGCATTTACATACATGTATCTTGTCTGAACCAGTTAAGGATTTTCACTACAATTTGATTTTCAAAACAAGTCATTTAAAACTTAAAATGCTGAAATCAGATTGTTTTCCCTGAATGCTATGCATGTGTTTGCAGTTTCTACACTCATGCTCATATAGTACAAATGTGGGTCTTACTCAACTACAGTCCTTTAAAACGCATGATTTGTATCAGATAAGCAAATATTATATAAACTGAACTTGAAGACATTTAATCATTGCAGGTTTTGTGAGGAGACTTAAGTATGAGTGTTTTCCAAGTTCCACGGAAACAGCTTTTTATAAAAACAAAGGTTTATTTGAATTTTCACTGGATTAGTGATCAAGCATCAGATAGTACTAATAATTGTAGTGAAAAGCCTTAAGTAACAAATTTTGGAGCAGCTGTACTTATAATTTTGTACTGGTATTTAAGACTTGTTGCAAAAGTTAAATGATACAGTGACTGGTAATGATTGAAGTAGTTGCCTCTACCATGTTACTAGTGCCGTTTCTAAACGAGTAAGTGCAAGCTAAAAAAAAAGTAGGAATCCCTGTCACTTTTATCATGGATCTAAAGATTCAGAAGCCTTTATATAAAGGTAGTATAAATATATGCAAATGTGTATATACAGTAGCATGGCCACCTTTGTTAGAATGCCTGTAATAGAGGGGATTACCCTTTGATTTTGATATAGGTGAATAATTCAGCTGGACTGTACTAAGTAGAACGTATTTTTATCCATTCACTCCTACCATTTTTTATAATTGTCAGATTAATACTTAAGTGAAATTTATCCTGATGCTCATATCTCTGTTCTTACTAGCTATGCTACTGGAGATTTCAATAAGTAGTCCTGTGAACAGTAACACACAATTCCTAGTGAAATGTAGAATTTATTTGTTCTTATTGGAAATTTCATGATGTCACGTAAGCACTGCTTTGCAGCTATCACTTCACTGAATTCTTATGTGCACTGCATACCATCAGGTTCTGGTAAAGCAGACTGTAAGTTGCTGCTCATAGTCAAATTTAGTTCATAAGATTATCTTTTCATGAGTTCCCACTAAAAGGAGCAAAAAGAAACTGATTTAACTCTTCTATGGTCATTGACATAAATAATACATTTGTGTGGCAAGACATGTTTGAAATGTTTAGAAAACACACCACATCAGTAACTATTGGACTTCTGGTTATGAGAAATAAATGCTTCTGTAAAACCAAAATGTCAATCACAGTAGACCAAATAGTGGTATAAACTCCAAAGGAAAATAATGTAGTTTTCCCACAAATGGGGATAGCGTATGTTATACAGTAGTTTCAAACACTACCTCAGTTAGGCTAGAGTAGAAGAGATTTGTTTTAATAACTAAATGGGGTTACATCGAACAACTCCATGTTATTTTTCTGCAGTTAAGGCAAAATAAACAAGTTTTATCACCTGTATTTAAAAAACCCACCTCTCTTCATTTCTTAAGTTTAACCCATAGCACTTAATGTAGAAAACATCATAGGAAGGCCTCTGATTATAGAAAGGTAATGAAATATACTTTTGAAAGAATCTCCATCCTGAAATGCTCATGTGTTCTGAATAACGCGCTTGTGTGGGGATCCATGACAACAGAAACTTGACATAAAAAATTATGGCTGCAAATTCAGTTATAAAGTGTGATTTTTCTTCTGAAAGTGTATGAGTGTCAGTAGATTTCAACAAGTATGCATCAAGGATGTTAAGTCTGTATTGTACATAACATACATTTCTAGACAATTAATTTACACACTGACACTAAGCTCACATTGATGTTTCACCTTAATTGGCAGATGAAGGGGATACTCTTATTGAAGGAAATTTATATTGGCTTAGTTACAAACTGTGAATTTCTAATTTTATAGTTCTCTTTTTTTAATGTCCCTTTCAAAGTCCTTATTTTGGAGTTTTATTTGTATCATGAGAAACTTTGAAAGAAAGCTGTAGTAAATAATGATTGTGCTTACATTAGCCCTAATAAAAAAATCTCTTCCACTTCTCCTAGGGAAGCTGACAGACCACCCACTTTTTATATTTCCAGTCTGAGTGATTGGTGATACTGCTCAATAAATGTAAGGTGTGTAGCATTCACTTACACTGTATACAAATGCAGTTCGGTTGCTGTGGCAAAGAAAACTCCTCAGGAACTCAGCTTGCTCACACACACTCAGAGACAGGAGCCGCTCCAGGAAGGAGAGGCTGCTTGTGGAACCAGTCACAATTAGCATCAGCTGCCTGATTCTCTTGGTCTGCTCTTCCAGGCAGGGGAAAGGGGAGCCCTTTCCAAAGAGTAGAGAGCTGACTGACAGGCACCCAGCCACCTCCGCAAGGGCCTGGTACTCTCCACTGAGGGAAGGAGGATGAGGCTAGGGGCTGAGTGTCTCCTTTTGGAGAAAGAGAACTTTTCACCTCTCTGAAATTCAGAAATGCAGAACGCTTCCAGCTGTTGTGGACATCACTTGGAGCTGGAGATTATCAGGCTTTGAAGTTCCCAACTTGTATGTGGGGCCCCTGGCATATTGTGCTTGAAACAGTTGCTTTCCCTCATCTGACAGCTCTTACTTGACTGATGTCTGACAAACGTACCCTAAACGCGCTCTCTTTGTGGGGTGGTGGTGGTTTTTCTCCAAGTGGAGTCCTAAACAACTCACTAGTTTTGGGTGCAGTGGCTCAGCACACTGAGGTAAGCTGCCCTCATAAACATTTATAAGGCACCTGTGAGAATCCTGCTTGTCTTTTGGATTTCACTTTGAAACATACATTGTGGTCTGGAAAGAAGAGTTGTGGTTTGCAGAGACGGAAAACAGAACCAAAGTGCCTCGCCTAGGTGTCCGAAGAGTAAGGTAGCTGTTCAAGAAATACACTGTAACCAAAATCTAGTGAGGAGTGAAGGTGAAGAGTTGCTGCTTTGTAGTCTGTGCCTTGGATTTGGTGTTTGTCAGTTTGGGCAGCAGGAAGCTGGCAAAGCTTGTAAGCGAACGTGAGCTCAGGTGCAGCAATCACAGCGGCAGAATTCTCACCAAGCTCTGAGGTCCTGCTCACCTCCCCGCAGCCCTGCTCTGAGCTGCACTGGAGCCACTTGAAAGCAGGTCCAGCAACTTTTTTTTTTTAAGTCACACTTTACTATTACTGTGTCCTTTCGAAAGGTATACAATCTGAGAGCAAAATCTTAAAACTGCAGAAGACTTTTGAGGACATGCTGGAAGCCATGTTTTTATTTTTCTGGAGGTCTTCAATCTCCTTGGTTTTTGTTTAACTCACAATAGTTCCCTGGGTAGTTTTGTTTTAAACAGATTTATAGTCATTAACAAATGTGGACTTTCTTTGGGTTATTTTTGTAGCATAGATGGACAGCAATGCCACAGCCTGCGGAAATTGCACATTTTGCTTGAGTTGCTTTTTAAAACACACTATTTTATTTGCAAAAAGTAATTTATGCCAAAAAAATGTAACGTTATTTTGCCACTGAATAGGGTGTTTCAGCACAAGATGCTGTGTCTAAAGGGGAAAAAGGCTTTACACTTTGTAAATCTAATTGAAAAATTGTTCCAATACTGGGCTGTCAGCATCCCTAAAACTGCATTACAAGAGATCATCTAAATTAATCATTCTGATCTGAGGGAAGGGATCAAGAAAAATCTCAATACTTATTCTCCCTGTCCTTTGTGGTCATTTTTTTGTTTAGTAATACGCTGCTACATATTTGGAGGTTCTAGTGTTTGTAGGTCACTGAACAGACATTGAAATCTGATTTATATTGTATACCTGTAACATAGAAAGAAAAAGTATTTATATATTTTACGTAAGAATATTGCATTGAGCTGTGTATAATTTAAACAGAGGCTTGTCCCAAAATGGTATTGCCCACCTTGATTTTTTTTTCATGTTTTCCTTTTTTCTTTTTTCTTNAGCTTCCCAAATAAAATTTTTTGGCAAAAAAAAAATTTACGTTAATACTTTATAAGATACAGAGACTCTTTAATAGTTCACACACCGTTTTTATTTTAAAAATTTAGCATACTGAGAATGGTGTTTAATTATGTGATGGTTTAAGTATTACCATTTCAACAACAGCTCTGAAAGTTGCATTATGAAGAAGAAAAAAAAGGAGGATTACAGTTTTGAACTCATTCAACCATTAATGCCAGACAGATGTTTTAATATGTAAAAATTATACACACTTCTCCACATCAGCCAAAATACTTCTCTAATCTTCCGTTCAGTGCCCAGACTATGCCCTTTGACTGGCACAGAGGCATTATCCTTCCTGGAATCCTCCATTTGTGTGCTGTTTGTGCACAGGAGGTTTCACAAAGCACCACCCATCGGAGCCAGGAAGCAGAAGGGTTTATAGGGAAAGAGAAGCCAGCTTCTCTTCCCTCACCCAGTGATCTGGAACGTGGTCAAGTATGTCACTGCGTCCAGATACTGGAATTTCATCAGAACAGGAGGATCTCCCCAGGAACAGCCAGGGGATTGAGAGGTGGGAACTCAGCCAGGCCCATGTGTCTCACCCCGCCATCAGAAGGCACAACTGGCTGAACCCACAAACCCCTTCATTCATTTCCTGGGTGGAATTGCTGCAGCCAGGCCTCAGTGACAGCTTTTTCAAAGCTGGGAGTTGTGCCAGGTTGCAGCTGTCCCCCTGGCAGGAGGAACTGCAGCAATGTCAAAATTTAAAATACTTTGTACAATACTCTGATTTCTTTGACTGACATCTGTATCTGAATTCCTTAGTAAATAACTCTTGATTTAGAATACCTTTTCAACATTTTAGAATAAATAACACGTTTTTCTGAAATGTACAGCTCAGAAGTTTTGTACTGGTTGTGACAAAGCAGCTCCCTTACGTTTATTGGCCTTTTTTCCAGCAGTAAAGCTTTTAAGCTACGCAAGTACATACAATGTGATGAAGCATTCTGGAGAAGCAAATGTTCCAAACTGTAAAGATACTGTGGTATCAAGCTTTCACATGCATTGTTACTCAAAGAAGAGGCTAAGATAAAGGGAGGAAGTTTCCCTGGGATGTATCTGTCAAATCAGCCTTCTCCCTTACCCTCCCTGTGCTCTTGCCCTTCAGCAGAACATGCCCGGCTGTGTTTCCTTACTCGGCTGGCTGGAGGCTGAAAGGAAGGACCATGCTTGCAAACTCTTCTCTGCTTCTCAAGTCTGTGAGCCACCTGCACCTGTGCACAGCACACACATGGACGTGGCACAGTGTGGACTGAACACCTCCAATCACATCTGCCCACCTCTGTGTCTGTATCTTTGTACCTCCCCTTTTCCTGGCTGAAGACTTCTCCCTCTGTTTGCAGGCAGTGCTTGTCTCAGCCCACCAGCTGTGCAAGGTCTTACTGGTTTTCCTGTTGCAACACAGCTTGTGACACTACAACAACATCTGTAAGCAACAGTATAAAAACTAGATGTGGTTCAGTATCAGAACTCACTTTGTCTGCAGCTGCTTGGTTTCTAGGGTGTGATTAGCCTAGTTAAACACAGGGAAGGCAAGTAACTGCATTTTAGCAAACAAGCTGAACATCAAATTGTCAGACACTTCATTTGTTTCACCTTTGAGAATTGCTTATGCTGTATTCCTAAGTTGAAACCATCTCTTTGTGACAGATTCTAAACAGCATAAGGAGGTAAAACCAAAGGGTTTCTTGTGCACTGAGGTAAATCGGATAAGACTTTCAGCTACAGTTACAACTGTGCTGCTTCATTACAAATGTACGCTTTCCTGAAATCAAAATGAAAGGCCAAATTCACTGCTTTCTGCTGTAGGGATTCTGAGTGTTACAATAAATATTTTTTGGTTTTTTTAACACATGCAAAAGTAGTGTTGGGAGATCTAGATGTATGCAGCCTGAATATGGTGTCCTTGACAAATGGGATTCATACACCTGTGCTTCTTACCAGCCTGTCTGGTTGGTTCGTTGGCTGGCTGGGGCTTGCTATGGAAGTACAGGGGTCAATGCCAAAAGTTCAGTTCACATGCACCAGCGGAGAGACCATGCCATGTGGTACCAGCTCTGTCCTTCTGGAAAATTAACTCCTTTCCACCTAACTCACTACATCTCTTCAATGTATAGTTAAGACGATTTTAAAGGGTCTTTAGGCAGAGAAGGCAGAAGTGTGAGGAGCCTCAGTTACAAG
The DNA here is from genome assembly GCA_013399945.1 of Ploceus nigricollis. NCBI lineage: Eukaryota > Metazoa > Chordata > Aves > Passeriformes > Ploceidae > Ploceus > Ploceus nigricollis. The sequence goes on from VXBC01007399.1 coordinate 39,077, forward strand.
ATATGAAAGGAGGATAAAAATAAAAAAATCCCTATAAAAATCTGTTCTCTGTGTTTTTTCACACATCAAGTGTAGTTAGGACACTGGTGAAGAAAAAGGATGATCAGTGGATTTGGATGCTCTGGGCAGCACTCCTGGGGAAATCAAAGTTCCTTCAAATCTTCTAGGAATGAGCCATACTGTGTGCAGGTAATGCTACTACAATGATTCCTTACATTGTTGGAGAGAGGGAAAATACAACCCAGCCCCCAAAATGACTGGGTAATGCTCCATGCCCAGCAGCACAGTGCCTGGGCTAGAGTACACAGAACACTGCAAGAGAAATACACTCCTTGAGCAGCACAACCTTCCCCCTTGTTTCATTTGCTCCTCTACTTAATGAATACTTTAAATCTCTGCAAAATAAAGCAGTTTTCCGCATCAGCCTGTGACAGATTGCTGTGATGTAACTTGCTGCATAACACAAGCCACAAACCAACCTATAAATCTCACCTAATGCCCTAAGTTGTAATGGAACCACATCACACATAATTCCTGTGCAAGTCAGTACTCAAAACTAGTCCAGAAACAACAGCTTTGCCATTATTAATGGAAGTCAGGCATCTGGGCTTGTGAGAGCCCTCATCAAAAGAAGTTGTGGCTTTAGAAATTCTCACCTATAGTGTGTAGCCAAACACTGGATGGACTCTCTGGAGGACAGAACATCAAAGCCTCCCCCCCAGCCAGCACGCATCTGTTTGTGAGATGTATTTCAGACTGTTCTTTCTCTCACCTGTTTCTCTGGTGGTTGAGGCTGCGTCCTCATGAAAAATATCTATGTAGCATTGTGGCTGGTACAGCACCACTGCCTGATTTGTCTTGCCTGCTTCCAGTGTCTCCGGTATTTGGTAGGGATCAGATTCAGCCTCAAGTGGAGAAGAATAAGCAAAATTCTCAAAACAAGTATGAGTTTGAGGTGTAGGTGTGGGTGGAAAGTCCCGTGCTACATTTTCACTAGGGTAAATCCAGGAAGAATTGTGACCATCAATCTTATCTTCAGTTGGTGTTGAAGATAATGGGCTCCAAGTAACAGGATGCAATTTATGAGCTTCAACATTACTGTCCATGGCTAGCATGTCAGGAAGGCAGTCATTTATCTTCAGCACTTTCTCAGAATCAATCTGCAAGAGAATCATTAAACAAAAAAATTATTCAATGAAAGAAGCCCAGAGTAGAGAAAAGAGAGTGATTACTTTAAGGAATTCTAATATTCCTACACAGTGTTTTTAAGTTTGCACTTTTCAAATAATTGAATTTGAAGGAAAATCTACGCAGAGGATGTCCAATGGAAGCTGTATTTTATGTGAAATTTATCAGACTATTTATTTAGAGATTTCTTTTTTAAGTAAACTCACAATGACTATATTTGAGGAAGGAACCACATCCCTCTACTCTAAAGACTTTGCCAGGTTTTTGATGTGTGCTGGTTTTAGTTTGAGGCAGAAGCAACTGGAAAACAGCAGCTGTGGCTGTTAGGTGTACTTCACTCCTCGCTCTCGTGCTGCTGTTCAGTGAACACCAGCAGCTCCACCTGTGCCGGGGCAAAGGCTGTGAAGCCCCCTGCACACAGCACAGAAGCATCAGGTCCCAGTTCGAAGGGGCTACAGAAGAAGCTGAAGGCCTTTTGCCAATTCTGTTCTCCCAGCCAAGCATGGCAGTGCCTGGCAGAACCCCCTGCATCCTCCCAGGACCAGCAAGTGCACAGCCCTGCAGTGTCCTCCTGAGGGCATTGGGGCAGACACAGCTCCCGGGCTGCAGGGAAGTCCAGTATCCTCTGGGCTGTTGAGTTCAAACAGTGCAGGGGTTTGAACAGTAACAGTGGAGGAATCACCTGCTGGTCAAAAAATTTCATTTATTCTCCAGTTGTGCATTTTCCTTTCGCAGTAACAGACTGCAATATAAGCTGGTCATTGCAGAGTCACATTGCAGAGTCAAAAGAAGAGTTTTCCACTAAATAGTAATACTAAACTGTGTTAATTTGTGTATAACGATTAAATGTAGTCAACACAAAAACTGACAAGTTAATTTTTAAATGCAATCAACACAAAAGTAGTACTTTTTTTTAAAGCTACTAAGCAAAGAATGGACAAATTGAAAACTCTCTATTTTCAGTGATCTTACCTTAAACTCTTTGAATGACAGCACTTTGCTCTTGTTAGGACTAGGTATTAAAGGACAGCAGCACTCCTTCACCCTGAAAATAAGAGAAAATAAGAGACCAAAACAAATGACATTTTTGTTCTCTTATCAAAGCACACTCTACCAGCAGAAGCCACCGACAGATGAGTACAGGCACAGCAGCAGATGACCAGTGTCTCAGAAATGCCACAAGCCAAGTACTTAAAACATCCACACAATCAGACAGCCAAAGGAAGAAATTAATGAGGCCTTGTAGTGGGCTGGAAGCAATAAGCTGCAGCAGTGGTTTGTGAATGAGATTTGTAATATCCTCTGTCTACAACAGAAACATGCATTACAACTTACCACTTCATCTTCCAGTGGCATATAGCTGCTACTAGGGCTGGAACTATCACTAGCAGGAATACAAAGTACAGCATGTTTGCTGTGAGAGAAAAATACTTTAGAATTTTGGTTTTAACTTCTCACATGTTAAAGTCAATATAGCTTGAGTTTCTGGGGCAAAAATAACATCAAGACTGCATGGGATGCCTGCCACTAACCCAGCAGTAAAACTGTGTTGTCCATGGTTGCAAGGTAGCATGGCTGGAATATCTCTGTAAGCCTTTAGACCTTGATTGCCTTTATCAGAATGGAATTATAACTAGATTGCTTTTTATTTGCCCTGATATTGGCATCTTAGCTGTAAGAGTAATTTTCAAAAGTAAGGCAATGATAACCTCACTTAAGTATTGTTTAAGGCTTTCTCTCAGACCTGCAGAGAAGACAGATTTTTACCGTGAGACATGAACAACACCTGTGCTTCCATTTTGGACTGACTATAGCAAGAAAAACACTACACAAGTGCTCAAGTTTCCTACGATTTATGCTGATACAGGGATCTCAGTATTTCCTTCTAGCTGGAAGACAGCCTTGGGCTATGCTGTTCACAAACAGCTAAGGCTGTAGGTGGGCTGAGGAGAGCACTGTTAGTGCCTGCTCTCCCACTGCCTTGTCCAGTTCCCTCCTGCCCTGCGCCAGAGAGTTTGTGTATCCCTACCACAAACCATAGGAGGGAATGGACACATGTTATATTGTATCTCTTGTATCTCTTTAGGGTTAATTAAGCCTTTTTTTTTAATCTCTGCTTGGCTGTACAAACGTCTGGCTGGCTGATGGGAGCTGGAACTTGTGTGTTAGAAGCAGAACTGTGCCTGTGAGGGTGCCATGATGGTCAGACACTGTAGTAGTTAGCCTAAAACATGGGCTCTCCTTGCATAAGCCAATGCTTCCCCCTTTCCCATCCCTTCCCCTTCATCTCCAGCCCCAAAACATTTTTCAAAACCAGGCATCTCTAGTTTGGATCCTAAGTTTCACAACCATGCTGACTGATATTTTCAAGGGAAAAAGTTATGGGTGAGTGATTTCCTCTTCTGCTTTGGTGATCAAATCTGCGCAGTTAGCAAACTACTGTGCCCATGCCAACAACCCTTCTGTACTGACTTACGAAGGAGTGAACTTGCCAACAGTTTTAAAGACTGATGAGAGTAAGAATCAACATTAGAAGTTCAAGAGTCTATACAAGAATTAACTGTTTGCACACAAACAGTCTGTAGGTTTTCCTATATTAGAAAACCAGCTAAATCTAAACACAATTCTTCAATGAGTTCTAACAAACAGGACTCACTACGCATGCAAATGTGCATATATTGGATATGATACTTAAATAAAGATGTAAATTAGGCTCATTCTAAAATTTAGAAAAAATCCTTTCTACTTAAAAGTATTAAAATGCCATGCTGGTATGCTGATATCATTTCTCAGTTGGATTCTTTCTTAAGTGAATGTTGCATTGAATTAAATGTTTTCCCTTATGAAAGGAAGATTATTATAACATTCTAAATCATCCCATTCTTCTGCTAGGGGATATTATTCACAGCCAGTACTCACAGTTATACGGTGTATCTATGTATCTAAAGTTAACAATGGGAGTCTCTCCTCCACCTGTAAATGCTTTAACCACTATTTTGTATTTTGTGTTTGGCATCAGGTGTTTCACAGTGTATCTCTTTTCTTCTGGGTTTTCAATTGTGTATTTACAAAGTTCTGATTCATCTAAAAGAAAACAGATCAGATAGAATCACTGGATCACAGAATGTTCTGGGTTAGAAAGGACACTAAGGATCACCTAGTTCCATCTTCCCTTCCATGGACAGGGACACCTTCCACTAGACCAGGTTACTCAGCCCCATCCAGCCTGGCCTTGAACACTTCCAGACATCCACAGCTTCTCTGAGCAACCTGTTCCAGAGCCTCACTACCCTCACAGTAAATCTTCTCCTAATTGCTAATCTAAACCTACACTCTTTCAGTTTAAAACCATTAGCACTTGTCCTATCAGTACAGGCCCTGCTAAGAAGTCTCTCTCCATCTTTTTTATAAGCCCCCTATTAGGTACTGAAAGGCTGCCATAAGCTATCCACAAAATATTACAAAACCAGTTAACTGAAATAACAAAACATTTGCAATCTGCCTTCTTTGTAATTTGCACACTTTTTTCTGGGAAGGATGATGCATCCTGACTCACTGCCTCTGGGCTGGACTCACATCCCTTCTAACTGGACTGGCCACAGCATTGCCCTCCTCTGGCAGACACCTAACAACTTGTTGTCAAAGACTGAACCTTGTTTATTTTAATTTCTTTTTCCTCGAGCATTGTACCAGAATGATTTGAGTCTAGCCATTTCTTTTTTTTTACCAGAATCCTTTAGCCCTTAAGCTTATGCCAATTTCTTTGAAGATAATCAAAAGCAAGAAACCTCTGCCTGAAAAAAGAGCTCTTTTGCCTCTCTACTGTGCAACTCCCAAACCCCAGGGAGAAACGGGTTAGCTTATTTCTGCTGTTTTCAGTCACACCCCTTGTCTGCTAGCAGAAGCAGTGAAGCAGAAAATCTCTGATTTAAACTTTTTAAAATGTAACTGGGCTTACTTACAGAATTATGGTACTTAAATGGTTAGTTCAGTTCTGACAAGAACTTCTACATAAGCCTAACTCAGTTCAAACTATACTTTTCATCCTGACACTAGTCTAATCAGCAGAACACAGGACATGACACAAGCAGAAGAAGAGGCATGGAAAAAAAATATATATTCTTTTAACGTGTTGGAAGCATCTGATATGAAAATTATAATGGAGCAAAGTCATCCGGAGCAGTTCTGCATGTGGAACAGAAAGGTCTGAGATAAATTTGTGGCTTTGTGCCACTTCATAGCTCAGTTCTGCTGAAGGAACTCCATTGTAGAGTACAAACACAAATACTTTCACTAAAAAAGACTTTACATGGGGAATTATGTGCTCCAATTTTGAAGGAAACAAATTGTATCCCATGTGTTTCTAAAATACCCCAAATTCTAATAAGATTAACATGCCTATGACTTCTACCCAAGTAGACCACAAACAGATGTTTTTCAACATTCATCCAGAACTCACATCACAAGAGGTAGAACTCCTCCTATAGTACTGAAGTATTTTCTGGAGCTAAAAAGGAGTCATGAACAACAGGATGTGGGCTATAAATCACTATAAAGCCAGGAATCACTTCTGCCTACCAGCACCTCAAGCACAGAGAGGAACCAAAAGCAACAGGTGTCGAAATCTAGAGACAGCTGAATGAGTCAGTCAGACTGCCTAATGTGAACTTTCTAAGATGCTGCAATACCAACAAGTCTTCCACCTGTATCAATGACAGAACCTTCTGTAGTAAAGACCTCAGTTACCTGAAAGAATGTGCTTTTTTGATCCTTTCAAATTGCAGTTCCCTTGTATAGGTGACACATAAACATGGTAGCCTCTTACAAAACCAGGCTCTGACTCATTTGTGAGATAAGAATCCCAAGACAGTGTTACTGAATTGTAAGTCAGGTCAACTTTTCTCACAATAGGGTCAAGACAAGGAGCTGGAAGAAAGGAAATTCAAGTTAAACTTGCAATTATTCTTCAAGATTGTTTTCTCTTATCATTTGAAAAATCCACACTCCCATGTGGTATTTATGTTTATATCTTTCTTGTATCTAAAAGCTGAGCAAAGCCAAAGTTCTCTACAAAAACTGTCAGCTTCACAGAGAAGCTGTGTCTATTTTGCATCCACATAATACACAAAGCAATAACTGATAATCACAGCTTTGTTTGGCTCCCCTAATAAACATGGGCTCTACCTGGTCACTGCACTAGCCAAATATCCTCCAAGTAGGGCATGTTGATACAGAACATTTAAATGCCTCACTAAAGACACAGAAAGAACACAAAACCTCCAATTTTATCTAGGTGTAGGAGGAGACAATTATTCCATTTGTGACAGATCAGTTTAGCAAATGCACAAACCCCAAATATGTTGCCAACTTACGCAGCTCCCGAAGATAACCAATCTTCTTCTCCAGTAAGGAAGCTCTATTAGCAACAGATCCATAGATGCGGAATTTGTATCTCACCCCCGGAACAAAAGCAGCTAGAAAACAGTTGAACAAAAATAGGGTATGGTTTGTCTTTCAATATTACTTTTATTTAATTGCCTCCTACCGAGGTCCATGATCTATTAGACACCTTCTCTGAGTGCTCTTGTGCTACTAAAGCAACTGAAGGAGACAGCGGGCAAAGCAGTTCTTGGTGTGCATTATGTGAATTAAAACACATTTATTCTGTCTGAAGGAGAGAATTGGGAGAGAGGTTTATATCTTTTTTTTTCCTATACAGTATTCAAGGTGACTGAACAATAGACTCCAAATGCACCAAGAAGAAAGACAATTTCATTTACGTTTCTGGCACAGGCAAAGGCTGTGTTTTGGAATACTTGATGCAGACATATATCCAGGTATCAAGATTCCTTGTTATCCTCACAGACATCCACTCCCATTCACAGTAAGCAAGTGCAAACCACTGAAGAATTTGACAATACGCTTCCCATGTGTTACCACTGTCCCCTCCATTACGTGCAGGTTTCCATACATCTGTGAGAATTGAGGTGCAGCTCCTTTATTGCAAATTTATGTGTGCTCAATCAAATTTTGTTCAAACGAATTTCATTCCAAAGTGAGCTCTCAGCTTAGTGAGAGTTAGCTCTCAGCCTAGTGAGCTCTCAACTAGGAAAGCTAAATTCTTGCAGCTGTGGAAGCATATCAGAGCAACTTTCACACAGACAGAAAGGATTTAGGTCTACTGGCCACAAACAGAACAAAAAACATGCAACTGATCCAAAGCAAGGACTGGTGCTGAGACACAGCATTTCTGGCACACTGACAGCACCTCTCACTACACCGTGGGTTTAAATTGCCTGAGTCTAAACTTCTGATCCATGTTACAGATAGGATAGAGCTCCCTTCTGTATCTCTCTTGCTAAACTACTTTAACTTCTTCATTAACCTCACCATGCTCCTTCAAGATGCTGCTATAAGCCACTCAGAAGAGGTTTTGTCTAAAATACTGTGTTGACTTTTCTAGTATAGTATGCTGCCTTCCAAGGCTTAATGGTGCAGGTAAACTTGTGTGTCTAATTACTTTGGAAGGAAAAACAGGATGCCACATGCCTTTGAAGAATTACACCTGCACAGCACAGAATTCAATATTCAAAATATTAAAAGAATATTTGTTTCCTAAATTCAATTAATGCCCACAACTTGAAGAACTGCTGCACAATCAGAAAAAATATTTGTTTGGCTTTCACCTGAGCTGATCACAGCACTGGAAGTGTTGGGTCCAAATCTCCTCCACTGCAAATCACAAGGCTGCAACTTGGGAAAGTTACACCAATCAATAATGTAACTGTCATATATACTTCTGGGCTCCCAGGAGATAAAAATGCCATCATCTGTACCATTAACCTGTCCTTCCTTAAGCTCTTCGGTGCCTAGGAATGAACAAAACAGAACCTCTTATTATTGTCCTGCATGACACTTTAGAGTCATAAATGAATACAATACAGCTCCTATACTAACCAGTTGAAAGCAACAATAAAAGAGTTGCATTCCTTCACTAAATGACATATGGGGTCTTTCACATGCTGAAAGCTGACAGCTCAGAAACCATCCAGCAATTGTTACTACATATTCACCAAAAAAAATCAGCTGTAGAAACCTAGAGTCAGAGAGTCACAAGAGGCTAATCACACTGGCACTGGCAGCACATTCAAAGCACCTCCTGCAGGTCTGAGGCCCTAGTTTTAGGCAAAATGTATTTTGCTCTGTGGCGACACTCTCTGCACTTAAGCTAATAAACATACAGCTGCCACCCTGTAGGAAAAAATACAGTCCTGATTTTCATAAAGCAGTGGCGTGAGTTAAGAGGTAAGGTTAATTTGTTGCCCAAGATGATAAATTATGTCTTCACTCAAAACAGGTAGAAACAAAACTCTAGTAATATAATTATAATTATAATTATATGAAAATACTCCTACCGTTATCTGTATCTCTAGAGATGGTCAATACTGAAGGAAGAGATAAATTAACATTGTTCTTTGCCACGATACTGATTCTGTAGGAATGGTTATCAATGAAAATCCTTGTGCTATTGTAGACTGAAGAAAAGGAGATGCTTTCAGGCTGGGAGCCATCTTCTATTTTTTCCAAGGTTACTTCATATGAAATAATTTTTCCATTTGCTTGAAAATTTGGTGTTTGCTGAGAAAAAAAGTTATGGAGGAAGAGAACAATAACTTAGTAAATTTTGCTGAAAAAATATAAGAGGATCATTCAGAATTTTAAATAACTAACAGGATGTGTTATTTCTGTAAGAATATAAACACTTGTTTCCATACATTCACACATGCTGGTCAAAAAGGAAATGTAGAAGTCTTGGTAATGGGATCTGTCATGTTATAGTACTTAAAAAACAGAATTGTATGTCTGAAATTCCAGGACAGCACACCATCATAGCTACATGTGTTCTGAGATATTTTATATACAATCTTTTTTAGATCTGTAAAAGACATTTTCATACTGAATTGCTATCAGCTGCACACAAATCATGGGAGAAATCTCCAACCCCTTTATGAAGGGCTTTGTTTTTATTTCTGTAGGGATGTCTCACCTTCCAGAACAAGGTCACATTTCGTCCCCCAAGAACTGGTGTAATTTCTCTCCATATGTCCAGTTTCCCTGATGGAGCTGCAACAAATATAGCAAAACAATAAAATGAGAATGCTCTGGGTGTGGAAAGGACAGGCAGTTTAACTGCTTCCTCCCATTTGTAGAAATTCCACTCACAACACCTCTTTTTCCCCATCACTACCAGGTCTTGCCCAAACATTATCCTTTAACACAATTTTCCCTTTGTTCCTTTTTCTGAATTAAAGTCTGCTTAATTTCCCTAGAAAATCTTTGCTTGCAGTCACCAGACTCTTGTTCCCACCTCTGCACCATTCCTCCAGGTCTCACAGGGCACTGTAACTCAATCTGTCCATCTTCCCAGTCAACTGATTTCCTACTACCTGCACAGCAGGGAATGTTCAAGACTAGCAGGTAGGCTGACAATTATTTAAGAAGTCATCTTCTTGAAGTTTGCTTAGCATGTGTCTTTCATGCATGCAACAGGCCTCTGCTTTAGCTACACAGGGGAAGAGTAACAACAAACAGAAAAGAGAGGTGGCGAGCAAAGAACATCCCTCAAGCTTTGCTTCTCAACGGGTTGGACATACTTCCTTCCTTTGTTCTCGTGGTCAGGGGCTGGCTCCACTCGCTCCATCGCCAGAAGTGCTTGGCCGCCCCGCAGCGCACCCTGGCCATGTACTCCGTGTACGGCTGCAGCCCACGCACTGTGATGCGCCTTGAGTCGGCGACGGAGCTGTTGTGCTGCAAAACACAAAGACACAACAGGCACAGCTCAGAACAGCATCCTCAGCAAGGTGTTCTTCTCTGAGAAAATAGCTCTTCCTCTAGACCCTGCAAGAGCCAGTTAAGCGTCACTTGGGAAAGACGGTCATGGAACAACGATCAAAAAAAAAGCAAATAACGCACAAGATCAAAACAGTGGGAGATTCAAAAAGAGCCCTGGAAGCCACCTCTGTGTAACTGTCTGAGTTACTCAGAATCCTCCACAGGAGTACTTTTTACATCCAGGAGGGAATTTACTGAAATCTTGGCCTCACAGAGCTTTGGACTATTACCTCATATAAAAGTAGGATGTTGTTCCAGATCTATGCAGAGCAATCTACAGCCACCTTTGTAACCCCCGGAGACAGATCACAGTTACCTCTCTAGGAGGGCAGAAGTCGTCCAATCCGTCTTGGAGGGAACGCTGGAGGTCAGCCTGAGTTCCTCTGACAGAGAGATCCAGATGGTCTCCAGTTCGTGTTTAGACACATGGCTGGGGTTAGTAATAGTCACCTTGGTCTGTCTGTACCCTCGAAGGGGTCAGAAATGTTAGGCTGATATTTGGACACACTTTAGAGGAGTCGTTAAAAAAATCAAGGCAGCATGTTCCCTTACATGAGGGGTCACCAATTGTTGCTGTGGGCTCCCAGTCGGGTAAGAATTAGTATTGACTTTATGATTGTAGGAGGTTGATCAATTGTTTTATTATATTATCTTATAGTATACTATACTTATTAAGAAACTTAGTAACTCTTACTACTAGTCTGATAGAGCTTTGACCTAATTGGTCAATCAATTTAAGCACTATCTAGTATCTAATTAAGAAATCACTCTTTGGTAAAACAAANAGAAGTCGTCCAATCCGTCTTGGAGGGAACGCTGGAGGTCAGCCTGAGTTCCTCTGACAGAGAGATCCAGATGGTCTCCAGTTTGTGTTTAGACACATGGCTGGGGTTAGTAATAGTCACCTTGGTCTGTCTGTACCCTCGAAGGGGTCAGAAATGTTAGGCTGATATTTGGACACACTTTAGAGGAGTCGTTAAAAAAATCAAGGCAGCATGTTCACTTACATGAGGGGTCACCAATTGTTGCTGTGGGCTCCCAGTCGGGTAAGAATTAGTATTGACTTTATGATTGTAGGAGGTTGATCAATTGTTTTATTATATTATCTTATAGTATACTATACTTATTAAGAAACTTAGTAACTCTTACTACTAGTCTGATAGAGCTTTGACCTAATTGGTCAATCAATTTAAGCACTATCTAGTATCTAATTAAGAAATCACTCTTTGGTAAAACAAATCTCCATAACACATTCCACATGTGCACAATAACTGGTGCAGCAAGTGGAGATAAGAATTGTTTCTCATTCTTTTTTCTGATCTTCTCACAGCCTTCACCAGGCAAATGCCTGGGAAAGTCTGTGCCTGTTCTCTGTGGTTAGAGAGCTTCTGCCACACACCTTCTCTTTCCATGTTTTTTTCTCAGCCTTTACCTCACTCTCTCCTAAGAGACAGAGTTCCGGTAAGAGTCAAAAAGCCAGCATGCTTTTAAGCCTCTTCTCAAAACTGTCTCCTGCAATGACCAACTGCAGTGGTCACTTGATCTGACAGCTACAATCTTAAGCTACAATCAAGAAAGAACACAACTTGACTGTGATCTGCACTGTGCTTTTTTAATGTGCTAGAGGCAAGCTGCCTTCTAAGAAAAGAGCTACAGAGAGGTGACAGTAAACGGGCAAAGAGTCCATCAAGCTCACCATTTGTGGAAGAGGTGGAAAAAGATAAGGAATCTAGTCAAATAATCTTCAAGGAGATTGAAGAGGAAGGGAAGAAAAACTGTTCTGGGATTCTATCACTAGAAACCAGACTCTCTACCATCAACTACAGTCAACAAGCATACAGAAGAAGCTTGGACTGATACAAAAGAAACCTTCAACACTGCTCTGGTGAGTGTGAAATAGCATGAGCAACAAAAACAAATCAAGATTACCAGTAGCTAATATACATATATATATTTTATATTATACAACTTTACAATTATTAGGCCCTTCAGTGTTTTCACTAACTTCAACAAATCTCAGAACCCATTCAGCAAAGCATTGAGCAACATAGCCAGACCAGTCACACCACATACTTCTGCCAGGGTACAGGCAGTGCTTGGAGTGTGAATTAAAGCAAACACTGGCTGCCCACATGGACCACATAATCAGTGAAGAGCTTGGGAAGCAAACAAATCCAGAAAACAGACACATCAACATGCTCAACAAGACTTACAGTGTATTTGTATTGCTGGGGAATTATTTTTTAATCACATCAGAGAGATACTCACTATATTTTTGTTTAGGAAATTCAGGTTTCATACCAGTTCTACTTTGCCATCAGGTTGGAGCACTTCAGTCTGACAAAAGAGTTCAATTTCATTATTTTCATAATTCCAGTGTAATGTCATTTCTGTATCTGTGCAATCTTCCCAAACCTGGAAAGGTGCAGTGGGATACACTGCCAATGGAAAATCTGAGTAAGCTCTTGCAAAATATCAAATACATGCAATAGTATATTAAGATATTTTAGCTGAGTAGTAAAAGCAAATAAAAAATACAGATTTTTCTCCTAATCTAGAAGAAACACATATAAATTGTAAAACTTCATTTCAGAATGTAAATGTAAGTAAATATTACACAAGGTTTAAAAATCCCCTTGTGCTGACTTAGAAATGTTTTAAAATATCATGGACAAAAGGAAGAGAGACATTTATTGCAAAACACTAAAATTCTCTAATTCAGGGCCTGGCGGAACCTCCTGATGTAAAATGGTAACATTTGACACATTTCTACACCCCAGAATTGGACCTCTTTGATAAAAATTTTATTCACACCTCTAACACTGACTCCTGTCAGTAGTTATCCTCCAGTAAACAGTGACAATGCCACTTCTTCCAAAAGATTTCAGAGATTCTTTACTGCTGTGTAAGAATATTCAGCAAGTGAAGTAAATCTCAAACTCTCCCATATTATCAGTATAATAGCGAGGAATGCAATGCAATGTGAGGTCATGGCAATGCAGGTGAGGGGTATGCTTATACCCTTGGCCATTCATCCTAAAACTTCACAAATTACATGATTGAATTACACTACTCCATGAAATACAATTTGAGGACTTTCACACTCAAAAGAGTTTGTATTTGATATAGAAGGTCCAAACAAGCACATGCAGAATTGGAAACAATGGATTTACATTTTCCTTTACTTACTGTCATCCTTTAAGTAAGGAAAATCCTAATGTAAGTATTTACAGGATCAGAGAAAACATGAAGGATTTTACAGGAATCACTATTTAAAAGCTAAACTCATCACACACATTATACATAATTTCTTTAACTTGCAACTATTACTAAGACTGGAAAAATAATATTGTAGTAAATTTTAATGTACTTATCACACTGAATGTAAACTAGTCTAGCCTGACTTCCCATGAAAACTGAATTTATGACATTGTGATGTCTCCCTACATACAACCTGTCAGTTTCCTCCTCCACTTTCTTGACCTGTTTCTTCCACTTCCAAACAATCAGATAATCAAATTTTGGAATTCTCATGCCTCTCTGAGACAAATCTAACACAGACATTTAACATAAGTTTCTTCATATAAAAAAGCATGGCTTGCAAAACTGTCAGCAATGCCTCTGAGGAAGGAAGCAGTGCCAGGGTGCAGCAGTTACACAAACAGTCTCCTAGGCCATTGTTCTGTCAGCTTCCGAGCTGCACAAAGCACATGTTTGCCTCCTGCTTCTTCAAACAGGTAAGGCAGCCACAGGACCTGGGGAACACTGAAGAGGACTCAAGGAGAACTGGAAATACTGCTGGAGATGAAGAAACACCCAGTTGTTTTGAGGCAAGAGTAGGAAGAAGCTTAGGAGACCCGGGGCACACTGAGATAAAGGACACAACTACTAGGGAACAAGGAACCACAGCCATTAGACACTTAAAGAATAACCTGCCTTTCATCCCTGATGAACTACGCTTCCTCCCTTACAGAAACACAGTGGAGGTTACTGTCCCATATTAGGATCAAAAGCAAATTAGCACCATCACTTCTTTCCCAGCAATAGCTCTTACACATGTATCGCATCTTTATCATAGCAATTCCCAAGTAACCTACACAGATATTTTGCTTAAACACCCCATTTTAAATCCTTGCATCATTTGGCTTTCTCTCCTTTTCTCTAAGGGGTCATTCCAATAACGAGATCTGGCCTTTGGAGTAAAGCTGTTTTCTACTGTTCACACAACTTCCCAAAGGTGAAACTGAAGAGAGAGCAGGTAACTATAGCACAGGGACAGGTAAGTAATTAAACTGTGAAGATAAAAATCAAGGACTTCCATACTTCAAACCAGGGCACAGAAGTATCAAGCTCAGAAGGAGCAACAAAAAGCCCTGAACAAAGGTATAGAAAAAACCCTTACTTCTGTGATTTACATCAAAAACATCTGTGGCAGATTTCTTTCCCAGTGGGTTTTCCACAGTCACTGTCACATTCCAGATCCACTGCTGGCCTATATTCCAAGAGCATGAGCACTGCTTAGAACAACTTGGTTTGCACAGAGCCGTTTTCTGGGATGACCTATCAAAGAAAGTGAGAGGTAGGAGCGGGGCAAAGAGAGTTGTCCATAATATACAATCAACATAGATCTTGAAAGTTTCTGATGTCCAACTAGAATACAGCATCATAAAAAATAAGGCTGAGGGGCCTTATAGAAGAAGCTACCCACTTCTTTCCCTTAGCCTGAAGTATGATGAATACAAATACTCTTAAAAAAAAGTTTCCTTTGAAATCCAGGTTTGTTTTTTTAAGATACAGCTACATTGCTTCTAGAAACTTCCTTATGGATAGTCTAAACTAGAGACTTATTTGCCAAGACTTAAATAATTTACATGTTTACGATTAAGCTTTTAAATAAAGTTGTAATTTCAACTGCACCTTGAAGTGCATCTTCTAACCTTCCATTTTAAAATCAGCATCACAGTATCTTAATGGAAGTGAATTATGTAGAGACCAGGAAGGTATGTGCAATGCTGGCCTGTTTTCTGCTGAGATCTTTTGATGAAAGTTTGTTGTGATTATGAGGTATCTGTCCTGTTTTATAAGTTTCCCTTTCTCTGCAGGCCTTGCTGTAAAGCCCCTCTCCTCATGCAAGGGCCATGTCTGATATCCCACAGCTGTGTAGCCTTGACTCAGACTGCTAAGAAAGAGCTATGAGAAAGTCTGCAGATTTTTTTTTAAAGTAAAGAAGCCAGCTGAAACTACAGAAATTATACCCACAAGAAGGACATTTGAGATAGGATTGTCAGTGGCTCAAGGACTCAAGAAGGATAACATCAACACGTAAAGCCCTAAAATCCTAAAGGAAAGTAACTAGGGAGGTTAATCAGGCAGAGTGCTAAGTTTGAGTCACCATTAGTGCCAATGGATCATGAGCACACTAATACTCAGCCTACCAGCTGATCAGATCCTAGTTATCTGTTGTGTGTGTTACCCAATAATTATGTTATACTTTTAAGTTGTCTACATCCTGATTTCAGGGTGTCTTCATACCTACAGAACAATATCCAAACATACTAACTCAAAAGAATGGTTAGAATAAGCTTTATCACGCAGAACTTGATCTAAAGGACTGACAACATTGTTATAGCTAGTCTGATTCAGAGCAGATCAGTACTGCTCAAGCTTTGTTAAATAAGTGATCAGTGAGGTGGGAAAAGGCAAGCAGGTAATTACACAAATCCACAGATTCGAAGGAAAAGAAGGAAAGAAGGTGACTGGTACAGCACAGATCAGAGTTAATATAACAGTGAGACTTACGTTTTAGACAAGGTGTATCGTGGTGAATTCTTTCCATAGAGATAGGTTTCTTCTTTTCTCCAAGTACATGTTACTCTTTTCATGTCTTGAGTTTGGCAGGAAAAATCTTTAGGTGTATCAGGTGGTTCTTGTCACAAAAAAAACAACAACATCATGGCAGTCCCGGCAAAACTCATCAACCTTTTTAATACATTAACAAGCTAGAAATAATGGATACGTACAAAGTCTGGTTTACTATAGATGCCATTACTGAAATTACAGTTATTCAGTGGCCACTCTGCAGAGATAGTCCAGATAATACCATGAGTCAATAGCAATCAAACACTTTTATACTCCATTATCTTTTTTTAATACTCATCCATTCATTTATTCCATCTGTACTCTTTTCTATCTTTAAAAATTGCTATTTGCCTTCGAAAAGGAGACTGTGCTGAGTTTTTACCACATGCACACAGACAATGAAGCTGAACTGCTAAATGGGTGGATATTTTTATGAATCAACCATCTGTCATAGGGTCAAATAATTTAAGGCTATTCTTTCCTGTTTCCTCTATATCCGTTTACAGATCTCAAGTCAGATGGAGTTCAGCCAGACATGACAAAAGCATGACAACTTACAGCAAGCTTTTTTCCCCATCCATTTTTTCTACAGTCATTCTTGAGTTAATAACAAGAGGAAAATAAAACTGTAACAATGTATTCACTTACTACCCACAAAGAAAGCTGCTTCATGTGACCGGTTATCCTCATCATAACAGTAGACATGAATGTTAGACCCTTTGTCATGTGACAGACTTTTCACAGTGAGAAGTCTGATAGTGTGCTTGATAACATCAACAGCTGGGTATACAGAGAATTCCTTAATGGTTTGACCATTCCCTCCTATGCAGCAAAGAGTGATATTAGAGCCTTCTGCTAAAATTTTTTCTTTTGGAAAGATTTGTGGCTCACTTCTGTTTGAAGTGTCCAGGCCTGCAAATTAAAAAAAAAGAAAAAAAAATTTCAAAATCTGTTTAAGGCAACAGCCTTCAGCCAGAACACAAAACTAAGCATTTACACAAGAAATTGCTAATGTTATATTATCGATTCATAGACTTTTATTTCGTATTATTCCAAATACAGAGATGAATTTCCCATGTAGTAATACCTTTCTCTTCAACTCATAAACACGTAATGTAGTCCAACAACTACCTGAGAGACTAAATCTGTTTTACTGCCTTTCACTTAGAGGAAAACAAAAGTGTTCTGTCAAGAATTCTCTTACAAAGAAACACCACCTCCTGCTCCTAGGCACAAACTGTTGCTTATATCCAAAACACCTGCTCTTGAAGACTCTTGAAGACTTGTAGCAGGGGGCTACAAAAACATCACGGTCATGCAGAGCTCAGCAAAGAGGTGTCAACATTGACTGAATCAGATCAAGGGGATACTCAACTTGGAATGAGACTCCCATAGCTTTCTATGTTGGACTGCTTGCCAGATAGGAAAGTTAGTGGCATTTAAGTGTCTCACAGCTTTTTACACATATTGCACAGGTAAAATCTACTTTCAAGAATCTGATCGCAAAGCCTGATGACATGTGGAGTTACTATCTTTCAGAGAGCTCTAAATCAGGTCTGTAATGTGGGATCAGTTTGTGACCAAGAAAGTATTTTTGCCCTGCATCCACTTGCAATTGAAAAAAAT
>VXBC01007399.1:56655-88627 GCA_013399945.1 Ploceus nigricollis
TGAAAAAAATAAAATCTCCAAGACTGAGGAGATTGTGGGACAAAAAAGAGTCTTGCAAGTTATTGCCCATTATGTAACAACAGAGAGATGAATGCCACAATCCAAGTACGAACACCTGTGATGCCTCTTCTGTTGGCATCTTCTGTTGGAGACATGATGTCTCCAATATCTAAAAGCCCTTGCTGCTCCAAATGAGCGTTTCATTATAAAATCACTACAGTCATGTTTTCTAAAGTAGTTACATATTTTGTTTAAGCAAGATTCTCTGGAAACAAAACTGCTTTAGTAAGACATAATAATCCGAAAAAAAAGGATAAATTTTGTGATGTCATTAATTACATTATTCGTTCACTCCCTGTTTATTCTCATATAATTCAGAAGACATTCCTTCCAAGTGAAATAAGGAGCTGACTTGCTCCTTTCTCTCTGCTTCTGTAATACCAATTCAAGCTATGAATCCCAGACAAAAACCACACATTCATCAGATCATGTAGCCCCTAGCTCTGTGCTTCTCTTCCTTTCCCTGAGTCTGGGCCAGGGATGTGCCTATCCAAGATCCCATGTCACTTCATTTACTACACTGTTTTAATGTGTGAGTGAAAAAAAAGCTCTAAAACTTTTGACTAGGAAGATAGTCTGCAAATTATAGCAATGCCTGAAGCACTTCTATTATTGCCTGCAAAATATAAGGACCTGGTTAGTGCTTAGAGCAAATAGATTCTTGATGTGATGCCATCTCTCCTGAACTGTCCTCCATGGTTACATTCACTGGTGAATTACAAACTAGTTTTATACTTGAAAAAAAACCCAATAATACAAAGTCTTGTTTTGCTCACCCGGAAGAGTCTCCCACAAACTCCACTGACTCCAGATTTTTGATGTTTCAGCCTTGCTCCTAATCCTTACAGCATGTGACATACACTCCAAAGGTATGTCTGAATCCCATGTCCAATGAAGAGGCTTTCCCAATTTATCAAGTGTGACATTTTGAAATTCCTACAAACAAAGAGCAATAAGGCAAAGTATTGAAAACATAGCAATGTGAAGATTTGGAAATACAATCAAAAACAGCAGGAAAGCTCAAAGGAGAAAAACGCTTTTGAAAATGTATGTCTGAAACTCTACTAGCTACACGTGATCTCACACTAACTAACTAGTCAGCTAATCAACTGCTTACAGATCTCGGCTAGCAGTGGTAGAGTGCCTGATGCACTGACATATTTGGGAGTAAGACCCTGCTTCTCATGACATGGATTTGCTCTCAGAGACTCTCTGTAGGTTATTTGCATCTGCTATTACATAAGCTGCCTACAAATGCATCCTAATGCTCTGGGTTACATATCCCTGTGGTGGAGTCACCATCCTTAGAGTTATTTAAAAGATGCGCAGATTCAGCATTTAGAGATGTGGTTTAGTGTGGACTTGGTAGTGCTGGGTTAACAGCTGGACTCAATGACCTTATAGAATTTTTCCAACCTATGAGATTCTATCATTCTACATGTTTTAGTACTTCTTATAGCAACCATCCTAGATTCTCAGCATATAGATCTGTGCGCTAGTATGATTTGTGCCAAAGCCCTGACTCACACTGAGCAGTAGAGAACTTCTCTCCAGTATTGCTTTCTACCGGCAACACCTGCACTTTCATATTACCACTGCTCTGAGAAAAATTCTGCCATCAGTTCAAAATTTAATTTCTCAGTTATAGCCCTGAGGAATGTGGCCATGGCTGTAGAAGTTATACAGGCTGTCCATGCTTCGGTATGAGCAGACTCACAGAGCTTCTTTATTGGTACACATACTTCAGAAAAACACAGAAGCAAATATATTCCTGTATGGTAGTGACATCCAAAGTAACTTGTCATGTTTATTACAAATAACAGAACAGACTACATCCCTAGATTTGAAACACTTCTACTTCCTTCCAACAAGTTAGTAAGAATTTGTTGAAGGACACTTCAAAAAACCCAAAACTTAATTGTTTGTAGCTATATGGCCCCAGTTACTGACTTCAGGGTTAGATCTACTCATTGGGCTAAAAATCCTATCCAGCATATCAAAGTGGTAAAAATCTTCAGAAATGCATAGAGCCCATTTGCAGTGAAGGTGTGGTTCTTCAAACTCAGAGACAAAACACCACCAGCTAGGGTGATCAAAGTAAGCTGTGATTTGTAACAATGCCTATTTTATTTTATTGATCCCTGATTCCAGAAAAATAAGCCCTTGCCTGTTTTATGTACTTTCTGACAAATATCAACTCTAAATGTGCTAGCGCGGTTTTTCAGTTTAACTAAGTTCTAAATTTTCTTTGGAGACAGCTCCCATACAGAAGTCACAAGCAGAAGAACACCCAGAACAGGATAAGCCTATTATTTGGGTAATCTCCTCTTCAGAAAATGTTGCTGGTTTAGATGCTAAGGAAAACTATCAAGTCAGGGACTTTACAAAGAGACATGACTACATCTTCCATCATTGTAAATGACTAGTACACTTCTAAGTACATTTACTGTCTGCACAGTAGTAGCTTCATCGGTTCGACGGACTTGTATCTCAAAAGATATTGCCAGCTCAGCATCATGTGCTGACTTGACAACATCCCATTCCACCAGCAGCCGCTGAAGATCCAAATCCTTGGAAACGTTAAGGTACGTTACTGGAAACACATCGGATTCTAGGA
Organism: Ploceus nigricollis; assembly: GCA_013399945.1. NCBI lineage: Eukaryota > Metazoa > Chordata > Aves > Passeriformes > Ploceidae > Ploceus > Ploceus nigricollis. The sequence continues at coordinate 59,333 of VXBC01007399.1, forward strand.
GCAGAAAAAGGGCACAAAAATATTACTGTCTAGCTAAGTCACAAAGCAGACCTGAAAAAACAGTGGTGAGAGGTAAGATAGGTTCCACATCAGATGGTTCTGAAGGAAAAAAAAAAAAGTGATCAGGACCTATGCTGATGATGACAAAAGGAAAAATAATTCTTATTCTTAAGGAATCAGCAGGCTAAAATGAGGTTCCTCAACCTATTCAACAGCTCCCCGCCATGATATTTGGTGTGCTGTTTAATTTCGTTATGCTTTCAATTTACTAGCTATTTTATGGGAATACAGACCCATCCCTTCATGATCTTATGAAGAGGAACAACATAATGTATTAAGAAGGACTAAATCCCAAAAAATCCCAAACCCCAGCAAGCCTTCACATCATTGGGGCAGAAACTCTGGGCTCAGTTTTGATCTCTGACTTAATACAGACTAAATGAGTTCATGCGAAACCATTATTTTAACCGAATAGGATAAGGGTTTCCCTCCAGTAGCTAGCTTAGATCATAGTCTAGTATTAAGTGCATTCCTAGTTGCTCTACACAGAGCTTAGGTCATGGCTGTGGATTCTTCTATCGGAATTAGACACCTAGCTCGAATGGCACTTGCATACTTCTATTGGTCTGGATTTAATTCCAGACCTTGACATGATAAAGCAAAGTTTAAAAGTCAGACTGAAGTCCCTTTTAGTGTTGGGAAATAAAAGGCCCTGCAAGATTGTTCTGTGGAAAACTACAAATAACCCTGTAAGTGGTTCCTCTTTTTAGATGATTCCTTTGTGACACCTCCCTAAAAACCCTAACTATTGGAAGAGATGAAATATAGCACTCACTGATTTGTCATTTCTCTACTTCCTGAAAACTAAACAAACATAAACCCCCTAAATTTGATCTGGTTGTTAATGAAGCCAAGGAGCTGAAACGTCCAAGTAACTAGGCTTTTTCTTTTGCCACAGGTGCTTTCCAAGGTGCTTCTGCTTGTTACAAAAGGACAAGGTCAGAATGTTTATCCTAACCAAGACACAGAAAAAAAGAGACACAACAATAGCTACACGTTTTAATAAAACAGAACTCATTCTGTGCATTCCTGCCACATTACAGCCAGAATCATCAGGGACACGATGGATTGAGTGACCCCAGGAGTGCCCTCTCACAAAACTGCCACCTCCACTCCTGTCCCCTAGATACACTTCACCCACTGAACTACCTGAGACTTTCGCCATGTATCACTAACAGAAACACAAGCATTCAGGAGATTTAGACTGAGAATCTACATTTTGATAGATGCTTCTGGTAGCCATCACGTATCCAAATCATTCTGCAATTTATCCTGGAGTATCTGCATTACCCTAACCTCTGTGCAGCAGTTTTCCAACACAGGGATTTTTACATTAGGAGAAGGGAATGAAAGGCTCAAGAGAAGCAGCAATTATAACAATCTCTGGTCAATCAAAGGAAGCAAATAAAACTTTATAAGCATATTTGTTTATTATGAGAATACAGACACTGACATTACTTTGTTGTTTATATAAGCCCAGTCTATAATTAATAGTTAACTAATTATATTTAATAGTTAATATTAATAGTTAATAGTTAATTAATAATTAATAAACAGAGGAAAAAAGGTACAAAGTTATTAAAAACTGCTGAACAAAGGATTCTCTTTTAGCAAATCATCCAAAAACTCTGTTGGGATATTTTTAGCCTATTCCATTTTTAAGGGTACTAAAAGTCAGAGCAAAATGAAAACCATATGCTTTCCATCTAGAGAAAACTACTGGTATGGGCATCTTCAGATAAGCTTGGAGAAGAAATCAAGTTTAACTGTTCAAACATATGGTCTTAGAACCAGGACTGTGGTATCTTCAAGTGTTTTGGAGAAAGAAATATATGCAACACACCTTGTATAAAGTCTCACTGCAGTCTTAATATATAATTACTAGGAAATGATTAACATGTAAATTTACGTGAAAGCAGAATTCACAGCCTTAGTGTCTCTGCGAGGTAAGTGCAAAATGTTTCACGTGCAGAAATAAAATTTCCTTTTTGGCTATTAAAAACCATGGTCCTTAAAAACTATATCTGCTGCTTCACAGCTGCCTTTGAAAAACTATGGGCATCAGTTTTATACTGCCATAAGGAAACACAGTACCTATGACAATTACTGTCTGAAACTAAATAAACAAGGTGGAAGGCTTGGGGCTAAATTTCACTGAATGATGACAGAGCATCAATTTTAGGTTTATCAGAAAAAAGAAATATTATTAACTTCACTGCCAACAACTGACTAGGCAAGGAGCCAGAACAACCAAAACAACACAGTGATTCATAAACTTAACTGTGGAAGTGGAGTATCACATTATTTTGGGAGGATAGGACAAAACACACTTCATTTTCCCACATTTTCTAGACTTTCACCATCAAAACAAGATAAACACTGTTAAAATCCCACTTATGCCAAAGAATTGACTGTAGTATTGTTTGTCTCCAGTATTCTGGTCAACCTTACTTCTACGTTCATCATCCGTTTACTTGAAGCACTGTGTACCAAATCTCTTGGGGGATCTCATTCCACACGCACAAGCTGATCTAAAACTCCGGGCCTTGTTGTTTTCTACTGTTTTTTCTGTCTGCACTGCAGAAGCAACAGAGGAAGAAAGGAACTGGGAAGGAAAGGACCCTTCTAGTCTCTCAATGAAATTCAATGGCACAAAGTGAGAGTCCAGGGAAAGAAAATAAATACACCTGAAAGAAAAGCCAGCCAGTTGGCAGAAACCCCTTTCTTTTTCAGGGTGCACCATTAAAAGAAACTTCTGCATATCGTCTGAATTTCCCTATCCTTTTTCTGCTCTTTTTCTAGCAAATTCTAATTGCAAGTGTCACTATTATGCCTATTGCATTGATGATGAGCCTGCATCTCCTCTCTGCATCTGTTTCTTTTTGTCCAAATGAAAATATCATCCCTTTTCTTGCCATAAAGAATACTTCCACCTGCCACACTTAATTAGCTTGATAAAAGAACTGCTAAGGTCTTATTAGTTTCTGGTTTTTCTCCATTTGTACAAGTGCCCCTCCACTATCTCTCTTCAGCTAGACAACATACCACTTCACACCCCACACTATTTTGTTTTCTACAGAATTTGGCATAAAACAGTCTAGACCATCAGTTGGAGCTTATACACAGCACTAAAAAACAGAAGAAACAAAGAGTTAAGGATATATCCAAAATGTTGATGACCACCAACTTACAATGTAGGTATTAAAGAATTTTGTAGCATATGTTTAACATGTGGAAGTATTTGCAGCATCCACAGTTACAATAGTCTCTCCTAGCAAAATTAAGTGATCAAGGCATCTTAAGACTTGCTTTAACTTGCAAGCTAACTCAAGACGATGTGAATAGTTATGATTAACAACAGACACTAATTTTATTCCTGAAAAATTGCATGTGAAAACAAGTGACCAAGTTACTGTAATGAAGTTACTGTCTGGACTTGCCTGCATTACAAAGTTTTGCCATTCTAGGAGCCCTAGTAATGAGTCTCAAAACTGAGACTTGGGTGAGTGGTATGTGAACACATGAATTTCAAAGTTGAAGAGAGACAAAATGTCTGAAAGAGATATATTACCCCTTCAGTATGATAATAAATATATTTTAAAAAACCCAAACATCTCTCTTCTTTCTTCACCAACTTAAAAAAAGGCAATAAAATTTCCATAATGCAGACTAGAGCCTGGTAAGGTCTGTCTTCTCAGTGGTGGTCACAGAAAGGTCAATTAAGATTTTTCTTTTTTCTTTTAATGGAGACATACCCAAATGCTATTGCTAGCAGCAAGTACACAAGAAGTATTTTTTACCTTAAAATACACAGCCTTTTGAAAAGTTATCATTATATTCAACTTTTTCCCCTTAAAATATGCATATTTGCTTTTTGTATTTGTATTGGATAAGTATGTGAAGCGTAAAAAATAAAAATCTGGTCCTGGAATCTTGTGGCACAATCAGAAAAGAGCCAACAGAAATGCTAAAGTTTTCAGAGACGAGACAAAAACAGAAAGGAAAGAAATAAAAAACCAAAGAGGAAATAAATTATTTGAAGATGACAGTACAGACAATAGGAGAAAGAGGAGGAGAAAATAAATAAATACACTTTGGCTTCACATAATTTCAAGTTGCTGATTCAACAGGCAATTTTGCATAATGCGGTCACAAAAGGTAATAATGCAAGTTGCTCCATCACCTTACCAAAGAGAATAATTTGATTAAATGTGTGACACGTTGCTTGATCAGAGACTTACAAATCAGCAAGCTGAAGGCTTCAGTTGCTGTAGATTGCTTCCAAATAAAAAGATCAAACATTTACCTTGCTGTGAGTATGTAACGTAGCACGTCCTCAGGGGGAGCAGTACTGCCAGAATCATGAAGTGATTCATCATTTGTCTACCTTTTCCTGCATAAGACTTAACAGCAAAGAAAACATTTTTATTTATTTGTTTCTTTCAGGAGAAATGCGACATGCCGAACAATAGTCCAGATAATATTACTACATTTAAGAATGAATAAATAAAAACCAAGCACACTGACTCCAGGTAGCTTAAGAGAAATTCAGGAAGAATGCACAAAGAAAGATAAGGAACGGAAAAAATAAGCCTCTTGTTTTTAGGACTTAGTTACAGAAAAGTACCATTACAGTCAAAAAGTTCATTGAGTCTAAACAAATAAATCACACAATATCTTTAAAGTTTTTAATCCACTTATTTCAAATAAATATTGAAGTAGAAGTTTGTCCTAAGATATTTTGGCTTTCTTCCTGCACAAGTTAGAAGATATCCATCCTAACAAAGGGAAAAGAGTATTAAAGGTGCAAAACACCCTGTGATTTCTGCCTCATCTACAGCCTGACTGACGAATCCAGCAAACTCCTCCGTCAGCACCCAGGACACTATATATGGAGGGCTTTAGTTAGACTGGAGCTGAAACACACATATCAAGTCTTAGCAAGTTCCATTCCCAGATGGATTGTCACCTCAAGAACCACAGAGCTCTATCTTGCATTCCATTTACAGCTTTGACTGTGCCAGGATGAAACTCTTGGACTTGCACAGCCCAGTTCTGAAGGACTGATTGTACGTAAGATTTCAGAAGACATGAATCACTTGCAAACTCCCCCGTGCTGAAGGGAAAGCTAAACATCAGGCTGTAGTATGGTTAAAGCTCTCAGACACAGACGGTACACGGAGTACAAACAACAGGAAGAGGACAATGGATACAGCTATCTTTAATGTAAAACTTGTACATTTTACATTTCTGAAGCTGTGCAGAATACTGATAGTCTTCTATCACTACTTCCATAATAGACGTTGCAACTGCTTAGCAGGAGATAACCAAAATGACCTGTCCCCACTAAAGCTAAGGACAGAACATTCACAGATTTCAGAAGGGCCAGGAATTCACTACAGAATTTTTTCTAGCAGAAAACTTCTGATTTAATGCCTCAGAGTTGCAGACTCTTAAGTCTAATAAGTTTACCTAAATTCAATGGTTTTGAGAAGCTCTGAATTACTCCAAAGGATAAAAGGAAAGACTTGAAACTTTTTTTAAAAATATGTTTCTAAAGGTGACACAGTCCTGCATGCAGCAAGCATTGCAACCCAGGGCTCAATGTACACAACAAGTACCTTTGTTACAGTGTGCCCAAACTTCTCCTTGAGAGCTCAAATGCTTCGCATGCAGGCCCCCATATTTACCAGCTGAGTGTTGTCTTGCCTAATGCATAAGCTTCTGCAGTCTTTCCTGCCACTAAACAAATATCCTCAGAAGTATTTACATAACACTAAGATCACCATGTATGAAGAATCTAAATATTTTTGAGAAGTTAGGCCAAATTCACATGCAACTATTAGACTATTCCAAGAACTGATTTAGGGAAATCTTTTTTTTTCCTCTAGATTTTCCAAGGGTTTTTTAGCACCTAAAACTGAAAACAATTTGTTATGTATTGCCTGGAATAAACAAGACAATATAGACAAGAGAATGGTAACTAAATGACACAAAAAGAAACTTTTACAAGGCAGATCACGTTAAACTTCTGGTTAACTCCTTCAGAGTTACTGTTTTTCAATTTGTATGAAATTATATTAAGATACAAAGCCAAACCTTACAAACCTCTTTCCTCCCCCCCGCAGGAAAATGCGAAACTAAATCTGCTTTTGAAGTCAAAGGACTCAACTCTCTGCTCTAAGACAGTTTAACGCACGGGTGGTCAGTTAGGTTTGGCAGCATTATCTCCTGACTTAATTATATCAGCATGATGAAAATCTGGCCCTGCAAGACTCCTAATTTTGTAAATATCTTTGGGGTTGGACACACAAACCTTATCCTATTGGTTATGAATCATTTAAATCCAATATTAAAAACAGTGGGAAGGTACTCTGGAATATGGACATATTAGACTATTTGATTAAGTTACTTCCTATTTGGAAAATAAACCCAAACTTTTTTTATGCTCTTAAGAACCATTCTCAACTACTGTCATGAAACCGATGTCTAATTTAACTATCTAGCTCCAATCATTTACGCCACCAGTTCACTAATGGCACAGCCTAGATCACTTTTATTGATGCAAAAGCCTTATGCTACTATAGTGTAATATAATAAGTGATTACTAAAATACAATCATATTTTGGATAGTGACAATGGTTTTCACTATTTGGTATGTTAGTAATCTAGTTCAATAGTGCATAATAAATAAATTGTGGTAATATGTGCAATTGTAGATTACAAACCGGTTTTCATGAGAAAAGTCCTAGAATTCTCTAACAAAAGAGAATATGAAGTAATTTTAAATAAGTGAAACACTAGTTGAGAAAGAAGAATTCCTTAATATAAAAAAGGTCCTTAATATAAGAGCAATATTTTGAATTAAATCTTCTTTATTTGGAAACATCTGCCTCTAACAAATTAATCACACATAATAACTACCACCAACAAATGTCAAGCACTTACACTGTATTATCAATAATTAAGTACTTTTATAAAATCATCATTTATAAGTCTGTGTCTTGGCTACAGTTCTACAAAATACATTACCAATTTAATAAAAAAAAAAAGCAACAGCAGCAAAATGATGGTAATAGATTAACAACATCCTTGCCAAAAGTGAAAATAGAACAACTAAGGGAATGAAGACAGGTAGCCAGAAAAGGGGAGATGATGAATAGCAAGTTGAAGTCAGTTTAGCACAAAATGATCTGTCAGGACTACAGAAGTTAGCTGAGTAATAAATCTTTCATTTTTAGTGTACATTCTTTCCATTCTTATAAAAACTCAAATTCTCTGCGGGAAATAAAGTAGACTTGTTTGGTTTTGTCAGCCTTCAGGCTAAAACACTAGTCGTTTTTTTAGGTTTTTTTAAATCATACCTTCATAGTCTAATTATAATTGTCCTGTTGGAAAAACGTAACCTGGGATGTGACAAAACTGATACAGAGGGATTTAGGACTCCCCTGCGTAACTTGAAATTAATCAGCACTGATAGATATTTCAATATAACAGAATTATTTTGGAGACCTGACAGCAATTGAAATAATATTCAGCAGCAACAGGAATTGTTCAGTTTAAACACTATTAAAGAGGAGTCACTCAAGAAGTGGAGACAACACAGGAGTAAATTACCTTTGAGAAAATGAAATTTCCTTAAGTAGATGGTCTGTGAATATTTTAAATAAATATCTCCAGGTAGACTATTTCTCCTTCAGAGCTAAAGGCTGCCTTACATGATCCCCGAAGTCCTGTCCAAGACAAAGTTTTTGTGGTGCCGTGCATGAAATTAAAAAGAAATTCTCATTATTTACCTAGTAAACACATCAAAGATTAACATTTCATCAAACACCACTTCAAAGTCACTGAAGCACCAAAATTCAGTTGACTTGGAGTTGGAGCTATACAGTGCACATACTGTTGCAGCACCCAGAACACCTGTGTGTGTCAGGAAAGGAAGCCCCTGCTATGGACATCTAGTCAAAGCTGACTGCAGAGTTAATCTGTTTTGCAGCAATCTTCCTAAAGGAAGATATTTCAAATCATACTTAATACAACTATGTTTTCTCAGTGCCCTTTGCTTTGCTGATTTAAAACAGCAACCAGGCACAAGCCAAATCCTTAAATGAACCTGAGCACGTACACAGGCTGAGAAAATATATGTTTTCAGTGCAGAATACTTAATCTATTTAATGGAGAGTACTTAGATATTAGATATGGATACCAGCATGTACACAAGCTGAGAAAATAAATGTTTTCAGTTGCAGAATACTTAATCTATTTAATGGAGAGTACTTAGATATTAGATATGGACACCAGCTCATGAACACCATGGACTGAACAAGTTTTTCTAAACCAGACATGGAAGAACACTGTCAATGAGGCAAAATGTTATGTAATAATACATAACTCTGCTCATCCTATGTTATTATTCCCTCTACTTCATAAACTAACTGAGGATCAGAATCACAATCCAAGTTTCTACCACACAACACAAGACTGATAACATAAGTGACATTTTAGTGCCAAAATCTAATAAACTCTACCCACAGCCTACAAAGAGGCACCCCTAGAAAGTAAGCAGAGCACAGGTACGCTACCTAATCCTCCTGATGCGGTTTTTTGTCTCCTAAATAAAGAGATAACTATGTAACTGTAAAAAGGAGCTGGAAGTCCCTAAGTCAATGATTTGCACAAAGACTCTACAACACTGAGTGCCTCTGCTCTCCTGATTTCTGCAATTCCCAACAGATCCCCTGCAAAATCAACAGTGCAGAGCTGACATCCAACTAAGGCGGTTTTCTACAAACAGGGAGGCCTGACAAGCCACCAGGAAGCTATGGAGCGTTGGTAAAGTAGTGTCTCCTAAAACATTCCAGCTAAATTGATCCTTTCTGAAAACAAAAATCACACTTTATATAGAAAATTGAAAATTTGACTGTCAACAATCCTGAATGCTAAAAAGAAAATTAATATCTGAGATACCACATTCTGAAGTGGATTAATCTTTCCTTTAGTCCTTGTACTTGCTTTTTTCTCCCAAGCAATTTTAAAGGTGGTTTCAATTACACTTAGTACACAAAATATATCTGTGTATTAGTCACTGGAAGATACTAATAAGCCAATGTAATTTAATGGCTGAGCAACAAGTTTAAAAGGCTGCATAAGAAAGAAAGTAATTTCTATAATTATGGTCTGATACACATGTAATGATTTGACCACTGAGGGGTAGTTTTATCTCCTATGTTTTGATAAACACGAAGCTCGTTGATGCATTTGATGCTGCTGCTTTTCTAAAAAGCTCTGCCAAAAAAGAAAAATATGTATTTAATGGTCTCACAAAGATAAGAATCCAAACAAAAAAGCAGTTGAAATAGGGGGAAAATGGGATCTAAAACTATAAAGCAATTAATGAACTTGGTAAAACTACTCCTGCCCCATCAGAAAAGAAACGTCAGCAATTGTAGAGAAGCTATTTAGCAAGCATTATCTACCTGTAACTCTGTTAGGATCTATTTGGTTTGCCATGCTGGAGTTTGGTCCATGCATGCAAAATTTAGATAAAGTAGAGGAAAAAAGGTTATGCCAAAAATAGTCAAACTCCAAAAGCTTCAGGAACCACACTAGAATTTATGTTTTCTAGTTTACTCAAAGAGCCTTGAGATCAAGCAATGGATTTCAGCTGCTTAAAAGAAAGCGGGAGCAACAAGTTTTCTCTGTATTATGCCGGATTTAAAGGTCTGGGCTCGCATTTCTGAGCAAGTCAACACCTTCTTGAAGCAGTGGCTACACGCGATGTTGAAACCAAACGCGATTCACCTCTGGCAGGTGCATCATCCTCATCCCACAAGGTATTTTACCCACTACCTACCTAGGCAATTTTTGCTCAAGTCAAATCAGCAGCTTTTACGCTGTAGCTAAGCAGTGGCATCCTGAAAGCAGAGGAGACCAGACGGTCATGAAGCGCCTTAAATTCACCGGTATGTGATGATAAGGACGGAGATGCAGTACGAGGCGCTGCTCCAGCCCTCCCGCACCGCCGTACCGAAGGGTGCCTGCAAAACACGGGAGAACGGGCGGGCAAAGGGTGGAGAGGGCATCAGAAGCGCTAAAATTCAACGTAAAAACTCCACAGCTCTCTTCAAAACAAGTGCCGGAGTGGAGAGGTGGGTGTTCCTCAACGGGGCAGACAGAGCTCTCCTCAGCGAGGGCGGACGGGACGCTCGCGGACGGAGAGAAGGGGGCGTCACTGAAGGAACGGGGAGCTGCCGTGACGGGGAGACACCGGCATTACTCACCTACAGCCGCCGGGAGCACCCTCACGGCCGAGGCAGCCGGGTCCCCGCACATCGGAACGCGGCGGCCCCCCCCAGTCAGTGCCGGGAAGCGGCTCGGCCGCCCCTCCCCGGGCAGGGCGGCGACTCCTCCCACCTCGAGTAGCCGGGTGAGCCGTTTCTGGGAACTTTCTCCCCCGCTCCGGGAAGCGCGGCCCGTTCCCTTGGCTGCGCTCCCAAAGACGGAACGCGGGCCTCCCCTTCCTCGGGGCGCCTCAGGGCTGCAGGGTCCGAGGTGAGCCGAGCAGGGACAGGGGGACGGGTAGGGGTAGCCCGAGAGGACCGAGAGGGACAGAGAATGGACACGTTCCGATCTGCCCAGTCCCCAGCGGGCAGGAGAGGTGTCCCCAAGCCGCCTTCACCTCTGGTGCCCTGGCCCCAGGCTCCCTTTGTCTCCGGGAGCAGGGCCGGGCGCTCTGGCCGCCAAGGTGAGGAGGTGCCCGGTGTCTGCAGCGGGGCTCGGGGCTAGGCCAGTCTGGTGCAGTGCTACATTACCGCAGGCAGCTGTCTGAGGAAATCCCTCACAGAAACCGCGTCAACTAAGGCTACGGCTCACAAAGCAAACTGTTCACTCCCAAAAAATTACATAAAACATGGAGGGAGACCAGGAGTTGACCATGTTTCTGTTGTGGGTCCCCATATGACTGGCCTCATTCAGAGAGGTATAGTATACCAAAAGCTGCCTGGCTACATCTTCTGATGTAGCCATGAGAAAGTTTTGTTTAAGGTTGTTGCTCATCCTTTCCAGGACATTCATGGTGAAGGTTTTTTCAGTGTGTAGCACTTCTACATAAAAGAAGTCTTCTTCTCTAGAAGCTTGGTTGCTTCTTCTGTCTCTTCTTGAAGCTTGGTTGCTTTTCATCAGGGGGATGTGATCTGCAAAGTTTTCAGCCTTACAGGCTATCTTATTTTTATACCGCATACCTACAAAAAAAGTTTGCCTTTTTTTTTTATACTAGCATAGTGTTGCTGACATACTTTTCTTGTGGTCCACTTCAGCACCTTGGTCCTTCTCTTCTGAACTGCTGTCTAGCCATTTGTTCCCTGCCTCATTGTATTTCAGGGATGTCTCATACTTCCCTCTGCCAAGTAACATCCTGTTCCTTAGTCAGGAGTTCCATTTTCTTACGATGCTTTTGCTTTTTAGTCAAGCAAATGATTTCTAGTCAAAGGATAGTTTTATTCTTCAGAACTGTATTCTGAATAGTTGCATCTATTTCTTCCACAGAGTTCATGTGCATGTTTTGTGAGTCATATAAACTGAACTTTTCAGAGAGGGTCACTCATTTTTCATTGCCTGCATGTGGTCTGGAGACACCACAGCTGGACATTTGCTGCTGTTTCAGAATTCAGACCTGACATAAAAGGTCATCTAACTGCTAAGTTCTACTGAAAATGCAAATCACAGATGTCTATGGTTAGATGCCAAAATTTTAGCTTTTCTTTTTTTCTTATGTTTGTTAACAAGTCTCTGCAATATATTAGTAAATTCTTTCTTCTCGACAGCATAATTAGTAAAGCTTTCTGGAAAATTATCAATTGCATATTTAAAGTAGATTTTGAATTATATACAATAAATAAAATGTGGGGTAGAAAATCTTCGCACATACTCTGTTAAGGATAATAACTCATTTTTGTACTTTGAGCACTCTCATCTGTGTTTGAAAATATTTATTCTTTTAGGTGTCTAGTGGAGATACCTTTTAAAATATATCAACATTTTCTGAATCCTTTCAACCCTGCTGTGGCAGGGGTTGAAAAATTCTCTATTGCCTCTATGTTTGGGTAGCAGCAACAGTCTCTGATTTTGCTTTTACTGATCCACATGATCCATAAGTTCCAGAATGAACAATGTGTTAGCTTATCCTATGAATGCTTCCTTAGGCACATATGAATTCACTGCTATTAGAAATAATGCTCAAGATACTAATTAGAACCAAAAAGACCTAAAGAGTTATTGAATAATGTCTGTAAGGAATTTCATGCCTGGTCAGAAAGTGTTTCAAAAAGCAAGTTGTCAAGTTCCTGGTATTTGAGCAGGAAAAACTGAAATACAAAGAGAAGAACAAAGGTAAATCCACAAAATAGCCTGGAAGCTCAATGTGTCAAGTGTCACAGAATCTAGAGAATTTAAAATCTCAAGTCAGTTACCAAACTTCTCTGTATACGCCAGCTTATAGCAATGTAGTTTGGAAAGACCTAGAAAGCATCCAGTCCAACCTGGCACCCTCTGTATCTGTAGGAACAGCTCTGAGTTTCACCCCACTTTTCTGGTGTTTTGTTGCCTGTGTATATATATCCAAAGCCCACCTCTGGCACGACACACCTGCTGGACTTTGATCCAGACTGCTATGAAAGTATGCCATCTGTAGAGGTTTTGAAAGCAGGGCTGTGGACATGAGATTGTTGATGTTCAAGGATTTCAGAGGGAAAGTACCAGCATGAAAAGGTATAAAATCATAAAGGTAAAGATAACCTGGGAAAGCCTGGTCAAGCTAGACCGTCAGCTGGGGACTAGCCGTGAACCCTCGTATTATGTTTTAAGTGTTGATGGAAGACTGCAAGTTAGAAATGCTGGGATTCCTCTCCAGAGAGCTATGGGAAGTGACCCTTACCCTTTTGGCTCATGCCTGCCTGCTCAGCAAAGACTTCTTGAGTAGCTTAATTTGAGTGGTGAGTATAGTAATGCTTTGAGCAGCTCATTAAACTCTAGCTAGCTCTTCTCTCTGTTAGTCAATAACTAACTGCTTTATTTTCAATTATGTGTATTCTTGCAGAGTCTCTGTGCCTGGCTAAAATACCTAAATAAGCTGACCAAGTGTGACAAATGCACTCAACTCCTTAACCAAACTTTTACAAGCTCCAAAGCTATTTACAGGCTCCAAAGAAGCCTTACAAACCAAGCTATTACAGGCTCCAAAGAAGGTAAAGACCTAGGGCATAACCAGGGCGAGAACTTCTCTAGTTCCAGTCTATTCTATAAAAATATAAAAGAGGTGAGCATTGATGCATATGAGCTTAGCTCACTGATCGTGTAAATAACACATAAATAACAGGTAGCTTTTCTAAGACTCATTTATCAAGGAACAAAGAAAGTTGTGGGTGCAAGGAATCTCACGCATACTCTTCCCGTTGTATGTAGTTTGACTACAAGCCAACCACTTTATTCCAGGAATATGTCAGCCTAAATGAGCATTTTTCAAGCTTTCTCTGTTAAGCTGCTGTTTGCATGGGATCTCCCCTTGAGCAGGGACACCTCTTTGAGTTTGCTCTTCGAAGCAGAGAGACATCCCACCAAAAGCAGATGCTCAGTAACTGACAGGTACCATGCGTAATCTGGTATTGTAATGCATGCAGATTTTTGTCTTGGTAGCTTTGAATCATTGTTATATCCTTCGTGCAATAATACAGTGAACCTTGCCATTGAATTTTGCTGTAAAAGTTGCACTTTTACCACATATCTCAATAAACTCACTTTTGCTGATACCTTTGGTGGTAGTTCTTTATTTTTCATGTTTGAGTGTCAGCTGTTCCTAAAATAAAATATTTCCTCTTTTTTATGTCAAGTGTTTGTAGCTTCTTGGCATCAAAAACTAATTTTTCTCTGTTGAAGTCTGTGTTACACAATGTTCTTGTAATGCTACATAACTTAGTTGCATAATTTGCAAAATCTACCACTGATGTTGGTATATTAATAATTTCTACCCATATGTTACACGATGTAGTAAATCTGCCCCTTATGAGTAATAAAAAGGTAATTTTCTTTTTTCTCCACCCTTCAGGAAGAAAGTAAGCCATTGGAACAATGCTCTCTATATTAACAGGACCATTTCAAAGGAAAACAAAAAAACCCTGCAAACATACGGTACAAAACACAGTTCCCTTTGTCAGGCACTGAATCAAAGACTTGAAACAGGAAAAATTTAGTGTTAGTTTAATGTTCCTCGTTAACCAGTGTAATGAAAGACTTTACTGTGTGGTTAAAAGTAAAGCAGAAATATTTGTATTTCAAGAGTTTCTGATTTCAGTTAGTTAGTGATCATATGCATGAGCTTCTGCACAGTTTAGTAGAGGTGTTGATTCTCTTACTAAAATCTAGTAATTTATATGAAAAATCTGAAGTTCTTTTGGTTGCAAATTAATATTCAAAATAATGTGAAAGATGTCATCTTTAGCCCCAAAGCAGGATGAATCCCACCTGATTCTCAAGTTTTTTCTTAAAGTCTCCCATACCCAGTAGTTCCATTGCTTTCAAAGGCAGCCTCTGGCTAGGACCTCACTATAGTGGTAAAAAGTTATCTTTTTCAAAAATGCTTAGTAGGTCTTTATACACACTGCTCTCTGCCTGCAAACTAATGGAGACCAAGTTATTATTTCCTGTTCTGCAGCAGCCTTTGAAGCATTGAAGATTAATAATAGGACCCCCTCAGGCCTCTCTAGGTTAAACAAACTAAATTCTTTCCATGGTTTACAGAATGTTTATTGTGTTCACTGCTATTCACATGTCTCTTGAGTCCAGTTTCAAAGAAGAATTGATGGACACAACTCGCCTTTTACCAGGAGCCTTATTAGCACTGTGTTTACTCACAGGTGACACTTCTGTTCCTACCTGTCTCTATGTTTGCTGTTTCCTCAGAAGCAGAACATTGTTCATTTAAGATCTACCTGTGATGTTCCATGAGTCACAGATCATTTTTTTCTTGCCAACTCTTTCCTTGTTTAATTATTTCTGCTTAACACCATTGCTCTTTCCCTTTTGACACACCATTTCTTTAACTTGTCAAGATGCTTTTGAATCTTAATCCTGTTTTCTGATATGATTGTGATCCCTCATATCTTCACGTCATTTGGAAATCCTGAGCATCTTCTGTTTTATCAGACAGATTGTTGGCTGTGTACAGCCCAGACAGGTGTTTTGAACTCCACTATTGTTTCTTTTTAGCTGCAAGCCACTGCTAATTGCTTTCTGACTGCACAGTGGCAACTTCCAAACCCAAAGTAAAGCAAGCCACTGTTTTCCATAAACATTGTTCTTCATACATTATTTCATTCCTACCCAGGAACAATTTCTATTTAGTCAGAAATTGCAGAAGAACTCTACAGAATGAAAGAGTTCAGAGAAAAGTTATTGAGCTGAACTGCACTGAACAATTTCAGATGTATATTTTAGAGCATCCAGAATGCTAAGAGGTTTTCATAAATATTAATGGAGTTTCTCTGGAAGTAATTTTGGTCATTCCACAGCTGCAGAGGAGCTGTTGAAGCTGTACAACCATGTTGCATAGGCATAGTACTCTTTATTTCTCAGTAGGCCTCTCAGCTTGGAGTCAAGCTAGGATTCTTCAGTACCAGTCTGAATTGTCTCACAAAATGTAGGAGGCAGGAATAGTCTAATTGTTTGCACTTGTTTTGGAGGTGAATCCTGAGTGCCATACACAGATAAGGTTTGAGCTTTTTATAGGCATTTCCATTGTGGTTGTAGTAGGTCACTGTAAAGGGCAAAGCCTGATCTTGTATCGAATTGCAGTATTATATACAAACTTGTGTGGTTGCAGCAACAGTCTCCTCCAGGCACACCTCTTTTGTGGTTCCTGACGAGAGATGGTGCAGGTGTTATATATGTCTTATCTGATATGATCTTAACTAATAAGTAACAAGTGTAGGTTTGTTCTAAAGAATTAAAATTACAGTAGCATAAATAAGTTACGGGGTTAATGAAGAAGAAATTATCAGTTATTTGCCTTTAACTAATAATTGCCCAACAATCCCTATTGTAAACGATTGCTATTTAGATGAAAAAGCAGTAAAATGTAGGAAGTAACAACATTAGACTTAATAAGTAACTTCAGGTGTCTTTTTATCTATATACATGGTTTATATTCTGCTAAATTATGTCAAGTCTGCTTTCTTTCACAAAGTCTGGTTTTGCAGTGAACACTGAGATATATGAAGTTCACTTATTCTGTAGATCCTCTGTATTTTATTTTCTCCCAAATGTCAGGTGGAAGGTCTGCAGCTTCGTTATGCTGAAATACTTAAACCCAGCTGAAAAACTTTAAAAAAAATTCACTATAATCTTTTTTTGTTTGTAGTCCTTCATCCACAATGTCATATAAGCCAAATTTATGTACATCAATTTAATAGCAATCTCTAATCTTTTTCCCTGCCTAACTTACTTGGAAACTAAAGCTATGAAAATTTTGTAGTGTTATTAGCAATGCAGTTGGGTTCAGCAGTGCAAGATAATAGATTCATTACTAATAACTACTTACATCATTTAAGCACTTATTTACCACTGAGATTTTTTGTGGTTTAGAGAACAGCACCTTCCAAGAATCTTTAAAAGTCCTGGGTTCTCCTCTGAGTAGATAAATTGCAGCCTGATATCTCCCAGAACTATTCTGTCCCATTGGATTGAATGTGGCACAAGTAGTCTGTCTCTCCCGGTCACATGCTTCTGTGTCTTTCTGAAGAGTTGACAGCTTTAAATGGAGGGCAGTGGCTGTATCCATTTACACTACTGTTAAATCTGTGCCTTTAGTCATTCCTTGGGGTCATTCCAAGCATGTATTTGAACTTCTTCCAACTGAAGAGGGAATTTAATCCTTCTCTTTACTTTGAGGTTGAGCTCTCTGATCAGTAGGCTATTATAAAAGCACTGTGTGTCTTCACATTTTAAGAGTGGGCCTCTATATCTTCGTGTGAAGGACAAGTGCATGCAACATGCAATAGTCATACTCTGAGAATGAGCTTCCTGGGAATCCCCACACCTACTTTTTGACCCCAAAAGCATTTTTGCAGGCTGCATACTCCTCACACTGCAATGATTCTGTACACATAAAGTCTAGTTCTTCAAGGAATTAGAGTGTAGAGATGCCAAGTGTATTCAGGCTTTCAGCTTAATGGTTAGCTGAATAGGATTAGAGAAGGCAAATTAGCTTCTGCCAAAGAGCCTTGATATGTAATTGTGTAGTTTCCTGGCTCATCAGACACATGCACTCTCTGGGGCCCAAACTTGAGACAATTCAGTCTTATTTTGAGATCAGTTTTCCTCGGGAGAAACTCTCTGCTACCATCTTGTGGTAGTCTAGAGGAAGATACATCAAAAGCAAACCTCGGTTCACATCGAAGTCAAGGGTTAAAATTCATTCCGTTTTTGGACTAATTAAACATGGAGAGTGTGATGTAACATTTCAGGAGAGAAGAGTAAACAGCACGGTGTGGTAGAACAAAATAGTTGTCCTCTTTTGTATATTGAGACTGTGTGCTCAAATATGGTTTATATATGTTTGGTTTGTTGTTGGATTTGTAGGGTTTTTTCTGTGAGATAATTTGCTAGGATGAAAAAGGAACACAGTATTTCTCTCTATGTGATCAGAATATTATTTAAAGCAGTAGCAGAGGTACTTGATGATCCTTATGGTTACCTTAGAGAGCACTTATTCAGGACACATATATCAGTACATTATATATCAGTGTCCAGAAAAAACTACATTTTTTGAGTGGATAATGGAGTTGGGCATATTCAGAAGGAGGAGAAGATTCTCTGTAGATTTTTGCTTTTCTATGGACCCTCACACTGTTGTAAGAACAGATCTACCTGGTATCTGAGGGAGAGATCATACCAGTGTTCAAACAGTAGTGCTTTCGGATGCAAATCCAGCATTCCAGTTCCAGTTGGAGATAACAGCTAGCAGGAGATGACACAAAGACACTTGTCTTCCAAAGTCCCTCTGGTGGCACAGGACTAGCCTAAAACCATTCCTGAGTTCTGGGACACCACAATCCACTGACAAGACGTGATGGAGTACAGGCAGCAACTGAGACTGAGGCAAAGTTTTTCACTGGTTGAGTGTAGAAAGTGAGGCTTACTACAACAAAATGGTTGTTTCCATAGATGCTTCACTTTCTCCAATTAATACTGTGCTATTCTAACTCATAACACAATTATTTGTTTGCCACACAGTTTCAAGGTATGTCTACTGTACACCCCATTGAAAAATCTGGATTAGTTGAATGGGCTGAAATTGAATGGGCTGTTGCAACTAGATAGTTTAAGACTTCTTAGCTAGTTATTTAAAATTATCATGGGGATTTCCAGTCAAGCGTTGGAGACATTGGGGCAGCTCTAAACAAGTGTCCACTGTGAAATCACTTGGACTGAAGTTTAAGAAAACAGACAGGTCTGCAAGAAACAACTGAGTTTTTCAATTGAATAAATTGAATAAATTCATAGTGACTGACAGTAGCATCTTGAAATGGTAGTGCTACCTTTATATGCCTGTTTGTCAGTTCACAGTAGTCAATAAAATTAATTGGAAAAGGACTTTGTAAGCCCATTGGTGATGCAAATGGGAAAAAAAGAGTTTGTTTTGTTCCATGTATTGGCTTTGAATTGCTGTATTCAACATTCTTGTTGCTGAAAGTCTTGTTCAGCAGAAAGTCTGTGGAAAGTGGAGTCAAGCTCCAAAAGACGAGGTAGGCTTTCTCAGATGAAACTCGGGCTATCTCAGCAACAACTGAGATCTTTTCTTTATACATTGTTGGAACATCTTGGATGAAAAACCTACTGCATTTTTTGGAAAAAATGAAAAGAGCTGGGTGTTACGTGGATGTGCCAGAAGTAGAAATTCAAATTCCCACCACTGAGAATTAATGAGTTATCTTTTTCCCCTTTCCCCAAAATGTACAGTCTGACTTAGGATGTGTGAAATTTAAAGAAATTGGAGGGCAGAAATTGGAGAGCAGATATCTTGTAATTTTAAGTACGTTTGTGTCGTGTACTATATCTTCAATAAGCTGAGATGCCTAGATTTAAATTATACACCATAGATAATGTTATTACTTCCTTAAACTTGGCTGTGTATTTAGAGAATGAATAGGTAATTAACCAATTAGAAATTAATAATAAATTCACAAGAGAAGATGGAGTAGTGTGAATGCACAAGGAATGTATAAAAGGTTGGCTATATTATTTAAAGAAAATTGCAGCTTTGGTGCCTTGGATGCTTAGGCTCAGTGGATTGATGAAATTTAGTGCAGTGTTTCCTATCTGCCGCACTGAGTAAAAGAATCTGTGGTGAGGCCAGTGTTATGTTGTGTTGTGTTGCACAGTGCAGTTAGGCGAGGCTGAGGAAGTCTGGCTTGTGGAGGCATTGGAAGCACACCCTGGATTAGTGGACTGAGAGCACCAAGCAATCATTCCTGAGTGTGGGGTGGCAGGAGTTAGGAACGCTGTGGCTGATAGTGCCAGTTAATGACAATTAAGAGGTGAGGGGGCAGATTCGGCCAGGAGCTGCCCAAAGAATATGTCATTAGAGCTGCTCATGGGCACGCTCTCAAGTGTTGTCTGTGCATCAGGGGATTGTGGGCATTCCGACAGCAGCTATTCCAGTCCTAAAGTGGTATCAGCAAGCCTCTGGTGGAGACAGAACTTCATCGTGATATAACCGGAGCCAGCAGCTAAGCACCATGCAGCAGCTCACCCACCCCCACTCCTGGTGGAATGGGAGGGAGAATCAAAAGTAAAATTTCTAGGTTGAGGTAAGGAAAGTTTAGTAATTGAAATATAAATTAAAAAGTAAAAAGTAAAATATATGAATGATAGTAAATAAAAAAAGGAGGAAACAAAACTCAAGCAAAACCAATTGATGCACAGTAGAGTTACTCGCCCCCTTCTGAGCAATGCCAGACGCAGTCCTTGCACCCTGATCAGCCCTGCTTCCAGGTAATTCCCCAGTTTATATACTGGGGATGGTGTTCTGTGCTGTGGAATATCCCTCTGGCCAGTTCAGGTCACCTCTTCTGGCTATGCTCCGTCCTAGCTTTTTTTATGTACCTGTTCACTGGCAGAACATGAAACACAAAAAAGAGTCATTGAATTAGGACAGACACTAGATGGCAGAAATCAAAATGTTAGTGTGTTATCAACATGATTCTCATACTTAATCCAAAACACAGCATTATACCAGCTATGGAGAAGAAATTAACTGTATCCCAGAGAAAACCAGAACAAAAAAGTTCTGTTTTCTTCACACTGCTTCCCTGAGAAAAAGAATTGCTGCCAGCCAGTGGCTTTTCTGGTGACATAGAGAGTGTTTGCATAGGGTGTAGGTCCCACACAAGGTTGTACTTGTGCCACTTAGCAGTATGATGGTTTTTTCTCTGATGATGTGTGTATAGAGGTTTGCAGATAATGTCTTTTTCTAAAAGGGTACCTTTTCTGATTTAGCTATAAAGCCTGTAGAGATGAGAAACACAAGATGCAAAATACCACTGTCATACTGGGGTGTTTTATCCATGGAAGTACTCCACTGCATACTCAGTGTATTTAAATCTACTTCTTGATTGATACACATTGTTCCATGACAACAGATTCCAGGGGAAAATGTCCTCCAGACAAGGCTAGATGGCGCAGTAGGTCAATGCATGGAAATTTTAAGGCCCGCAAATTCCTGTAAATTTCCACAGCCTCATATGTTTATAGACATATTGGTGCATTGATTAATGTCAAAGAATCTCATTACCTTTTGTGGCTTTTCTGAGTCATTGTTTTTCATACTCATCTAAGTAAAAGTCCATAGAGAAGAAGCTTCCAAGGTAGTTTCTGGACTAAACAACGTAAATACTTTCCTCATTTTTTGTACCTTGCCTTCCAAGCAGAAGTATAGTTGAGGGCAAACAGAGTCTGGCTGCTTTTAATTTGGGAAAATTAGAGTTTATTTCGTTCTTACTGCCCTCTTGAATACCGCAGTAGTGTGTTTATAGATGTTTTGTATACCAATAAACCACTGTCTCCAAATACTTACCAAACATTAAAGAAATCTTCAGTGTCAGCTGTTTCCTCTATGGAAAAGGAAATATTTTTTGAAAATACATTATTAGTGTGCCCTCAGTACTTCTTCTGTCTACCATGAAAAAGAAAGCTAAGTCTAGTAGTGAAAAATTTCTGTTTTGCTTTGAAAACGTCAGGAGAACTAGCCGGGTGGTTTCATGAAGCTACTTAGTGAGCATTAAGTGGAATATTTTTTGGTTGCCAAATAGGTTGTAGCAAGCTGCCAGTTTCTCAGATAGAGAATATTGTTTACATAAAAAGTTCAAGATAAGTGTCCATCTCATGCATTGTTATTTACAGAAGATAACTAAGTCGTGATTAGTGAGTTATTTATATTATTTAGAAAAGTTCAGGAGACGAGTTATTAACATTTGAGCAGCAGTATGTGGCATTTTAAATAACCTCTATTATCTAAAAGGTTGAGAGTAACAGACAGATGGTTAATGTACTGAGCATTTAGCATCTGCTCCTTTGAGGTGTCAGGTGCCTTTGCAAGGCACTGAGTGCACTCAAATTACATTAAAATAATGAGGGAACTCACTTCCTTGCAGGAGATTCTCAGCCACTGGCAGGATAAAGCGGTTATCATGCAAGCTGTAATGGATAGTAGGAAAAAGCCATTTCCTTCTTTAATTTTTATTTTATTTTATTTTTTTATGTGTATGTAGCTTTTTAATCCTGAAATGGCTTGTGGAAGTTACAAATGCTCTGTAAACACCAATGTGAAAGCTGAGTGCCTGCAAGCGAAGTATCTTCTGTCTGCTCTGAGACACAGGGTAAGCACAAAAGCTGAAGACAGCAGCGGGAAATTGAAGAGAGCAAGAGGCCACGAAAACCTTTATGTGGTAGATTTAAGCCCTTCCCTGCAATCTGTTTCCACAGATTTCCATAGTGTGTAGCTCCAGACATCTCTGTGCAATGTGGACACTCCTTTGAGTGCAGACACATGGTGGGAGCCCTCTGCTGCCAGCCTCTGCCCCGAGATAGAAATGCAGTTGCTCAACAACCTAACTCTGCACAAATCCCAGGAATCACAGCACACTACTCATCAGCATTCACAGCTCATATTCCTGACTTGTTCCAGGATAATCTGCTTGTCCTGTCATGTGGTTGAGGAAGGTGCTGGTTTAGAACCACTTTGTGAGGGTTTCTACTCTTAAAATAGCAGCTGTGCCAGCTGCTTGTGGTATTTTCAATGGCTACAACACTGATTTTGGAAGGTTTAGGCCAGAAGGAAAGTAACAGCTGTATTCCACAGGAGAAACAGCAACTGAAAGAATCTGTGAAGATTTAAAGAAGTATGAACCAAGGTGATGCTGCTTTAGAACAGCAAATATCTTCTACTTAAGTAGGAGCATTTTTATTGAGGCGGTGTCCATACACTCCATACAGTGTAATCATAAGAGATACATGCAGAACTCTGCAGGACAAAATACTCTGGAGTTTGAGTGACACCCTGGTGAAAGAGCCAGCAATAGGTGAGTGTTTAAATTATTGAGGAAATTCTCTCCTGAAGCCTCCATCTCTTCTATGCCAGCTCCTACACAAATATTGGACAAAATAAATGTAAATTCCAAATGGTGGAGGAAATTTGAAATAAAAGACAGCTGATGCTTATATGCAGAGAGAGAACCACAAAGAAACAATATTTTTTATGTGATAAGTAGTGATAGCAGAATTATATGATACTTCAGCTATGATTGAAATTTCAATGACTTTATGATATTGAGTGTAAAGTTGCTCTGGGGAAGTGAACAGACACCATGAATTTCTCAAGCTATTGAAGCATGGGGTCCATTCTAATTCTATGTCATGTCACCAGTGCTGGAGTGGAACAGGCTGCTGAGTATTCTCAGCGTCTCTCTGTGGGAGAAAGTAAGCCAGCAAGGGTTTCTGAAGCTGGCACTGTGAGATAATGCTAGAACCCAGCTTAGCCCCAAACCACAGAGAGAATTGTGGGCCTTCTAGGGAGGTACTGTCGTCTTTTTAGGACAATGTTCTTGCTCTAGTCAGATCTCAGTCAGGAGGGATATGGTGAGTGCCTTGTGATTCCTAGCCCTCTGGTTTAAGGGTCAGCAAGGGTGTCTGTGCTTGGGTTAGTTCATGAAAGGCCTTGAAAGACAAGGAAGGGAAGTCAGAGATGTGGTACTGAAAGAAAGACAACCAGTGAAGATGCTGGCAATAATATACGGGACAGATACGAGCAGAAAAATCTGGACAAGGCCAGGGAGGAAAGTTTCTTAGGCACTGACATGAGACTCAGCAGTCTTTTTGGAGCTCGAGTTTTAGCTAGCTGTGTAGATAGAATAGCCTAAGCTGTAGAAATGTTATGTGGGAATGATGCTCAGAATTTACATCTAACCTGTCAGTAATGACAAGGGAGGTGTAGTCAATGGTAATTCCTAGGTTATTGACTTGAGAAACTAAGTGATGTTATCTCAGAAAATGAGAGTGGGGGATATGTAGTAGATTTACGAGAAGGTTGAGTGCCATCAGTTTACCAGCAAATGGTTTAAGAAAAAAATTTATGAGTAATGTGGGGAAGTAAATATCAATAAAAATAACTGGATAAATTATTATTATTTCTGGACATCTTCTGCTGAATGGGCCACACAGTAATCAGATTGAGTAAATGGGCCTTAGTTCGTTCTGTATCTATGCTAGGAATTGTTCTTTGTGTTCTGTGGTACATGGTACAAGACTATCCCAGGGAACTTTCTCTGAGAGTTTCCTGCTGTGGTTTATAACTCAAAACTTACCTTCTAAACCCCATGGACATCATTGAAACACCAAGGCTTACTCACTGATGACACAATCATGTGTCATGACCTTTTTTCACTTTCCCTCAACATCTTTCTCCTGTTCTTTGCTATGCTGTGTCATTTTCTGAGCAATTAGAGCAATCCTTTGTGTATCATTGCTCATCCACTGCTTCACTGTCAACTTCTGTCTTCTGTCCTAGACACTGAATATTCTGCTAATTACCAGCTTATAACTTCACATGTTTAAAAATTTTCTTTTATTCTTAGCAGTCATGGAGGAAAAATGAAGAATTCCCCTCATATTTATGTAAATTCCTTTGTACACCTTTGCAAGTGGTAGGTTTCATATAACAAATATTTTTGTTGCTTACTCATGCTTTTGAGTTATTATACAAGCATAAAAAAATAAAAACTTCATTTGATCAGTCCATATAAAAGGAAAGTATTCCTTCAGCAAACTTGTGTTATCTACTGTTTCTGACCATAATGCCACCTCATCTGTTTTCTCACCAATTCTGTTCACCCAGAAAGTTTTCTGAAGGATGCATAAATCCAACATGAGAATACATGAATAACAGCTTGATGGTACCAGTTTTTCTTTTTTGACCTCACCAAATGTCATCTTGTAGCAATACCAAACATCCTATGTGGGCAGAGAAAAGGAATGATGAGAGACCAGTTATTTCTTTCTTATGTAGCTGGTTGGCATTATTAATCTTTTGAGCATCTAGTGGCTCTTTAGACGTACTTTGAAGACTCTGTGGTTGCACTGGGTTTGATTAATTTTGACTCATAAGAAGAGATCAAAGGATCATGATAACTCTGTTGTGGTTGCCCAGAGCTGCACGTTTTCTTTGTGGCAATGTGCAGTAATAAAATGCCTTGAGAGATACCATGAGATTTGCCAAGTGGCTTACCTCATGGTGGATGTCTCACCCTGTAGTAGTGAGAATGTAGTGTAGTTGTGTGAGTGTTGGGTAAGGAGGAAACCATGGATGAGAAACAGGAGAAAACAAATATGTTACAAGACCAACAAACAGTGACAACAACTTCTAGGGTATTAGAAGTAACAATTGAAAGGAGGTACATTATATTCAGAAATTTTTTGATCTTCTGCTTTATATTCAGACTTCAAAATCAGTATCACCTAATGGGTTAAGACCTCTTAAATTTCACAACTTTTTATGATCTGAGCTTCACAGATACATGATTTGTATTTTGGCTATAATTTTCTTCACCCGTCACAATCACCACTCACAATGTAAGGATATAAAAAGATCTTGTCTGTGTTGCTTTTCCTGTTTAAATCCCTTTCAGGTTAGCAGAGTGTGAGTGAATCATTAAGTTGTTAATACTACCGTGGATACTCAGGCCCACCAAATCCTTTGGGAGTAAAGGTGAGTGGATCCTTTGAATGGGCCTGTGATGGTGTCATAGCTCCATCAGTATGTGATGACCTTTTTGAGATACCCTTCATTCAGTTCCTCAAAATCTCCTGAAAATGTAGACTGTAGAATTTCCTTATTTTGACACCGATCTCAGCATTTTACATGTAGAAGCAGTACTACTACCACTTTTCTCTGTTTGGATTCTTCCTCCTTCTTTACTGTTCTGTCACTGTATCATTGACATTTCTAGTGAGTTCCTTGGCCCCATGCCCTTTTCAAATTTGTTGTAGGACACTTTTGCCTCCTTTTGTTCATCTAAATCCACTTAAGTTTCTCGTATGAAGGAGTTCAGCTCACCCAAATGATTTGAGGCTGTTCTCTGCTTACCTTTCTTTTCACTTGCAACACCCTTAATTTTGTGTCATCCAAAAAAATCACATTTATTTTCAAATTAAAATTCTTTCTGAAAATGTGAGATAGCATGCAGTCCTGGAAAACTGGTGAAAGCAGTTCAGTGCAATCTTTTTTGAAATTATAAAAATTATTTCTCTGCATATGCAGAAAGCATTCAGCAGACATCTTCTAACACAGGATGTATACCTAACCATTGTAACAGTTCTTTACATGAATGTTTACAAAGTATTTCATTATAATTGTCTAGGTGAGCATTCCTTATGGACCTTCACTACCTTCTAGGGGATTATATTAGTGAATGGACTCAAATGTGTATTATTTGAGATTTCAGGATTTCCAGAATCATTGATCTTTTGCGCAAGTCTTTCCCACAATTCCTACCAGTTACAGGATGGTTTTATGTTCCAGTTACCTGGAGTTGCTACTTTAGCATGTGAGCAATTAAGAATTTCCTATATATCATTTGTCACATAGATTCAGTTTCTCTCTTAAATACAGATTTTTAGCTTGCACAGTACTTGATTCCTTTTTCCCATTCTTCAAATCTCTGCCCTTTTCGGTGCTTAACAAATGTATCAGTTGCTACTGGAAGTTTGGACCAGAAGGTCTTTCAAGAAGCACACTGAAACAAGGCAGCCATGTTTGCATTTTACAGAAGACTTTTGGAACATTATAAAACTCAGGGAAGTCAGGTTCTGCGTGGAATTATAATCTCAAGAACAAACAAAAAATGCCCACAGTCAAACCTTACCAACAATAGCCTGATTGTTCTATCTGAGATTAGGGATGCTACACTGAAAGAAACACTTTATCTTTTTCTTTGTAGCACACAAACACAGAGATTCAGTGAGAAGGCAAGCAGAGTTTTCCAATGGCCATATTGTGCTTTGAAACATAGTCAACTTGGTAACAGGGAATGAAAGTGATATACGCATGGTCAGCTTTCTTCAAGAGAAAATACAAACCTATGCAGAGACTGTCTTGATGGTGCAAGTCAAGTAAGACATTAATTTGAACTTTAATAACCACAGCTCTGTCTCCACAGATCAGCACTGCAAGCATTTAGGAATCACAGGCTAAAGCGGGAAGCCTTGGATCAGTTTATTTCCTAGAGTAGAGTTGAAGGAAGTTTAATGGGTCACCTGCAAGTCTTCTGAGAAATTAGAATGGTAAGGCCTGCCAGAAATGATTGAATTTTTCATCTGCAGTTAAAGTCCCCAGCGCAAATGTCGTGTCTCATCTTTATCAGTGTGTGCATGTGTGAGTAGAGGATGCTACAGGATATGACCTGTTCTCAACTGAAAACATTGAGAGAAGATCAGTGCTGCCAAAAGTAAGGGATTTTGCATGACATTTGTGTACACTGCAGACTCATCAAAATTTGTCCAGTCTCAGCAGGATTTCTGTGCATTTGACCAAGATGTCTGGCAGTTGTATCCAGGTCTTTATTTTAGTGCGATAGGGATGGCGCAACCTATCATTTTTGTATAAGAAAAATGCAATGCAGTGCAGTCACACAAGAATAAAGAACAGACAGGAATGAATCCCTTGCCCTCTGCAATAAGATTTCATCAATAACTCTCATACTTCGCATTTTCACAGAGGATCTTTGACAACCTACTTCAGCATCCACATAAATTTAGAATTTCAGCTTTGTGAGAAAAGGCATTTGTACACATGAAATTGCAGTTTCATATGTAGGACAGTAGTAGGCAGAATTTTTCCAGAATTTTTCATTATAGGCTCCAGTCACAGGCCAATGGGAAAGCCAGAAGAAAGCCCGCGTGCAGAAGTGAAAGGCACATTTGCTGTCATCCATCTTGAGCACAAAAAATGTTTGCAGCCTCTCTTTACATTCCCAGGTGATGCTGGATCAGAGGATAATTGGGGTGGAGCAGGGAGAGGCTGCTCTTAAGTTCTCGAAGTTGTATGTGGCATAGACCCAGTTTTGTCTTGTGTTTAAATGGTCCCATCTTTATGCTTGGAAAATGGCTTTGAAAATGTTGATTTTTGTAAAGATTGTTTCTCTTCGTTGTAGTACCTGGAGCTCTCTTTTTGGAGCACTTATAGGAGAAGTGGATATAATGGTTAGAACTTGTGTGTCAGATGAAGTTGCAGTGAGGCAGTCTTCTCACAGCCCTGTTCTGATGGCAGCTTTATAATTACTGATCTTGGTTTTCTTTCTAAGCATGCTGTGCAGTCACAAAGATGCAGGATTTCTTGCATAAACTGTTGTGAGATCACACCATTGCCGTCTCTTCTGAGACTGAGCTAAGAAAGGAGGTTTTTTCAGCATGAGTCAATGCCTTGATTCAAGAAATGTAAAAGAAACTTCAAAAATGCCTTTTGAAGTGCCCCTTATTGTAACCATAGGCTGTCTTTAGAACAGCAAATCTCAAGACCATAGACTTAGCTGACATGCCTGTGATCTGCTTTTGTTTAATTAGTCACAAAATCCTTTTGCTAGCCACTCATCTCATTTGCCTTCTGTAGAAAAGATTTATGATGTTATGAACCACTTAAAATCTGTTTTAAAAAGTAGGTCTGAGATTTTTATAGAAAAAGGAAAGTCTTTTGGGCCTTAGACACTACACTAGCAGGAGTAAACGTCCTGTTTTTACACTAGTACTCATAAGCCCATCATAAGTGGGCACTCCTGAAGGGCAGCATGTGGGCACTCAGGTAGGAGACTCAGGACCTGAAAACAGGACTTTAATGACTGAAGGAGAAACATACTGGCATCAAGAATTTTGTTTTCTTTCTTTTTTCTCCTTCTTTCTTCTGAAAGAAATGGAAGGAACATATAGGAAATTTTTCGTTTATTGAAGAAGCCAAAATGTAAGCTAATTTCTAAATTACATTGCCAGCATTTGCTTTTTAAAATGTTTTCTGTAAAAATGGATTTGAAGTTTATTTCTAATTTTAGAGTATTAGGCAGACTAATTAGGGAGATCTTTCCTGTATAACATATAAGACCGACGTGGTATGTAGAGTCGTGTAACTTCCACATCCTGGTGTAAAAATACACAAAAGGCTCTCCTGTGTATTTTCCATTTTTTCTCAGAAACATGAGGGTTTTTTATATTTTTATTCTAAAAGCACTTCTTCCACACTTTTTGGGGGGTTTGGTCATACAGATATAAGCTTTCTTTGGTAGTCTGCATTACTAAAACTTTTCATTTCTTTAGGTCTTAATAAATAGATATAATATATAAAAAGTAATAAAATAATGCAATTTAGTATGCAGCATGAATCTGTGTTGTAATTATACTGTTTATTAATCAAATAATTATATTTTTAATGTATCTATTAACACATTTTGAATGCTGACTATTATGCACAGTACCTTTCTGATATTTAAATAAGCAAATATGGTCTAATTTACATCATCCTTTTACTGGTATTTTGATTTCCTTCTCACTGCCTTTATTTTCTTATGGACAGAGGGAGTAATCAGTCTTATATGTAAGGACTGAATGGTTTTGAATTTGCTTCAATTCTGATTAGGAGATATGGCTTGT
>VXBC01007399.1:92050-135720 GCA_013399945.1 Ploceus nigricollis
AGGGACCAAAGTAAAAAAGAAAAGCTTTAGCTGACAGCTTTATCAATGATATATGAGGGAAAACAGAATTCAGTGTTGTTTTTTATAGCTGCATTAGTTATGCATTGCTGGCAATTAAATATCATTTTCAGCAGTAAAATAAGAACATAGCTATGGGTGATTTCTTCTCCCTTGAAAAGCTTTCCCATACTGGTGAACTGCAAACTGTGCACAGTGAAAAGGGAGCTGGTGGAAGAAATGCATGAGACAGAATGGGACTGGACAGGATGAGACAGGATGGGATGGGGTGGGATGGAATGGGATGAGTTGGGATGGGATAGTAAAAATTCTGGTGGGATCTTAACAGAGCTAAAAACACTGCCTCATACCAGGAACCGATCTCTCTACAGGTAGTTAGAAAGTGATGATGGGGAAAGATGGTAAAACTTCCAGTGGTTTCCTTGGGAAAGGGGAAGAAGTATACTTTGAGAAATGGCGGTTTTAGGGGTGTGTAGCTTCTCCAGGACCTGGGAGCCGTGCTTGTACTATACATATACAGCCAAGAACTGGGATAGAAAAAGGGGGATCTCCAAATGTGTTTTTGCCTAAGATTGGTGGGGTCCCTGACATTGGCTCTTAGTTATAAGCTACTCTATAAATAGGACATCCATCATTTTCAGAGCGTCTTAATTGAATGTCAGTAAACCAGCCACACTTCAGACCTTCAGAAGCTCAGCCGATGTGCAGTGAAACAATGCTACTTAAAATAGCCAATCCTACTGACATTCTCTGCAGATGGTGTATTTTGAGTTGAAGAGTATTGAATAGGACATAATATGCAAAACAAAACAAGGGAATATCATCTAGAAGATACAATAGCTTAGTTATAGTACCAAAGCTAGGCTAGAAGTAATAGTGAGTAGCATTTTACTTTTGCAGTTAGTACAATGCCTCATCATTTAGCTTTGGCATCTGCAAGCAAAAGATTTCTTGTCCACAAACACAAAAATTCTCTTTAATTGTGTCAAATTTATTAAATGTTGAAGAAAATGATCCTTTTCTTGGTCTTTCTTGGTCAAATCTGTGGCTGCCCTACTTGAGAATTGAGATAGTGTCAACAGTCTAAAAGTTGTGAATGAGAGCAGATGTGATACAGCCTTTTGGGCACAGACAGCCAGTGGTTTATGCTTTAGACTGGGCTTTCACAAGGGGATAATATTTCAATTTAAGCTTTCAGTGTAAAATTACACTATTGTTTTGTCTCAGGATTGATTGAGTATTTGAGGATAAGTGTTATACAGTAGCCTTCAGAAAAAAAAATAAACCAAACAAAAAAACAAATCCAAAACCCAGTCTGGTAAATGTAGAGGAGCTTAACTAGATTTTCCCAAGAGGACCAGAGAGACAAGGGAAGCTATGGGACCTGCTGAAATCCCTCAGCTGTTTCTGAGCTAATCATGACTGGCTTTGAAGTGAATAATTCAGTGCAGAAATATAATTTATTTCCCCATCTGGTTAGGGAAGGTGGAGTTCAGGCTTTAAACATAGGATCAAAAGTTTTCTTGAAATCTCTGTGTGGTATTTTAAGATTTGAGGACCTTTGAAGATACTTGTTTTTCTACTGCCTTCAAGTTTATACAATCCATATCCATTGATGATAAATGGGAGGTGTTTATGCCATCAGCGAGGGTGTTACAGTATCACAAGATTTTGTCCCATTTGCTTCAGCAGTATATTTTATGGATTGAGCTACTACTTGACACACGCTTGGGATTTTTGTAGGCTTTCAATAGTTCCACAGTTCTGTTAAGCATATTGAAGAAATATCCATGTGAATTATTTCTGAAGTCTGACTTTTCCTGAACAGAACTTCAGAGTGCTGTACCAGCCTGGCTATATCAATCACTGAAGGTAAAAAACCGTTAGGGGTCTATATTTAATGTTGTTCTAGAGCTGAACTGTGCCTTTTCTTTCAGGATGATGTCTTAGAAATGCTTTCCATCTTCTCACATAATGTGTCTTGAGACTGAATCCATACTTGTGATATTCTGCCAGGAAGAAAAACACATATTCAAGATCATGACTGCCATCCTTGGGCAAGTATTGGGAAAACAAAGAACTGCCTTCTGTAGGACATGACTAGGTTCATGAACTTGAAGGTGCACAAGTCCATGATGACATACATCCATGAGCCCTGAGGAAGTTACTAAGGCATCAACTATCGTATTTGAGGAGTTGTGGCAGTCCAGTGAAACATTGGAAAATGCCCTATTTTTAAAAAGGGAAACAAGTAACACCCAGGGAACTACAGGCCAGTCAGTCTTACCAGTGGCTGGTAAGATCATGGAGGAGATTCTCCTGAAAACTGTGCTAAGGCACATGGAAAACAAAGAGGTGATTGTTGACAGCCAATCACCATGTTAGCATGGCTTCAGTAAGGGCAAAATGTGCCTGACAAATTGAGTCACCTTCTACAATGGGTTTGCAGCAGTGGCAGATGAAGGCAGGGTAAGAGACATCCATTACCTGGACTTGTGCAAAGCATTTGGCACTGTCTGGCACAACATCCCTGTCTCTAAACTGGAGAGACGTGGATTTGATGGATGGACCTCTTGGTAAAAAATTGGCTGGATGGTAACAATCAAAGAGTTGCAATCAACAGCTCAATATCTAAGTGGAGACTAGTGGTGTCCCTCAGGGATCAGTGTTGGGACACTATTTAACATGTTTGCCAGTGACATGGACAGTGGGATCAAGAGCACCCTCAGCAAGTTCACTGATGACATTGAATTGAAATGAAAAAGTGGGATGTCTACACTGGAGAGAAGGGATTCTGTCCAAAGTGACCTGGACAGTCTCGAGGGGTGGATCTGTATGAAGTTCAACACAGCTAATTTCCAGGTCCTGCACTTGGATTGGCACAATTCCAAGCAGAAATAGTCTGGGTAGAGAATGGATTGAGATTAGCCCTGGGGAGAAAGTTCAGGGGGTGTTTGTGGACAAAAACTCCAATATGACTCAGTCACGTGCACTTGCAGCCCAGAAAGGCAATTGTATCCTGGGCTGCATCCAGAACAGTGTGGCCAGCAGGTTCAGACTGTTGATTCTCTCCCTCTGCTCTGCTCTGCTCTGCTCTGCTCTGCTCTGCTCTGCTCTGCTCTGCTCTGGTGAGACCCAGCTGGAGCACTGCATCCAGCTCTGGGGTCCACAGCATAAAGAAGGCCATGGACCTTCCAGAGCAAGTCCAGAGAAGGCCACAAAAGATGATTAGGGGACTGAAGCGCCTCT
Source organism: Ploceus nigricollis (assembly GCA_013399945.1). Taxonomy (NCBI): domain Eukaryota; kingdom Metazoa; phylum Chordata; class Aves; order Passeriformes; family Ploceidae; genus Ploceus; species Ploceus nigricollis. Next base: position 95,318 of record VXBC01007399.1, read on the forward strand.
CCTGTGAGGAAAGGCTGAGACCATTGGAGTCATTCATCCTGGAGAAGCAAAGGCTCACAGGAGACCTTACAGCACAATCCAGTACCTAACTACCCGTACCAGAAGGGTCACAAGAGAGTTGGAGAGGGACTTTTTGCAAAGGAGTGTAGTGACAGGACAAGGAGCAATGGTTTTAAACTGAAAGGGAATAGCTTTACATTAGGTATTAGGAAGAAATTCTTTAGTGTGAGCATGGTGAGGAGCTGGAACAGGTTGCCAAGAGAAGTTGTGGACTTCACAACCCTTGAGGTACTCAAGACCAGGCTGGATGGGGCTCTAAATAATCTAGTCTAGTGGAAGGTTCCCTGTCCATGCTGGAAAGGTTGGAACAAGATGGTCTTTAAGATTCCTTCCAACCCAGGCCGTTCTATGGTTCTCTATTTCTATGATTGTATGATCTGGGTTGGTAAAACACCAAGAGTTTGCCATACAGCTTAACTTTCAAAAACCCTAAGATTTCAGCTTATGACTTGAGTTGCTGGGCTAAACAAGCAACTCAATTCTGTGTCTCTATTTTCAAGACTTTTAGGAATCCATTTTTCACTGCCATTACTAACAGTAATGCCACTCTTGACATAGTGAAATGACACCACCTGAATTTCTCTGTAAATGTTTGATGAGAGAAGGATGGCTTTTAATTTGCCAAATGGTAGTTTCATAATACAAAGTTTAGAGGTAAATACCACTTCCATCTTTCAAACATCTGAAGTATAATTAGACAATCTTAAGTAATTTTGAGCACTCCCTTCCAGGATGACAGCCCTGATCCCATGTTAGAGCACAACTAATGCAAGCCCCTACACAGTGCCTTTGAAAAGTGGAAGAGGTTGGCAGAAACATCAAATAATGATACTTATCCCTTGGAGCACTTTTTGGCTGTAGATAACCAGAAGTTCTCCAAGTATTGTTGCAGCATACTGAAGTACAGATGATAAGCACAGGTGCCCCCTCCTTTTCTTACTACTCTGGCACTAACATTAACTGGCTCACCCCAGAAAATTGGTCACATTGAGGAAACAAAGCTCCTCCTCGTTGGATCAAAGATGGCTTTATTTAAAGGACTTTCTTCTTTCTAGAAAAGTTTGGAGCTCATAATGCCTCACTCCAGGCAGACACACAGATCAGAGACTGTTCTGTATTCTCTTGAATTTTGCTTTACATCCTAGCAGAGGATAAGAGGAAAAACACAGACCAGCTAATACTAGGAATGCTAGCCTGCATACAGATTTGGGGAAGAGCTATAATTAAATCCATGTCGTCCTACATTGCGTGTAGGCACTTGCATAGCTTTTATCCCTAAAGGCTTCTCTGCGTGCCAGTGAATGCCTAGGAGCAGTTGAAGGCTTCTGACAACTCCTGCAGAGAGATAGTATTTCATGGTTCCAAGGCCTATCAGCTACTAACACAGGTTTCACCTCCTTGTACTCATGTTCTCCATAAACCATATTTCTTGCTTTTTACACAAGAGGTAAAGACAAAAGGGTTGATTCTCAGATACTAAAAGATCCTTTTCCTATAGACTGTGAGAAGTAAAAGAGCATCAAGCTACATGGTGAAAATAAAAGCTAAACCTGAAATATTTCCATGTGTTATTATTATTGTTATTAGTTCAATATCTATTATTATTTTAGAAGTAAATATGTACATGAGATTTCAAGTTTCCAGCACTAGTTTTCAACTCTACTTGATTCCTGATCTATTTCTGACTGCTGCTTTTTTTTCCCAAATGGAATGTAATTCAGCCAACATGCCTTGTCCCCACTCAAACATTAAATTTAGCACTTCTGACCATAACCAAGAGAATCAGAGCATACTTAGAACACCAATAACTCCCAACAAATTCTGTCTTGCCTCTAAATGTCTTCAGAAAGCTTCAGAAGTTTCAGAGAATGAAACAGTTTTTCAAAATTGCTTCAATTTGATTAGTATATTCCTCCTTCCAAAAGCATGAAGCTTCAGGCATCCCAAACATACAGAATTGTTCTCAAGAAAGATTGTCAGAGCTGTCATATAGGGAAGCTAGGACAAAGTTTGCCTGCAAGACATCTAGAGCTTTGCAATACCTTTTCTTTGTTCTAGGAAAATCCAGGCACATAGGTTATTGCTCTTTCTGGAGAAAATCAGAACCACCCATAAAACCATGGGTATTTTCTGCTGTGCAAAAACCTTACGAAATAGAGTTGTATGTTTAATGTGGTGTAGCCACCCTATAGGAACATCCTCATTTATTTTTAGGATAACTAGAATTTTATACAAGTTTGTTCTGCATCTGGGCTAGCAGAAAATTGAGTCAGAGGTCCAAATAACATCACCTTTAGAAAAAGAAAAATATTTTCTGAAAACCTTAAAGTAATAATTTGCTTAGAAATTCCAAGACAAAGGAAGTGAAAGTAATGAGTAAGTGAGCATTTTAAGAGAGAACAGATCTTGTGGGAAAGTCTCCTGGGAAAGAATTGTTCCAGCTGCTGTGAGTGAAAGCAAACACTGTTTTAATGTTTAATAACATGGTTTTTTCTTTGGCCTGGCTTTCCTCTAGAAAATGTTCCAGTGCAACTGAGTGGTAAGGAAAAGAAACTGACTGTCTTGGAGCAGTTTTATTAGGCTCTGTACAGCCAATATGTACTGGATCATGGAAGTGCACAAGGTCTCACTTGTGCAACAGAGATGAAAACACTTTCTACCTACCTACACTTACAGTGATCTCAAAGTCATCCACCACTACAATCAGGAGTAGCTTTCCCATTTTCTGGATATACAGACAGCCTAAAATACATGAATTGGAAGGTGGTGTTTGAAATGTACAGCCCCTGCATGTTTGCAGCCTGGTTCTACTTTGTACACATAGTTTCTACCAATTTGTTCCATTAGAGCAGCCAAAAGGCTAAACTCAGCATCCTCCACAAAACTATTACTTTTGTTATAGTGCAGCTCTACCTGTGTTTCATCTTCATAAAACTGTGTGTTTCTCTTACACCTCTTCCAACCATTGGAACTCATTGCATGCCTAGCTTGAACTACCTAGCACTCCAAGCAGTGGTCAGCTCTGATCTCTATCCATAAAGAAAATGTCAATGTGCTAGTATGGAAAACAACAAGGATTTCAGAAAAAGCTGTTGTACTTGTCAGACCACAACAGGGAGGTTCAACTCTTCTCCGGGAGAGCTGGAAAGATGCCAGGGAGAAATTATTTAAAAACCTAGGTTCTTTGATCTGGCTTTCCACCTGAGTGCTGCTGAGTGATTTTGCACAAACAGTGTATGAGGTCAGGCACCTGTCAAGCCTGCAAAGGGCTTCAGCTATAACTCTGAATGCTCTTAGATATCTATACAAAGGGCCACAGGAATTCCCAGTAGGAGGTGTGTGTGTGGCTGGGCTGCTCTATGTGCTGCTTAGATGTATTGGGAAGAGGATTAAGAAGTTTATGATGACATCCAATGGATGATTAAAGAAACTGGCAAGCTAAGGATGAGGAATCAGCAACACAGGAGCATGGTTTTAACCTAATGATTTGTTGCCTTTACTGGGCAGCCTGCCTAACTTTGGTATATCTGAATTGCATCATTTCAGGGAATAATGGCCTTGTGTGATTAGTACTGCAGTAAAGTTACAGGTCAAAAGGTCTGAAACATGACCTGTTTGGAAAAATGGAAGAAAAGGCAGTTGTTTAGTCTGGAGGAGAAAAGTCTGTGGGAAGGAGTGGTACAGCTTCAAATTTGCAGGAAAAAAAAGGAAAGAAATACAATGTTGCAGAGAAGACAGGAAGTAGTGGGTATGAGTTACAACAACAGAGATAATATGGGAGAAGCATTTGGTAATCTGTCTCCAGTTTAAGTTGCCTAAAATAGTGTTGAAGCCTCATCAATTAAACTAAATATGAATTAGACAAGAATCACCAAGTGACATGGATACTGTGATAGGCAGGGAGAAGATCTAGATGAACTCATGCTTTATTCTGGCAGTAATTTGAATAATTTTTGTGGTATCTCTACATACTGAAAATACACACAAGGCTGTGTATTTTAGTACCTATTTATGAAGGATCTCTCCTAATCTTTCGGGCTGCTTGATTTTAGAGATTTGCACTGAACATTTTGCAGAGAATAATGGGGCTTTTTCTCTTTCAACCTTTTTCAGCATACCATATTTGAGGAGAATTATGATGGAGTTTTGCAATTTTAGCACCCATGCGATAAAGGCAGCTTACTGTTTTGTTTCCTTCCTCATGTTTGCATCTCTTGAGTTTGTTTTGCTAGCATTTATTGCCAGCAGATTCAAAGCAGAGAAGCTAATCAGAAGAAACCTTGTCAAACATTGACAACTGTTCATCATACCATAATACTAACTGCAGTTTGTAAGGTTTTTCCTGATTCTCAGGCTGTATGTGATAAACAAACATACAACTATTATAGTCAGGGCTGGTCTAAGCCCAGCCAAGGGCAGCTGGTACAAATGTGTAGAGATTCACAGGGAGCAGAGCAATCAGGGAAGCAAGGAGCTGTCTAATTCTGTAGTGAAGTAACATAACAAGAGTACAGAACTGACAGCTTGCTTATCACTACTTGTTAGTGTTGGTAGAAAGAAATAGGTCTCTTAGCTGTTCACTGCAGTCTTTTCCTGCATAATCTATTTCCCTTCTGATCTGATGATTCATGTTTATGAAACTTTTTAGATCAATGGTATGACTTTAGATCAATGCTGCTTAAGACTAAGGCTGTCTGCCAGCTCCGATTAGGGGAAATGCTTGAACGCGCACAACCAGATGATGCTTGCTTGCTTTACTTAGATTGTGCTGAAATTTAGGTAGCAATAAAGGGTGTAAATACAATGCAGTGCCTCTCAGAAACAGTGGACTGGGACCCAAATAACCATAAATGCATGGCACTGCATTGTGTTCAGACTTAGCTCAAGTGTTCCTCCATTTTCCTATAAAAGGTATTTCCATTAGTTTGAGATTTGGCCAAAGCTGGACAGATTTTCACACAAGCAACACAAGGTCTAACATTCTCAGATTGTCCCTTTATCATATTGCAAAACTTAGTCTAAATCTTGAGGATTTTAAAATAAATTTTTAAATCTGATATGATCTGTTTCCTCCTTATTTTACTTTCAGGAATGGAGGTGGTGTTTTGCCAAAACTAGGAACAAATGAGAACATTGTAGTAATGCTCCTTAAGTGATAAGGTTTTGACAAAAGAAAAAGAAGGTATATGATAGCATAAATTCAACAATTTTATATTGTTTAATAGCTCTCTTGCTTATGGTAAGTATCATTTAAGATCTTTGTTTCATAGAGAAAGGACAATGATAAATCAATTGATTTCAACTTCTTAGAAACATTGACAACTTTTAACTTGAAGTTTTTATCTTGCTCTGATGAAAAGTCATGTTTGAACATGGTATGACCTTTGTATTTCTTATAACAGCCAGGTAATCCAATGTTATTAATAACAAAGTATTTAGAAATGTTGTTCTTGTTCTGGGCTGACAAGTGACATGTACGGTGTTATCAGTTGGCTCTCTCCTGCATACCTTCTTAGGGAAGTAAATAGCTGGCGCACATGGAGACCTCTGGTTAAGATAATCTGGGGACAAGAGCAAGGAAACTGGAGGTGGTGGAGATAGTTAGGCATGATATTTGGCAAATACCTGTCTATACTCTTTGTGGTTATAGCCTTTGATTTTTATTCCTCCCTAAACAATAGCCCTGTTACGAATTTTAGATTAAAAGGTCAAGGAAAAGGTTAAGGGCAATTCCTTTTACCTTTTTTTGCAGCTGGTAGTTCTAAAACATAAAGAGCCTCTCTGACAGTGTTTATCAGAGAGAGGAGAGAAGGAGAAAAATTAAATCAAAAGGACAGTGACATTTGTTTCTAGACTCTTAAAATGCACAAAAGCATTTTAAGATGCCTTGGCTGCATGACTGCATTCTAAAAAATACAGAAGACCTTGAAACTGAGTTGCCAAAATATTTTTAAAAGCTAGCCACAGTTTCTTCCATTTTTGGTGTATTCTGCAGAATGTACTCTGATATACTCTGCTATCCAGTCTCATCACAGACACATTCTGTTGTCTGTCTCCCCATTACAGAAATAAATATATGTTTTATACAATAGATTGTCACAGAAATGAGCTTAGCACAATGCCTCTTTCCTGCTCCACATACAAGATGCAGCTGGTTGGTCTGATTTTTTGCTCCTCTAATCAAAGAACTCAGCACATGTGGCCCTGAGCAGGGTAATGATCACTCTGCAGTCCTATAGCCAAGGCAAGAAGAGACAATTTATCTGTACCTCAGAGCATGTCCTTTGAAATACAAGAGCCTTGGCAGAGGCACACTGACAAGCTGCAGCCAGGCTCTGCTCCCCTGTGCCATGTGTGGACCCTGTTTTTCAAGGAAATACTCCCTATCATGTGTTCTGACATGCTTCCATCTGTCAATAGCAAAGAGAAAGTCACCTGCAAGGTCTACAGATGTCTTGTGGTTACTTTCTTAAACCTAGAGTGCCTTTCTTCTTTCAGAGAGTTTGCAATAAGACCAGTCTCTGACTTTCTCCGAAGTAAATTGTACATTGAGCTAAGTTCCCATATTAAGTATGAGCTTCATGGGCCATTTCAGCCACAGGTTTTACTTATGATACATACAGTCCAGTGTTATGCAGCTAAAAAGCTACAGCTACCCAGGAAGAATAAAAACAACTCAGCTTGCTCTGATATAGATTGCCTCATGCCTGTATTGGCAAAATTATAATAAGTTGATAATAATCTATCACTTTGGGTGGATCTCATGTATATTTTGTTAAGTGACAATATTTTAAAATATATCAAGGGGAAAAAAGGTGAACTATTTCTGCATAAAAATAAATGCATGCATTATTAAACACTGAAAGATAATTTTATGCACATTTTGCTGTGCCCCAGTACCAAGTAAATATCATAGAATCATTGCATGAGTGTACACAAATGAAAAATTATGACAGGTAATTTCTGTCATGTGTTTTGCCTTGGGGAAGGGATTGTCTGTGAGAAGGGTATGATTTTCTAAAACTGAGTCATCTGTATGTAGAACAGCTAGAAATAATATTTTAATGTAGGCTTTAAGATTACAACATTCATGTAATTAAAAGTCTTTTTTTTCCTTGGAGGCCAGTGTTTATAAACACATGAAAATCCTTATAACGTGCTTGATAATAAGACTACACTTAGATTTGATATTGGTTAGGTGAAATTAGGAGCCAAGGTTTCCCAAGACAGAGAAACTCTTTGGCATTCTTCTACCCAAACCCAACATGATAGACAAGATGAAGAATATATTTTCCCTTTCCTCCTCCTCTCTTGAAGGTCAAATCATTACTCCGGTCGCTTAATGAGAACTGTCATGCTGACAAGCCTGTTAAGCTCTGACAAAATCTCTTGCCCAGTGTCCTGTCTCTGACATGGAACAGTAACAGATACCTAACAAGAACTTGAACAGTGTGACCTGCTGCTAGGTTCCGTGTCCTAGTTGTTGGTCTTTGGCAGCTTAATGTTTTCCTGAGCCTGTGGCTGCATCTGGACAGTGCCTGACAGCCACTGACAGATGCAGTACTGTAATATTCTTCAGTCTTTTCTTCAGCCTTATAAGGGTTGCAATTTACTATAACTTTCTGTGCATTCCTCTAGGAGAAGCAGGTCAAATAACAGAGAAGATGTCTGCTTTTCATGGCCAAAAAAGGGTCATTCAATGCCCTCCTTTCTTGGAGGGTACCTGAATGTGCTTGACAGGAGCAGGACAGAAAGATGGGCGAAGAGCCCTTTCCAAAGTATGGACTGGAACAGGCAGAAAGGAGTCACTAAAGCAGTGAAACAGTGTTTCTGTTTCTAAATGGGACACATTTAGAGGAGAGGAGCTTAGCTGCTGGTATAGTTTTGGCCTGTGTCAGCTAGCACCCTCTGAAATACTGCCTGAGTATGGTGCAGGCAATAGCATGTGCCAGGCTATTCCCAACAGGCATTCATATGTTGAATCCCTAGCCTTGAACACAGTCCTTTTCCTATTCTTAGACAACTTAAACTGAGAGAAAAAAAAAAAAAAGAAAAAGAAAAAGAAAAAAGAGTTTTAGAGCTGCATAATCACCACATGGAGCTCAAAGGAGAACCAGAGCCAGCTCTTTGTAGTGTGAACTCTGCCATTTGGCACAGGGTATGGGAACAGTCCCTGCCCTTGTGTCACTTAGCAAAATGAATGGATCCAGAGAGACCAGGAAGCTGATGAGAAAAATCAGTATGCACACCCCAACCAGAACTCAGAGATGGTAGGAAGAGTGGTTTTTTTTATCAACCTAAGTAACTGCATGAAACTGGTTGTATGTCAGAAACCCTACACTGATGGAGTAAAAGTCTGAATCCAACACCAGGATAATTAGGATACTTCTAAACCTTGTTAATATCTAATCTGTCTCAGTATGATCTTCTCTACTCTAAAACAAGTTTATACCATAGTTTATCATTAACATCCCAAAAATGTTCAAGCTTAGCCAAACTCAAACTAATGAAGCCTTCACAGAGTCGTTGTGAGGTCTCCACTCGACCCATGCTCTGACACTCATAGGGCACTGGATAAAGATGTACCTTTCAGCTCTTCTGAAAAGGATACGTACCTTGCTCCACAGAATATACTATCAGTAAAATTTTGCTCATTCTTCTCTGTGTAAGTTGTCTTCTATAGTACTTCCTTGTAAATTACTTCCTTTAAACTTCTATTTCCATTAACTTCTATAGTATGGTACTCAGGAATAGAGACTAAGTCCCACAACATGGGTAATGTAGTAACTTTTAACTGTTATTAACTGTTGTTAATAAGTAACTTTTCCTTAATTGGAGTTATAGTGGCAAAAAAATTTCTTCTCAAAAGAACACTGGTCTTCCAGAGTATCTCTCATCATAATCCTGATTCAAGCAAGTCCTAACAAGCTGTGATAAGCACCATTTTCAGACAACTCAGTTTTGCACACTGAATTTAACTCCATCATTTCAGACTCCTCCTACTGGCTAGAACAAGCGACATGTGATTTAATACATGTCGGTTCTTCAGTTCCCTGTTTTGAAAAATCTGAATATATTTTTTCCGAAAATGGAAACGTTAACTTTCTGCACATGTAAATTCCTGTAACCATATCATCTCTCATTGAATTAGTGCATTTTGCAGTATAATCTGTCTCATAAAAGTTGATTTCTCATCTCTTTAACAAGAAATATTCAATCAGAAAGAAGAACAAGAAATACATAAGCATTTAAAATGAGAAGATGTGTTTGCTGAAGACACAGCATATCGTACATATGTATAACAAATATTCACACTTTTTCATTCATCTTCCTAGTGGCCATTTCATTCCTATAAAAGATAGAAGACAGCCAGGATAAAGATAGATACAAAATCTGAGAAAAACAAGAAATATTGAAGGTGCTAAATATATTCACTCTGTAAATGGCTTCAGATGCCTCTTTCTCTAAATCTACAACCCTATCAGTGCTTTCCAACACTTCATCAATTTGTTGTGGAGAATGAAATGGAATGCTAACTTAGGAGCATTTTTTTCCATTGGCATCTTCTGGTCCCAGCCAATCACTCATCCCCTGGGTTGCCACAGCACACATGTCAACATATTGAACTTAGCTAGACAAACTGGGACCTAATTTGAAGCATTCAGCTGAGCTCTTATTCCACATGTGGAATATTCATAGTGAAAACATTACTAAAATTCATGAGTGTTATGAAAAGGGGCAAAACCAATCCCTTGAGTAAAAAAAAATGAAAGGAATTGGCTCATTTCCTAGTTCAGAGTGGTCAACAACGTACAAATTTTTTTTTTGTACTGCAAATGGCATTTGCTATCATGCAGGTCAAAACTGACAATAATAGTATATGCGCAATAAAAAAGAATTTAGGTGTTCAGAGACTATAATGCAGTTAAATCACTGTTTTCACTCTCTTCATCAATGGACCTAGAGAAGCATAAAGCCATTCTTCATAGAGTACATTAGCAACTTGATGCACAGGGACTTTACACTATTACACCAATTAAGCTTAATAAAAGTTCTACAGCTGAATTCCCTTATGCCTTCAGCTGAAAATGTACTTATAATGGTGTTTGAATTAATTTCCCTCCATGACTTTTTCTCTGTAGGTTTTTTAGCTTTTATGTCATTAAAAATTGCAGCACAATTTGCATATTTTGCAGTCACTATGTCCATGTTTCTTAATCATGTGGTTTTCTTCCTTAATTGAATTTCAATGGAATTGCTCTGGATGCTGTTAAGGATAGGGCAGAAAGTGTTGACATACAGCACTGATCTCCACAACCACCACCACCTGCCAAATTGGATCATTTGTGGAAGATTTTATTAATTTACTTACTGCCTTCACTTTTTTCTGACCGTGTTTTGCATCTTGTTATTCTCTAAGTGCTCTTCTCCTCCCTACTTTCTACATACTATCTTGATTTTCTTCTCAACTGCATAATCAGCAGAGTATTTTCTCATTATATATTAATGGCCTGCATGTTTCCAAAGCTTTTATCAGATCTTTTTAATAGAAAAAAAAACCAAACCAAAAACATGTGGGGAAGACATATCACAGGTCTTCAAAATAGAGCTCTTACTTTTTATCAGTGACACACACCTTGTTCATTTAACCATTTACATAAGATTACATGCCATTCTGGACAAGTTCTGGCATCTTGTAAGTTTCATTGTGTACCAGAGAACTTTCAGACATTTCTCTGTTTTTCCAATGCAGATGTTGAGATTGCATTTTGACCAAATGCATTGAAGAGAAATGTGCAAGCATTTATTTTAAAAAACCACTAGTTTTGTGTTTGATCTTACATACACTCATTGTAGTAGGGGAAGAACTCATAAAATCTGTCTCTGTCTTCTGTGTCAAGGAGTAGCAAGAGCAGACCACTTTTCAGGGTAAGAAAAACGAAGACAAACCAACCATAACAGGCTGGGCAGAATGTTCCATCAACAGGTCTGCACCTGGGGAAGAGGTGAAGTGGTCCAGAAACCATCCGGAGAGTCTTGTCAGGAGCAGCAGGAGATGAGATCAGGGAAAAGACTTAACTGGGCTCTGGCATTGCCCCAGTTTAGGAGGTAGGGCTGAAGGCCGGTGTGCTGACAACATGGCTCAGCCAGAGAATGAGGCCTGGGTCTCAGCCTACAGAGAGTTCCTCAGTTTGGGCAAAGGGTGGAGTCCCAGATTATGCTGGTCAGAGCTTCTGAGATCTATTGGTGTACTCACAGTCTTCACCACAGTGTCTTCCATTAATTTCTTAGTGTCAGGTTTTTCATCTCTCGTCTGTCGTCTAATTCCTACCTACTTCATAATTAAAATTTAGTGAGCTTTTTAAATGTCTTTAGAAATTTGGTTGCAAGTGCAGAAGATACTCAGTTGTTAGGCACCTCAGAAGCTTTCAAACACATTCCTGAGGTCAGTGAGACCATTTAGCTGGTGAACATATGTTTGCATTGCATTTTAGCTTTAATCTCTCTGTCTCTTAACTTTGTTGTCTCCAAGATGGCATTCTCATGAGGATTAACTAGCCCAAACACATATTGCATGGCAAGTGCAAAAAGTTCTTCAAACTGCAAACAGTTATGTTGGGAGTCATTTTACATGCTAATCCTAACATCAGAATTGATCTTTACACCATATAAACTTTTAAAGAGATCTAGTAGTAGCCATTCAGAATTTCTCCATGTGCTTTGCTTTAATCAGTTTTTCTGCATTAACAGGCATATAAAAAATCAAAACTAGAAAAGTCTCCTTACAGTGTTTCAGTAGGTGAGACAGAGGAGCAGTGGCAAGGAAGACAGAGGAGCATGAATATCAGATACGTGAAACTTGATAAAAGATCTGTAGTTTTTTGAGATAAATAGCCTGAGCCCCCACTGTGCCTCATGAACCATCTCGGGATAGCCAAAGCATAGCACGTGAGAGCACAAGTACAAAACGGGGCTGAGTTCAGTAGAATGTACTTTGTAATGGATAGGGACTGTTCCTCAACATCCGTGTGACAGATTGTTTTGCACTACTGGTCTTGCAATTCCAAATGCCTTTATTCCATTTGACTTAAGAATTGCAGCTGAGACATTTGGCAGGGCATGGAGGCTTCTATGGGAGAAGGAGACTGTCATACTTTGAAAGTAAAAATGGCAAGGAATACAGATCAATATCTGATGCATTCCTTGATGTCTATATCTAGGGAATATCATTCATGTATTTGTAATTTTCAAGGTTCATTTTGGATTTTTAACAGTTCAGCTATGTGGCTGTATAGCTGATTACTAATTTTGTAGTAATGCTATCTTTGGAAGGTGAGCCATTACTAGCTGATTGCTATAGCAGCATGTTAAGCCAAATTTATTCTGACATGACTGCTTTGCTCATAGCAGCCACAGAGGTCTGTGAGATTTTCAGGCAGCAATTCACATCTTCTCAATGCTTAACAATTTCTATTTCAGGTCCCTGTATCCAGGCTTGGCTCAACACTGCATTACTCCACAATTGTGCTGGTAGAACTACTTTAGACAAGTTGGTATAAACTGGAACACAAAGATAAAATAGGCTTCCTATTCTTATTTTCAGGACAGTAAGGCTACCTCCCTATGATAAGGATGAATAAAAGCATCCTGTTCCAAATTACTTCCTCAGTATGTGTTTTTCCCTTGTTGTTTTGGATCTTTGAAGCTTTTAAATATTTGCTGTATGTTTCTGAGCACCCCTATTGGATTAGTCTGTTTTGGTTTTTCCCACAGAAGACTGACATTAAGTGGTTCTTTTCCCAGCAATAATAATCTCATTTACTATAAATTGTTATGTCTGGAATACCTTGGAGATGCCATAATGCTTTTACATAATGAAAGGACCATTTATTTCCAAATACTGCAAAGCCAGTTTTCAATTATTTTTCCTCATTTTTTGAGTGGAAATCATTGAATTTGATGGGGAAATAATTGCTTTACAAAATAAATCAGTTATACAAGTGTATGTATAACTTATATGCAGGCAGAGAAACAAGGAAATGTTTATTTCTTAAATATGCAAAATAAAATATGAACTTTGTATAGATAAATAAAGTAAAAAGTACACAAAACAAGTGAACTATGCATTAGGTTGAGTTTTTCCTTGACATTTACAATAAAGTGTACAGGTGTCTGCGTGAAATACATATCTGATAATAGGGCAAGTTTTCAAAATTTAGCTTGCACCAACATGACTTTATTTTTAGGCAAGTCTGGCAAAGGGAGGAAACTTCAAAACCCAGTTATAGAGGGAAGGTGAGGTAATGATACAGGCATTTGCATAATTTTTTACATAAACCAAGCAATAGAGCAGTCAGGTAGGGCTGTTCAGTATGTATTGGAAAGAGGATACACAGCGTAACACAGCAGCATAAAAGCTAGGGAAAACAATTTTGGTTCCTTCAAATTTATGGAATATATTGCAGATGTGGAATTATTCTGTGACCATCAGAACAGCCCCAGTGCATCTTCTGGAGAAAAGAACCAGCTGGCCCAGTCCAGTTCCATGGTTCCCACCAAGCAGCTGGGATCTGCTTTGGCAGCTTGTGCCACAATGTGACTTCCAGAGTGTGACTCTAAATAAGCAATCCTCTCAAGCTGCATAGATGACCGCTGGGAGGTTAAAAGGATTTCACACTGTCCCATGAGCACTTCTTAAATCCAGATCAAGTGTAGAAGAGGTGCATACATTGCTTCTTCAGGAAGACCTCGTGACTCTGTGATGGGAATCTGCATGCCTATGTAATGGACCAGGCAGCAGGGAGGCAGTGGATCTTATTGAAAGGGTAGGTTGTGTAGTGTGGAGAGGCTGAACTGGGTCTGGGCCAGGGATGTTAATGTTTTACAAAAATGCCACAGATTTTATTTCTGATTATTTATCATATTTGTATGATACAAATATGATAAATACTACAGACAAGTAGCTGTCTTCAGTTCAAGGCTTAGAGCTAGACAGACTTGAGACACAGTCTGGTGCAAGCCACCTGATTTCAACACATCCAAGTGCCAGATTCTGCACCTGGATCAGGGTAATCCCAAAGACAAACACATGTTGCATGGGGAAAGGATTGAGAACAGCCCTGCCAAGAGGGACTTAAGGGATAAGAAGCTACACATGAGCCGGTCCTGTGCACTCACAGAATGGGCATCCAGGGGCCTGTGGGCATCAGTTGTTGGAGGGGGTTCTGCACCTCTGCTTTGCTCTGCTCTGGTGAGACCCACCTGCGGCACTGCATCCAGCTCTGGGTTCCCCAGTGCAGAAAGAATGTGGACCTCTTGTAGTTGGTCCAGAGGAAGCCAGAGAGGTGGTCAGAGGGCTGGAGCACCTCTCCTTGAAGACAGGCTGAGAGAGCTGGAGTTGTTCAGCCTCGGGAAGACAAGGCTCTGGGGAGGCCTTATAGCACCTTCCAGTATCTGAAGGGAGCCTATAAGAAAGTTGGAGAGGGACTTTCTAGAAGGATATGTAGTGATAGGACAAGATGGAATAGCCTTAAGCTGAGAGAAGCCAGGTTTAGGTTAATTATTAGGAAGAAATCCTTTACTGAGAGCTATGAAGCTATGAGGCTGCCAAGAATTGTGGATGCCCCCTGTCTGGAACTGTTCAAGGCCAAGTTGGGTAGAGTTTTGAGCAACATGGTCTAGTGGAAGGTGTCCCTGCCCATAGCATAGGGGTTAGAACTATATAATCTCTAAGATTTCTTCCAATCTAAACCATTCTGTAATTATGTGATTGTATACCTAGGAGATACCTGTGATTTGATACCTAGGTGAGAGCATGGTAAATGTGTGTAGGTTCATACAAGAGTCAGTTTTTTGTTTGAACTATTAGTACTGTTCAGCAAATGCAGTTTATTCCCATCTGACAGGAATGACAAGTCACCACAAACACAAATCGGTGGATTTGGTATTCTGGGCATGCAGCCTTTTTTTTGGGCCATTCCTAACTGAAAGATATTGTCCCACTGGTGATTGTCAGATCTCTTCCTGTGTGGAGGGTTAGCAAAATTGACACCAGAGTTATACATCAATGTTTACCCCATGAGTCATAGGATATATTAGAAATCATGCATGACACTATCAAAAAACTGTTTTTATTTAATTGGTAGTAAGGCTTGAAGAATAATTTACAAGATGCTCAGATTTTCCAGACTGCAATGATTTTGCTTTGATGATTAGGTTTTTTCCTATGAACCTCCAGTCACTTGATTTTTATGGAAGCAGTTGCTAGCATTTGCATTTGTTCTTCTTCTCATCTATCACTATCATTATCCTTTGATGTGACTATTTTTTAAACAATTATGTGTGTATTAAGAGTGCTGTGTTAATGCTGCAAAGCTAAAAATCCATATGAATCATAAATAATTATTGGTATAGTTTGTCTTCCTACACACTTGGAACATACGTACATTTTTAAGGTTAACTGACATCATTTTGTGGTAGAGAAAGTAAATGCAAAAGTAATCGGGAACAGTTCAGCAATGGGACTATAAGATTTTTATGTCATTGGATCAGTTTTGCAAGTACTCAGTGTGAATGTCTAATATTCAACAACTGAGCAAGCATATAAGTAGCAGTGGAGATGCTCTAGGAACCTGCAGGACACAAGAAATAGAATCTCTTCTACTCACTCAGCAGTAGATACTGCAGTTGCAGTATCCACTGCTTTTTACTTTGCAGAGTGCTGTCAAAATAGTGTGCAAATCTTTTCATTCAATATATGCACTCCATGGAATATACAATTAAGAGGAGAAGCCACATTGATTTTTCTGGTAAGAATTCTACTTTTTTTATTCCTAGCTCTGAGAGAGCCAAGTTATTAGCTATCAGCAGAGGTTGCAGGATGTTTGAACTCTGCTTTTTAGTGCCAAGAAAGTGAGATTAATGGGAGTTCTAGTATATCTCTTCTGACAAAAAGCCCGTTTTCATTTTTGCTTTTAAAGGAAAGTGCTGCGTTTCTCGTAAGTTGCAAGACAGTCATCAGCTACATATAAGGAAAAGTGTATATATTCAGCCTCCCTTCTGAGCTATGGCATCCTGGTTGCCACACTTACTGGCAAATGAGCATTCAAAAATACTGCACTGCTGTGTTTGTTGAGCAGTTAAGTGCAGACTTCAGTATAGTGGGACTTCATAACTCATCCACTCCACCCTCCAATTAACCCGCATGTTGACTTTGCATTCTGCTCCTGAGCTTCTGTCTTGTGGCGAGCGCTGGACCAGGATGATCGGGACAGATGGAGACAAGAGATCTCTAGAGCCCGGTTTTAGGATATACGGTTTATTGTGGGGGCCCTGCTCNATCCCCCCCAACACTGTCTTGCATGTCTTTCCTCTGCTGCAGATAGTTTCACAGAAACCTATGTTGAAACAAGGTCAGCCCCTGTGTCATTGGTCAAACAGTTCTTCCCGAGTGAAGCTTGCCTTTGGGAGCTTGGGCTGTGGGCAGTGAAACACTGCAGAAACCATTCTGTGTCTCCAGTAGTTTGTGTGCATAGATCTATCACACTGTTTTATATTTGCCCTGAGGGCTTGTCTGGCACCTTTTGATTGATTGTGCAATGATTCACTTCCTCTCTCTCTTTTCCCAGTCTACACTTAACAGCATTGACAAGAGACTGCACACAAAGTCTTTTAGCCTATGAGTTTTCTGTAAGGTTTTCTGCATAATTCCTAGACTCCTATATTTTGTAGTCATAGAAGATCTCAAGTTGGAAGGCACCTATAAGGATCACTGATAGGTGATCCACTCCCTGATCCTCACAGGACAACATAAAACTAAATCATATCACTGAGAGCATCGTCCAGATGCTTTCCCATGAACTGTAGAGGAGTTCACAATAACTAGTGTATTGCAAGCCATTCTTGGACTGCCATACCTAGGAACTGAAAAGGTGGAATGGAAAGGAAGAAGATATTTGTTAGGAAGTGGATGAAGCCTCATTCTGGCTAATTAAGGTGTCTTGGTGCACTCATCACCCTGAGAGCCCTCTAGGGATATTATAGTAACAGTGGTGAGTGCTGCCAGGAGAAAGAGCCATTTGAACCTGTTGTGGCACTGAAGGCAAAGAGTTGGAAAGAGGGAAAGTGACGTGTTTGAAATGTGCTGTGGAAAGCAGGCGGTAAGAGCACAGGGGAGATCTGGATGGAAGACATAACCTCGTGCTGAGAGCTTGCTGTCTTTACTGGCTCAACGTCTAGTGATAAAAAAGCATTAGTGAAATACTAAATGAAACACCGCCATAAAGTTTTTGGCTGTTTCATACAGGACATCTCATTTGCCTAACTTTGGTCTGAAAAAGTTATTCCTAGAGGATAATCTAGGGGTTGCTGCAGAACTACATAGTGTCTAGTAGGATGATCAAGATCTAAAGTAAACAGTTTCTAATTTTTGTATCACTGAAAGCACAATATACAAGTTTTGTTATTTCCATACATGTTTTCCACAGTCACTCGCTGCACTAATTTTAGTCCCTTAAAACAATGGGAGGAAAATTGTACATGGCAAAGTATTGTAGATTAGGCAGTAGGGAAGATTTTGCAGCCTACCCAGATTCTGAGTCACAAATGAGATATCCAAATTTGCCATTCTTCAGAACCCCCTTTGCTGTTTCAGTACAGCTTCCCTGACATTGCCTGAGTCTGAAATTTTGTTCTCTCGTACAACAGTGTTATTTCTACCACCTAATAAATCACCATGGCTTAGTATATTTATGTGATCTGCTTAACATTTCGATATGTTGCGCTAAAGCATCTCTTACTGCATCTCTTAATGCAGTCATCTTTACTCAGAAAATGGCCTCAGATTAGCACAACTTCTGAGCTATTTTAACTTTCCAATTATAATTGAATAGATACAACTCAGGCTCTTCAGGCCTTATTTATAGTAGTTATAGTGGTGCACTTCCTTCCTCAGGGAAAAGATATGTACAATGGCAAAAGAGTTGTTTTGCTGTTACTGCCTTTACCAGTTCCTGGAATTCAATGACTATTCACTTTTAGGCTGGTATGACCATGGCTTCAGACTTTGGGTCAACCTCAGTGAAAGGGAGCTAAGCTGATTCAAACTACCTTGCTTCTCATGTGGGCAGAGTATACACAGACAGCTGCAACTATCCTGCAGAAACTTGTTTTGTCTATCTAGGGACTCCTCTGGAGTGTTTGCTAGCACAGTTGTCAGAGAGGTGTGTGATGTTTTTTCCCCACATTCTTAACCAGTATCTCTCTGCCGGTAAAACTTCCAAGTTTAGGCTGGCTGTAGTGTGAATGCAGCTGTATCAGTAAAGCTCATTTCTGTATTAGAAGAGAACAGTGTTGTACTGTTGTAAGGAACTTTATCATCACACTTATATTAGGGGCTATATCAGCATAAGCACTTTGGCACAAGTGAGAATTAGGCCATTTATCTACTGCACACTCTACTGCTGACGAAAGGGCTCAGTTACAATCATCTTTGAACCTCTTAGGAAAAACCGAAGGATTTGCTGACTGAGACAGGTTAATGTATCACTGGAGAGATTCACAATGTCATGCAGTTCTAGTGGTGAAAAAAATCATGGGAGCTAAAAAAAAAAATCTAACAGTTACCATAGCCACCTGATGAGCTACTGCAGGTTTCCTGGCTGGTGGCTTCACCCTTGTTTGCAGAGTTTGTTGGGCTGGCCAAGTTTTTTTAGTCTTGATCATTCATGCAGTTCTTAATAAGATGTGATTCTATAACCACTTCAAAGGGTATTTGAAGACAAAATACCTGAAGAATATGAAGACAAGGCTGCACCTAGATTTCATGCATTTTATTTTCAATAAGATTATTCAAGAGGAAAGAAAGACGCAATTGAAAAAACACTGGAGTGAAAGAAGAGCATGACAGAATGAAGAGAACTGCATTGCCCTTAAAATTTTAGTAGCTTTTTTACAAAGTTATTTCCCTGTAGTCTCTGGCTTTGTAACCTGAGTATCTTCTCATTTTATGCCCCTTACCTGTTGTACATGCTTTTTTTGGAGACTGTGAGGGATTGCAAAGTATTTTACTAGTCATTCTGTGTACACTGCAGTTGAGTGGGAACTGTTTTCTCCATTTTCTGGGGAATTCCAGAATTGCCATTTCAAAATTGTTTACATCACAAAACAGTTCAGACAAACAAGCAAATATCTGCCAGGAACCGGAATTGTCCAAGATTTGCCCTTTACCTGAGAGCTTTAAGCCCTTGTGTTTGAAGAATTTTCTGGCAAGTACATAACTTTGTATTTAGTGGTTTCAGTAAGACATGGAGAAGCTGAAGGAGGCAATATCTATGTCTGCCATTGCTCACATGAGAGGCTATATAGGAGGAAGGTGCTTACAGCAATAAGCTTTACCCTCAGAACAGTATTTCTAAGCCTTTCCTAGTACCCAGTGTGTAGGCTCTAGAGGTGATGTTTCTGCTACACCTTGCCCTCCCCTGTCTGTACACAAAGATTGCAATACTAGCATTTTATAATATTGTGAGGAATCATCTATTCCTTTAACATGAATGCTTTGCATCATGCCAATGAAGGGTCCTGAAAAAATGTTTAAAAACAATTGACTCTTGTCTTTCTCTAGCAATAGTAAACTGGTTTGGATGGGCAGTAGCAGTGTTTAAAGGCAAAGATTGCCATTTATCTAAACCAGCAAATCTTCTGCCATAATCTAGGATGAAGCCAGACACAACCCTGAACTGAAGGCTGAGAAAGCATTTGCTTGTCTTGACTTACTGACTATGGAAGTGCACTGCAGGCTCCCACCTCAGCACCCCACCACAGGCTGTGAGGTGGCCAGGTAGGGTCATGCTTTTCTCACAGAAATAACATAAAACAAATCTTCCAGCAGAGTTAAAGCAAAGTGAGCAGCTGAAATGGATTCACTAGTGTTTCAGTTGAGTATTTAGCTGATTTGGATTGCTTTTTAAAGAAAAATATAACTGTCTAGCTCTCCTTCTTAGGTGGAACAAAGCCAAATTATGAGGTCTTCATGAATTTTTTTTCTCGGAACAGGAACGCTGTCCATCATGTAAAACAAACTAGGCAGGTTGTCACTGGGTGTCTCTTCTCAGGAGTTCAAAACACTCTTGCCCTGTATTACATAAGCTTATTATGGAGCAAAGGCAGAGACCCTCCAGAGTCTCTAGGGTGTTCCTGGGCTTTAGTAAATGCATGCAGGAGCAAGATACCCCTTTTTTCTGGCCTATCCTTGGCACTCAGGGGGATTTCAGCTCAAGCACATACTGATAGTCCATCAATAAGAAAAGACAGGTAATAAAACATTGAGAACAAGCTTCCGTGTCCCCCTTTTCCTCCTTCAGGTCTTTGCATACATGGTTCTTTTTGGCCGGAGCAGAATTTTAGAGGTCATGTTGTTTCAGACCTTTGAACCCCAGTGTTCTGTATGTCCTTTGAAACATTCTGTCCTTACACACAGCTTCCAACCTCTTTACATCAGCACATTTGGTGTAGGAATCTGCTCTTTGGATGTTAGCAAATATGACCTGTCCAACTTTCAGGATGAGTATTGTTTAATCTTGAGTTCTCCAGTCAGCTTTTCTACTTTTTTCTAGACTCATTTCTCAGGGGATGAAGTGCAAAAAGCTAGTTTCTGTAAATGCCTGGAGTTGGTCTGAGGAATTTGGAAAAATTCAGGGGATTTGAATATAAATGGTACAGTGTGTTTTCTACTTTTGATTTTTTTTTCTGCCTCTACATTCATCTATAATTTGTGGCATCACAGTTAAATCATGTTATGCCACTGACATTTTTGTATGGTGTAATCATTCCTGATTGCTGTCTCTGCCCTTTGCTAGCTGGTTTCTCTTTACAGTACAGCTCTCTTGAGAGACCACAGAAAAGAAGAAAGGGAAGGGAAGGGAAGGGAAGGGAAGGGAAGGGAAGGGAAGGGAAGGGAAGGAGCATAAAGACAATTTTTTCATTTCCGAATGTTTGAATAAAACAGGTCTCTCAACTAAAATAAAGCAACATGAAATGCTGAGATAAGTGTTATGTCACCTTGTCATCTTTTTTACTGGTTTCTTTCAAATCAACAGAAACTTGCTGTCATCAGTGAGTCTTAAGAAACTGGTTACTGGAAGGGAATCAGTTTACATTCTAGCAAGGCTTTCCTCACCATGAAGGAAATAAAGGCATCATTCACATGAAATCTGTCCTGTTTCTGCACTGTACCATGTGTACCTCTCTTGAACTCCTGGCAGTGGCCTAGCAATTGTGTCTTGGTCTTTCTAGTTGCTCTCAGTGTGCTGAGGTGGGCAGGTCATGAGGGAGACTGTCCACCTCAACAGACAGGACATTCTGACACTTCTGCCCTATGACTGGCCTCAAACAGTGCAGCAAGGAAACTGCTTTCTGAACAAAACATGGCTCATAGGGAAAATGAAAGGCTGTGTTGTGGCCTGGCTCTGGAAGTGTCAGTTGAGTCTAGCTGGCTTGGAAACATTGGGAAGCTTCCTCTGCTCTGGCCATATGCCCACAGTCTCCATTGCACTGCTCTCCCTATCCAGATACCTGCATCTTCAGGGTCAGGAAATCACTAGATAGTCCTAGAGCCAACAGTGTTTGTCACTTTGCAGGCGTCGCTTAGGACATACACTCGGTGTTGCAGTAGGATTTTTGAAAGGTGTAGTGACAGTTTTTAACTCCAGATGAGTTTTAATCATTAGTGACACACATATGTCTTGAGAACAAAATATAATGTATGACATCTTTTTCATCCAGATTCTACAAAATGGCAAGGTGTGTGTTAAGATTTTTTCTATTGTACTTTTAGACAAACATTCTGGCCTGTCAGCTTGGTGATACTAACTTTAGCTGAATACCTTCTCAGTTCCTTCTGACATAACCATCTCTTCACTCTCAGCTGACATAATCCAAAAAGTCATTAGCTGGTGCATTTGTGAGACAGGAGTGTGAGCAGTGGTGAGAGAATTCACTGACAGCTTACTGTTGGTAGCTTACAGGTGCTGGCTATAGCTACAATCTTATGTAACTCATTAGTACAGAAAGTGGGAGCCAAGGATGCTGAAGTTCACTATTACAGAGCATTTCTCAACAGCACAGAAAGCTTGGGTTAGTTTTCATATGTTTATAAGTCAGAATCATTACACAGCTCTTCCCTTTGGATGATTTGTTTAATGAGAAAACCTCCTCATGAGATTATTTCAAGATTTAGGATTATTTTGGTTTGGTAGGGGGTTTTTTACTATGGATGTTCTATAGTCATAAAGTTTAGCTTTTGCTCATTTTTAGCCACACTAAGTTGTTGCAAATTGCAACATCTTGCATCCCTTCTCAACTCTAATAGCTGTACTATCAGGTAATATAAATAACAAATCTTTCAAAGAATGTGTTATCTATATTAACCTCATGAACTTGAAAAATTTGATCTTTAATATCTCTGTGCATTAGCTCTGATTTGTAAAAACTATGAGATCTAATTGGTCTCTGTATTTTTTTTTATTAATAGAACTCAAATGTGGATAGGACTATAGTAATTACTTTAGTAAAATCTGGTGTTTTGCAGATGACTGACTGATGTATGGACCTCTGACATTTGGAGACCACTGGGAATTTATTTTGATTCATACAGTTAAGGAGGATAAATTTTTCCTTGCAGTTGAGCTATTCCTTACTTTTCAGAAAACACATCAATGTAAATACCTTATGTGTGAAATTTGTTTTACATCATTCCAGCTATACTGTTCAGTGTTTGTGTAGGTTCACTCTCCAGTTAACAGAGAAATAGGCACTGAAGGCTGACATTTCTGAGAATGATGGGCTCTATCATCTCAAGAGCCATCTGTCTCTCCCCACTGACTCTAGAGGAGACCTAAACAATTAGTTGAGGACAGATTATCACAAGCAATATGGTTAAGAGGCACCACAAGTGCTAGTGTGGGGATGTGATATCAGCACTCTAATTACTATTGCTTGCATATAATTTTTAAGTTTTTCTAAGAATAGCTTCCCACCACAAATGCTTGCCCAGACCCTTGATATATTAAATTGTGACTTAGGTAATGAGAACTCTCCTCTTTATGGTACATCCTAAGACATTGACCCTGTGGAGTTTCTAATCTCATTCACAAACTTAGTTCCACTTCTTTTAATCTCCTTTAATAATCCTATTTTTCTAGGTTGTGGATCATCTGTGCTGACAGAGAAACAACCAGAAAATAATCCTGCAAAAAGACCCTTAGAACTTGGTTCAACTTTCTCTTTTTCCTGGGTTAATAGCGTGCTACATGTATCTCTTCGTNTCTTTCCTTTTCAGGGAGACAAAGGGCTTCTTGTTTATTTCTTAGCTGAACTCACACTTCTACAATAGTGTCTTCTTCCTTCCTTCCCATTCCTAGTGGAAATTTTCATAGCCTATTCATAGCCTATTCTTTAAATCCTCCAAACATGGAGATTTCAGCCTTGAGTTCTGTCACCTAGCCATGCTATAACTTCACCGTTTTTCTTAGAAGAAAGTTTTCCTTAAGATTTAATCTTCATTATTGTGGCTGCACTTTAGAGTCCATTGTTACTGCCTTTGTAGTCTTCCAGACCTGGGATATAGAACAGTAGTGGTTTACTCAGCACCATATACAGGACAAACCTTATTTTTGCCCCCTTCCCTTGTTTCACAGAAATGCAAAAAATCATGAGTATTTTTTCTCTTTAGCATTCTTGTTGGGAGTTTTTAATCTCTATGCAGAGTGTGTGTTACCTGACAATAAGTGTCTGTTTGTCTATGCATCACTAACGTAATTCCTTGTTAGTCTTACACTGAGGAGGAGCTGGGGTATACATAGGTGAAACAGTCCTCCTAACTTTGGGATGGACAAAGCATTACTAATGGCTCTTAATAAGGAAAGGCATGCCGGAAAAGTAGCCACCAGACTAAGTAACTATAGAAATAAAAGTCAGGGCTGTGGAAAAAACCATTCTGCTCGTGGGTTCAAGTCTGATTTCTCCAGAAAAGACTGGCAGACTGTAGCAGCTGATAGGCTATTGTTCTTTACAGATACTGTAAAGCTGATAGGATATTGTTCTTTACAGGATCTGCTGAGACAGGAAGGTGCAGAGATGGATAGCTAAGTTTTAACTTGCATGCAAAGCACTGCCAGGACAAACAAGCTTTCTGGATAATTTCCTAACAAGAAATCAGGATATTGTTTTATTTCAGGTAACAAGAGAAGGTTGCTGAATTAATGATCTCCATGTCATACACAATGCCACAAACTTCCAGAGTTGAAACAATCCAGTGAAAATTATAGTCCTGTTCAGCAGAAAAAATGCTTGACTACAGCCAGCTAAGGTGCACTTAGACTATTTGGCTTAACATTCTGAGCTGTGTGTGGTATAAATGGAAATGAAATGTTTTATAGGGGTTTAGGTCAATATCCCTTCTACAGTACTCCTTCTGAGTGGTGTAGCAACTACAGGTGGTTATTGAAGAATATAGTAGCTCCTCAAGTCCAAAACTTATCTTGTGAAAAAAGATCTCATTATGATTATAAATCTGCAAGTTCTCCCATTCCTTTAACCTTCAGCCTCCATATATACTGGCATGGGACAGGGTTTTCTAGAGTGATGCCATACACCCTGTGCCTGTGTCATACAAACACATAAACAAAAGAGATGGTACTTGGTGTAACTGGAAGCATCTTGAAGTGAAGTCTGTATTAATAAACATGGAATCTTTGTGACAATTCCAAAGGAAGACCCTGCATTCTTGAACTCTTAATTGAGTTTAACTCTGAATGAGAGCCTCAAATGAGAGGGCTGATTGCAAACACTAAGTTATTTGGAGACTCAAACCAGACATGCTAGAAAGAACACAGAACCAAGTATTACAAAGTTGTACACACACAAAACCTGCTCTCAAATTCCTCGAAGTTTAGAGATAAAACAATCTTACAGCTTTTTTTTTATTATTATTCTAAGCCCTCATTTTCTTCTCTGTCCCTGCTTCAGTGTTACTTGTGGTGCTCCTGTCATGGAGAATCTGTGTTTCATTATCAAGGTCATGGCTGGATGCCATCATAAACCCCTTCTTTAAAGCATGCAGGAAAAAACAGACCATGCAGTAGCTGACCAGACATCTCTATTTCTGAAACAGTTTTTGACTAAAGCTTGCATCCAAATATTCACTGGTTGGAGAGGATTCTTGTGTGACAGATGGCTGATTGACCATGAACAGTAATACTTCAGATAGCTCAATCCACCAAAAACAGTGGTATGGTTATAAGGGCATGGAGAAAAAATGTTTTCTTTTGCCACTGAAAATGAATTTTCTTCCAGTAGTGTCAGTATGAGAGTGAATGAAGGTTGAGCAGGAGGCAGGAATGAGCCAAGCTGGAGTACAAAAACAGTTAAGGAAAACTCAAGTAAAATATTTATTACTTTAAAATTACACTATACTTTCCTTATATAAATAAACTCACAAAACAAAATATTTAAAATATTATATGTGGTTTATATTAAAAGATCATACTCTCAAATGATGAATTTAGGAGGAACTGACTCCTCATACATGCAGGATCAGTAGTTACAGACTGAATTACTCAGTTAATCCTCTGGACTGTGGCTACTGAGATAGGATCTTGTCAGTCCCCATGGTGTACCCACAAGCTTTAACTGCATTAGCTAGCCTCACCTGGGCCCTCCACACACACTCTGCCCCTGCAGCTAGGTGCCTCTTTTAAAGGAGGATATCAGGGATTTAGCCCCTGCTGAAATTATGTTGTGGGAATACTGATCTCTGGCTCAGCCACAGCCCAGCCTAGCAATGGATCCCATTGATGATCCCTGTCTGCAGAATGACTCCCTTGCTTGTTCTCAGACCTGTCTCATTACTCTGAACCTGCTCCATTATTGCTGAGCTGTGTCTTGCCCTGGGTTGCCCTCATCAAATCTTATCCTGGTCCTGATCTGTGGATTTATTTTGTGCCTTACCATGAGACCTGACACAGTATCATGAATTCACCTGATAATCTGGATCCTTTTCTGACTATGGCTGCCATCTCTGAGCCCATGGTGCTCATCTTCCTTGGCCAGGGTGGGGTCTGGGCTTTGCCCTGACAGTCTGGTATTGTGCTCAACTCCTGGCTCCCCTTCCCTCAAGGAACAGCCAGTCCTCACTGTACCCTGAAAGGTCTATCCAAAGCACTGTTACCACTGTTTTTCCAAATGACTCTGTTCCAATTACAGGAGAACTCAAACTATCTATGCTACATTTCAAAGACATTATTTCAATCTCATTTCTGCATAAAATACTGCATAGACTTGATTGCAGAATATTTTCATGATTGGTAATGAACAAAAGTGCTCTAATATAGAATAATTTGGTATTCCTATTAGCTCATATGGGACTAAAAGTAGTGCATCCTAACTCTTGGGTTGACTATGCTGCTATTTTGCACAGATTAATATATTTTCTTTTTTTTTTTCTCCAAATATATAACTCTATATGTGGCAGTAATGCAGCCCCATTCTTTTAGTCAGAGTCCTAGAGCTTTATTATTTCCTACATCTATGCTAGTAGGATGGCCCAAGTTGCTTAAATGAGAAGGAGACAATTAAACTGACAGCTGTCTACTGGGATGTAGTGGAGCAAATAAGTGTCTGTACTTGAAAAAGAAATTGTGCTACAGATACATGACAACATAGCCAATCTCTTTGAACAGGGAGAATAAAACTGTCTGTTCCCTGAAACAGTGTCTGACTATATTGGGAACACTCGGGTATGACTCTGAAAGCTGTGGCTTCGGCAAGCAAAAAATGATCACAAAATAAATAAAGAAATGAAAATACACACATTCCCACACACTCAAGCAGAACAGGATAAATAGAAAGGATAAACACAGAGTTCAGTTTATTTACTCTGTTGCGAATGAAAGTCAGTGTCATAGCTAAGAACAACAAGGGCCTTGGATTGTTTTTCAAATAGGTGAGGCAGTCTTTTGGTTAGAACCAGAAGAGAAGCAGTTTGAGTCAATGTGCCTCGAGAAATAAGCCAGACTTTCAGAGTGCCCAAGTCTCACTTCATTTTGAAGCCTTAATTAAGTCATTATTTTAGGGTCATTACTGGAGACTTCTAAATTTGAGTACTCAGGACTAGGATTTATCCAAAGCCATTCAGGTCAATAGCAGCTCCATGGACTTCAGCAAGCTTGAGATCAGGTCCTTAATGGGAGTATTTAGCTGCTATGTACATCCACAGAATAAATATGTAATATATATGTAACACATGTATTCCTACAAAATAAAGCCATATATTACATACAGCTTTTCCTTCCTACCTAGCATTAATAAAGAAGGTTAAACATGACATTTTTCTTTTTTTTTTTCCTAAGGCAACTCATTTCAGATATGAACAATCACGTTTTTGCAAGTTAAAGATTACACAGTGAGTTATTAACTTTAAACACCCTTCATTCCTGAAAGCTATGTGGTAGAGACATTTTAGGTTGAGGCAACTCCTCTTACATAAGAGAGTTTTTCTGCCAAGTTATTACCTCAGATGGTTTTTGTGTTGTAGGTGAATATTTATATAGAGATTTCTCCTCCTCACACAAGGGCTACTGGAGAGCCTGGGTATCCAGAATATGGCAAAAGCAGAAATAAAGCAGTCTTGGGCTTGAAAAAACTGAAGAAAAACATCTCCAAAAAGAATAGACAAAAGGAAACCAAATGCTGACTTGTAATCCTGTCTTCTGTGAAGTTTTTTCTCCCTCCTACTGCTTCCAACATAAGCAAAGCTCTCTTGACACCTTGCAGAAACTTAGGAGCACCTGGCTGGCTCTCAAGGGTAAGTCTCAACTTGTCTATGAGTTCACTAGAAAAACACTAGCATGTTGTTCTTCTTTCACCTGATATTTATTTTCAGTTTGCCTACAGAGGCTCTGGTCAGTGCAGTTTCTGCTTCTCAGAAATTACACCAAATGAATGCTGATATGCTTGGCTTGCAACTTAAAGTGCCAAGTTAAGCAGCTGTCCTGAAGTTCTTGGGCTCCCTTGGGTGCCTGAGGTTTCTGTGTCCTTACAAAAAGAATAGAGAAGATGACAAAAATACATCCTCCTTTATTTTTCTCTTTTCACTGGTTTGTTGGTCTGGGGATAGCATGTACTAGTTAACAAGTTCTGCCCTTTACTATTGTTATCCTAAATTGGTACTCTTTGGGCAATTAGATGGCTCTGTTGTTAGGCTCCCTTTTAATGTGTATTTCGATTAGGGCCAGCCTAAAAAGACTACTGTGGGTGTCTGATTGGAGCCATACAATAGGGTTCAGAACAACTCAGTCAAATTCACCTTTTTCCCTCCGGTCAGTAAAAAATATTAGCATGTTTAACAGGGAGGAAAGTGAGGGGTTTCTCACTAAACTATAGTCAGACTTTTAAGGAGTGGTATCTATGAATGAACTGGATGAAGGCTGAAAAATCCTGCAGAAGAAAACTGCTTTGGCCCTGAAAAAGAGGTGTGAGCAAAGAAGCTTTCAGATATTGGCTTGCTTCTCACTCCCACTGGAGTCAGTGAAGATGCCTGTAATTGATTTCAAAGGGAGAAAACCACGCCAGCATTTGTACAGAAGTATTTTTTGTATACTTCAATACATGGAACCAAAGTTCTGGCCCTTCTGTAGCTTATGTAATGGAGTAATCTCCAAGGAAAGGGAAAATTGGCTGCTATATAGATGTGGAAACATTCATTAATCATTGGATCAGCACTCTAAACATTTCCTGTTTATATCCAGAGTGACACTTCTTTAAATTATATTGCCAGCTTCAATTTGGCATCGATGTCTTATTTTGTAAAAACAAGCTGTTATCAAATTTAACAAAAATAGTACAGTTTCCATGAAGAAAATTATTCTGAACAGCCTTTGGTTCAGATCATGTTTCAGAAAACAAACTTTCTTCAAAAGTTTTGATCCAGTCGCCTCAGACTGAAAAACTGAAGGGAATCTGGCTGGGAAAAGAAAAAAAAAGGTTTGAAATTGTCCTGTATTGTCCGCTTCAGGGGAAAACAAAGAATTATTAAAGAGATATGCAATTCCCTGGTCAGAGTAAATGAGCCTGTGGTGGATATCTTTCTAAAAAGAAACTGCAGTTGTAGTGTTCACACACAAAAACATCCATTCTGGTTATTGCTGTTTGTCCCTCCTGCTCAGAATTTCCATGATCAACAGTTCTCGCTCTCTCCCTACCCCCTGCCCCCTGGACCTAAAACTACCTCCTTTTTCTCATCAGGACCCAAATAACTCACAGATTTTAACATTTTTCAGACCACTGCATGAATGTATAAACAGATTTTGCAGGGAGAGAGAGAGCAGAAGGAATGGGGGGAAGGAAAAAAAGCATCTGAAAGCCAAACCTTCTAATATTCCACTTCTGTCAGTTGTCTTCAGCATGACAAGGCCGGGTTTTTCATGGTAAATGCAGACTAGCAATTTCCTATAGTAGGAAAAAAAAGCATTTTTGGCACCGAGTTTAACTGGTGCAGAGTAGCTGTGTCTATGCAGTTAAGCAATTTTGCCCTCCCAGGTGGGTTGGCTGTATCCAGACCATTAGCTGTGACTGATTTCTGGAAGCATACCTGGGAATTGTCTGGGAGACCCCTACTTGGCCTCAGCTGAAGCCATGACCCACTGTCCTACTGCTTGAACAGTTCAACAGTGAAGGCAGTTGATCAAGAATCACACAAGTTTCCTGGATCTGTTTACTGGTGTGAAGACAACTTAGTTGTTCCCTGGACTGCAACCACTAAGGACACTATACCAAAAGAAAAAGTGCAGTAAAAGTTTAAGTTATAAAATATTCAGGGTTCCAGGGCCTCTGTGTTGTAATCATGAAGTTTCATTTTGACAGTCTGATGTATCTCTTCTCTCCCCCTGCACACCTAGCCAGGGAAGATCCTATATGGTAGTGTCAGTACTGGCACTATTCTATTCCCTAGGGGTTTATACATGAAGAAGAAAAGGAGTTTATGAGAGAATATAGTGAAGAATGCATCCAGCCTCCCAGTTTTTCCCTAGCCTGCATTTCTTAGCCATCACATGGCACAAAAACACCATGCCCAAATATCAAACTCCCATATCTCTCACCCCTTGGAAAACAAGTAGATGAGTAATTTACCTAAGGCATGGTTGGCTAAAATATAGTAAATACCAGAACGCCGTGTCTGTTCCTACTTCTTATCTGTTCTGCTGTTTCAGCACATAAAAGAAACAGGCTTTAGTGGCATATAAACTGCTGATGAAAGTGTGTCTCTTGTCATATCTTGTGTGAAGTAATGGTGAATCTCAGAGTTTGGCTTGCAAGGTAAAAGGGTCTTTAGTAATCCCAGCAGAAAATCATTGATGCTCCATTGTTGTGGCATTTTTAAGTCAATTCATAAACACTTCAATAAGGGAGGATGTATTCTAATCCAAGGAAATTCTTCCCAGTGTAAGAGAAACAGTTTTAAATTCAATGGGTTGTATCAAAAGAGGCTACAGAATAACTTAATCTAGTAATCATTTGTGAAATTCAGGTCACAGGATATGGCCAGCAGAAGAACTGTAAAACTTTGGCTTTTTGTTTGAGCTGTCCTGACATACATTACCCACAACAAAGCATTTGGCCTTTGCCTCTACAACACTGGCTTGTTCTGTGGCAGAGCCAGGAATGTAGGAACGTGGCTCCCGGCCAAGCTGGTGGGGAGAGGAGAATGCCCTCGACCTGGAGGATTCCAGCTCTTTCCATGTCTGCATCTTTTATCCAGCACTTTATGACATTTGAAGAGGGTGCTTTTCCATGCTGCCCGCAGCTGCTGTTCTCCCTCCTGCATCTGCCATTCTCACACTCCCAGCCTGGGTAGTCGTGCTGAGTTTGTGCATTGCAGGCTAGCCAGGATGTGGCTATTGAAAAGGCAAACGTGGGGAAGGCCGGAGCTTGGCTATGTGTGCATAACAGTAAGTCAGTCAGTGTTCACAGGCTGAGAATACTGCAGTGTTTGAGCTAAGGGAAGCTCTTTGTTTGCTTTTCCTTGCACTACTGACTGGGTTACTTCAGCCTAATAGAAGGCTCTTTATTTTATTTTATTTTATGCTCTGTGAACGTGACCCATCACAAATCAATTACGAAAAGCTTATAGGTTCTTTCATCCTGCTCCTCCCAGGAAGGGCAGCTGAGAATAATTCATAATGAATAAATCTGGTAGTTCCCAGAAGACTGTACTTAGTGAGCTTGAAGTTCTTCCTTCTGCTTCAAACATTCACTGAAAGAGAGAATTGAGTTTCAGGTGAGGTAGTGATAGTAGAAGAAAAGATGTTTTACACTTCATTTTTACCAGTGGGCAATTTCTGACTGTTCCTCTGATATACTCTGTAACTTTGGAAAGTATCATCACCCAAGGTCCTCTCAGGAGATAAATTCAGTAATAACTGCAGAGCGGCAGGGCTCTGGACTCTTGCTTGATACTTCACAGTTCTCCCTGACATCTGAAAGTACCAATTTCTGGGAAGTTTAGTGTTAAATAAGTGAGTAGTTTATTCAGTTGTAAAGACTATTAAAGGAACTATTGTGAATTCATCCTGTGGCTGTGGGTCCAGATGTTAAAACTGACTGAGGCCCACCTCTAATTCTAAACTCGGTGGTAGTCTACAGAGGAATTAAATTTATCAGGAAGAATTTAAATTACATCTTTTCCAAAGCCTGTTTATATTCTTTTCTTTAATCATACTTTCATTGGACCAGCAAATAATAACTTTGTAATAACATCATGCCAGATAAGCCACTTCAAAACCAGGAAGAAATAAAAATTACAAACACTGAACTGGCAGAGAAGAAGACCACTAGAGATTGCCTAAATGGTGCCACAGTGTCTGCAGACATTGCAGGGAGACAATGGGATACTGTAGAAGGGATAGAAACCAGTTCTGGAGGCAGGGTGTTCAGGACATGAAGAATCACAGCCTCTAGGATTTCTATTACATGTGCCATATTTAGGCCATGTTAAAAGAGTATGTAAGTATCTAAAGTCAGGTTGAACCTCTGACATTTTAGATGGGAGATGGAGATGTAGGTGCTTTTGGGACCTTACGAGTCACTATTCTACTGCTTTAAATACTTTAAAGAGTTTGACTTTTTGAGACTGAGAAGTGACACAATCAAAGTTAAGGATTGCATAAGTACTGAGTAGCCTCCATTCCCATTCACACTGATGGGAGTATGGAGATCCTGTCCTCTGCCTCAGTGTTGTTTTGACCCATCATTTGAAATACCTACACCAAAGGTAAGCTCTGGCCCACATGAAATTGCTGCAACAAGTGGTGGTTTTTTGCCAGCTTTTTACTTTCCTTTCTACCTTGCAAGGGTGTTGTGATGCATAATTTGAGTTTGCAAATCACTCTGGCAGGAAAGCATTCTGACAAGCAGTATATTGTGTACTTCAGAGCTTGGGTTTAGGCCAAACAGATAGAAAAGAAGCAGGAAGGAGGTCAAAAATTTATTTCATCCCTAGTATTTCTGAATCCATGTAGGAAGAAGCTAGGTGGGCCCAGAAATCTCCGCATGCTGGAGAACCTGAGAATAATCTTCACTTCTGCTTATGAAACTGTACTGCAAGTTTTTTTCATGTCATTCACTCTTGCAGGTCCAACACACTTAGTGCCTCCAGACGGAGAGAGGAGCCACCGTGAAGTTCTGAATAATGCAGATTGAAGAGATACCTCTAGGTATCAAGGGTGGCTCAGTCCTAGAACCTCCATCTGTTTAGATGACTAAAATGAGTGGATTAACTCCCAAGGCATAGGAAAGGGAAGTTAGTTCACTACCAACTTCTAGTGCATAGTGAAGGAGATATGAACATTCGTACAAGGAGAATACAGAGCAAACAGTACCCACCAGCAAACAATCTCTGACTCACCACATGGTTATTAGCTAACTTGTTTAACTTAAAATTTCCTCTTAGTTAAAGGGAGAACACTGGACATTTGGAGTTTGTACATCCTTACATCATTTAATAGAGCTAACGAGGAGGAGTGCTTAAACTCCCTATTGCAGCATGAACATCCAAGGACTGTCTGTGTTTTATGCTAATTCAAATACTTGTTGCTGCTTTGATTTTGTGCTTAGCCAGTCCCAGTTAACTGAGTGCAAGGAGAGAGCTACTGCTGGCAGTTGAGAGCTGCTATTTGTGAGCAGGTGTGAAGTCGGAGGACTTGGACAAGAGAAGGAAGCCTGATCTGTTGCCTTTCTTCTCAGCTTTGAAGAACCCACATAATTTGTAACATGTATCATGGTCACTTTATGGAGAGAAGTGGCAGCAAATCAGAGGGGAAAGGGCTTATACATGGGAACTAACACATACATACCTGTATGTTATCTTGGAATTAATTGTGCGTGTATATGTGTAGGCATGTGTGTGTGTGTGTGCCTGTGCACATGCACACAAGAGTGTGACACGTCTCTGCCAGGAAAGGCAGGGAGGAATTCATAGCTGTCGATAACACAGATGTACACAACTGAGCTAGTGACTGCACACTTCCTTACAATCAGTGGTGAGAAACAGGCACTTAGCAGAGCACAATTCTTCTTATCATCTGAAATTAATCACCTTTTTAAAAGGCTGTTTCTCACCATTATCTGTAAATGAGCAGAGATCCTTGTTGCAGAGGTGTAACATGAAGTGAGATGAATCCCACCTTTCCTGTCTGAGCTCTTTGGAGTATTCCACATGCAATTTACTGTATTATACGTTACTTACAGTGCTCTTTGTGTGACCTGGGTGTTACTTGCCAAAGCCAATGAGTAAACCTGATCTGAATCCAACTGAAAATTATAACAGATTTTTCCACACAACAACCTCGTTATTTATCACAGTGGCATATGCCTTCTTAAATACAATCTTAAATGTAAGAGACCTTCAGGTTTTGAAGGGTTCTTTTTAAAATTAATTGTTCATTGATCTACATTACAATGTGATTGCACAGACAGTAGTGTTAGCACAATCAAAAGAACTCTGGACCATGCCATGAGACAAGAGGCAGGAATCTCTTAAACCAATATTTTTGCTAAAGTTTCTGTTACTAGAAAGAGTGTGAAGAACTGATTTAGCAGACAGTTGCTACAAGGTGAATGATTTTACTTCATCAGTAAAATAAGCAGAGTAGATCTCTGCCTCCTGCAAACACAACTGGCTAGAATGTTAGAGGACACCCCCAGGAGGAGCTAAATAAACTTTGTAATGTAAATGTTCACTTTTCAAGCATCTACATTGATCACAGTTTTACATATAATGGTTGCCCAAGGCAACCATTGGAAGTATATGATCTTTAAGATCCTTTCCAACCCAAACTATTCTGTGGTTCAATGATTATTTGGCTTGGAAGTATATGATCTTTAAGGTTCTTTCCAACCCAAACTACTCTGTGGTTCAATGATTCTATAAGGGTTCATCTTGGAGATGCTCAGGGCAGTTCAGGTCCTCAAATTAAGCAGAGAACATGTCAGATGACACCAACCTGGTTATACATCCTTTGCTTATTCATACACAGAGATAATGATACAGGTGAAGAAAAAGGGATTTCTGAGATACATCCAGATTCATCCTACCTAGCTTCAGATGCTGAGATGTCCAAGTCAGAAGTCCAGCTGTTTTAACTCACCATGGAATTAGTGGAGAAAGGGACAGCCCCAAAGACCAACTCAGATTTGGATTTAAATGGCTCTCCATATTTCCCCTGATGATAGAAGGATCCTAGAATAAATAAGTACCAAATGCAAGTACTCTGGTTACATGGATTAATATATTTCTATTAGCACCTTAGCATCCCTGGGAGGCATTAATAGGGTCCTCAGCAAGTCCATCTGGATATGGTATGTCAAGGGAAGAGCATATTTTTCCCTAGTTACTCAAGCATGAGTTATCAGTTGCTGTGTTTGCTGATAATCTCAAGATCTCACACCTGAGAGTGCTGACAGAGGCATGCGTGGTGCAGATCTTAGACTGTGCCAGCTAGTGGGAACAGTACTTACAAACAGTTCATTAACTCCACTTGCATTAGGTACTTACACAGCGGATGTTTACAGGCTGTCTTGGCTGGATTTATAATGGCAAGTGGTTGCTAGGAGGCGGGAAGAGATTAATCCTAAACAGAAAGAAAGGCAAAGAGAATCAGCTTTTGAAAGGCCAAGAGAGATGACCCAGGAAACTACAGGCCTCTCAGTCTCACTTCAGTGTCTGGTAAGGTTATGGAGAAGATTATTCTGGGAGGTATTGAAAAACACCAGAAGGTCAATGCAGTCATTGCTCACAGCCAGCATGCCTTCATGACAGGAAGGTCCTGCATGTGGAGAGCACTGCTGTCTGCAGTGCTGGAGAGTAGACCACTGCATAAGGAACTGGAAGACACTTTAACCCTTTCTTCCACTATAACTAAGAGGGAGTTCTACAAACCCTACCTTCAAACCA
Organism: Ploceus nigricollis; assembly: GCA_013399945.1. Lineage (NCBI taxonomy): Eukaryota > Metazoa > Chordata > Aves > Passeriformes > Ploceidae > Ploceus > Ploceus nigricollis. The sequence goes on from VXBC01007399.1 coordinate 130,881, forward strand.
AACCTTCAGCATGTTTGTGATGGCAAACAGAATTTTAATGACCCCATAGGGCACTCTTTGCTATTGCTGGAAATAAAAAGCCTTGTGCGGAAGTACTGGAGAGTCCAGAGAAGGACCACTAAGGTAATTAATGTATTAGATCATTGCCCCTATTAGGACAGGCTGATAGAGCTGGGAATGTTCAGCATGGAGAAGGGAAGGCTCATGGAGGGATCACATCAACATGTGTAAAACCTGAAGGGAATCTGTAAACAAGATGGAGCCAGGCTCTTTCCAGAGGTGTTCTGTAACAGGCTGAGAGGACATCAGCACAAACTGAAGAACAGGAGGCTCCCTCTGAACAGCAGGATACACTTTCCTTTTTTACTGTAAGGTTCACTGAGCACAGAAACAGGTTCCCTGGAGAGCAGGTAGAGTTTCTAGCCTCAGAGACTGTAATAGTCTACATGTTCCATGTAACTCTGCCTGGTCCTAGACAACTGGTGGCCTGCTTGAGCAGGGGAGTTGAACCAGATGACCTCTAGGGGTCACTTCCAACCTTAGCCATTATGATAGTCTGTATATGTTAGCCTGGAGAGCATCTATGGATTTGTGGTTGTCAAAGCTCAAGGTAAGAAAGTTGCCCTTGCAAATGCAAGAGGATGTTAGTGGGGAAGAGATCACTTGCAGCTTATCTTTCGATGTCGCTGTTCTTGCATGCTGTTGAGGAATTAACACACATGACAGCACTAACATTTGCAGGAGGATTTTGGATCTATAGAGCTACATGCCTCCTACGCAAGAGGACTAGCTGAGAAAAATTGTTTCATTGTTCCTGATACTTGTTTTTACACTCAGGAATCAGCTTTCCTTGGCATTTTTCCATCTCTGGAACCCAGCTGCCAACAACCTGGTTTGGGTTTAGCTGACCTATTATTTGCTTTTCATTTTAAATATCATAGACCCAAAAAAAAANACTGCAACAATGAGTGAGCATTAAATAGATTTTCTTTCATATGTGGTGTGTTCATACCACGTGTGTTTGTTAAACACCTGGCCTATATCCTCCTACAGTCACGCTTGAAAGAAATCCTATGCATGCAGGTTACTCCTCTTTCTCAAAAGTGGCAGCCTGTGATCCAAGACACATAGCAGTAAGGATTCCTGCTGGCTTTTGCAAGGAACCTTAGAACCTTTCCATTCAAATTCATCAGACAAATAATAAGCCATAATTTTCCCTACTTGATAGGAAAAATAGCTTTCATCAAGCTTTCAAATAAGTTGGCATTCTATTTGTTTGGACTCAACAGGAGAAAAGAGATCATGAAAACAACCTAGGGCTAAATCATTTTAGGGGCCCTGATGTGAGCAGTTTTCTAACTAAGCTGAAGCAGAACACACATAGTAGAAGATCTCAGATTCATGTGGGTGAAATAACTCTGCAGGTGGTGAACCCAAAAGATCCTGGCACAGCACAGTTCTGCTTTCACTGCCAGTTGCTATCAGAAGTCACAGTTCTCATTCTCCTTAGTCATCACTACAGCCTCTGCTACAACACAACATTTTCAGCATGACACACATGCCACTTCCCAAGCTGTATTCAGAGACCTTCCCACGCAGTTGTGGTAGGGATCCCTAATACGGAAAGTATATTTGAAGAATGGGCAGAAAATGCAAATGTTACGTGGTCCAGAATCCTCTGGTTTCATACCTTATCTTGTATATATATGAAATGTGCCAAATTGGTCTCTCTAACTGAGCATTGTACAGTAACTATGATTTGTGTAGGGTAAATGCTTCCTGTTGGTATTTTAAAGCATACAGAGGCAGGCTTAAAATAATGCACCAGCCCAAGAAGTTCTTTAAATAACACAGGAAATTTGATGACCCTGAGTCCACCAGTGACAGCACAGGAAAAGGAAAAACAGAGATCAGATAAGACTTTGGTAACAGGAATGACAGTGGGATTATATTCCTCCAGAGGTTATCCTTGATTCTGATACAGGCAGAATGTCACCAATAAAGAGGATATTCTACCAGGGAGTTATACTCTCCTAATTATGGAGCTGTTTCTGTGGCAACAGACAGAAACCATATTTACCCTGGTTTTGGTGGCTTCTATATCTTTAATATGCTTCCAGAGAATTAAGGAGAAAATGAGCAGTGACTTGTGGAAAAGGTCAGCATGGGTCAGCATTTTGTCCTGTTGTCTTGCTTGAACACACTGACTGCTAGACAGAAAAACTCTTGCTATCAGATGCCATGCTTGCTTATAGGTTTAATTATAGTCCTACAATTAAAATTCTAACTAAAACTGTATATAATAAACTAAACCTATAACTGAAACTGTAACTTGGTTACAGTTTTAATTATAGTCTTCCACATTGGGAGGAGGGGGCAAGGGAGTGGGGAGCCTGATTCTTATGGCTGGCACATTGCTGCTCTTAACAGTTACTGCAGAGTCCATCTCCCTCCCCCTTGTCTGTTGATTTATGTGGGTGTTGCCACACAGAATTACTGGATAATCTCATTATACCTAATCCTGTTTACTCCTACAAAGGAGACTGGCAGAGTTCCCTTGTTTTCCTATTCCTCTTTTCCTTTAGTTATTTCAGAAATATTGTCTATAAAGCATGATCGTTCAGAGTGAATGCTTATCCCGTTTACTGTCCTTAATTCCAGACTCATCAAATTCAGCACCCTGCCCTATCTCTTTCGGTAAATATTTTCTTTGAGCCAAGCATCACACAAACATTAGCTGTAGCTCTCCTTATGTTCAGTTCATGTAATTGAATTATTCTGATGCAATTAAAGCTTCTCAAATGACATTTTGTGTTTACACTATCTTTTATGCCTTTAAAAAGTAGTCTCCCTTACAAGGAGACCTCTTGCACTCCTCTTCATGGGCAATGCAGTAAAGAAAGCTAAAAGCTGTAAATGTCTACATATGTTTTTGGTACTTGAACACTTAGGTGCTTATTAAGATAGATTCACTTAATTCAGGATATTTCTAAAGTATAGGGAATCACAAGTATATTTTTGGTGATTAGAAACTCTTAACAAGGTTACTAAAAGCACGTAAATGTTGTTGATATGAATACAGGCATTAGGAGCGTGCCCACAGTAAACATAAATCTAGATAGCAGTTGTAAGGCAAGATGAGAACCATAACCACATCTACCTAGTTACCTTTTTAAGTGCTGAATGTAGTTAACGGTAGCATGCTTACTTGATAAAGATTTCCATAGATAGGCTTAGTAATTTTTGTTTTACCTATTTAGTGCTTGTGAAATGTCTTAAGGAAAATGAAGACTTTATCCTTATTTATATAACCTAGACAGTGAATAAACCCGTTTCCTGAGTTTGTTTTAATCAAATAATCCCATTCTGAAGTGATGACTTTCAAAAGTACTGCAGTACACACTGTTTAGCACTATACAAGGTTTTGGAGGAAAAGATGGCTCACAATTTCCTAGTAATTACTTTTATACAGTTCCAAAAGCTAGATTACAGTTAATTGTACTGTAATTCTTAATCATTAGCAGTCATAGAATTTCTACGCTAAATGGGGCAAGATTTGTAGGGGAAAGTAATATCACATTATTGGCTCAAAAAAGCAGATGAGTTTTCTGCGAATGGAACAAGAACAGTTCCACTCAAAAATCTTACATTCAATCTTTTGGACCGAGATGTATGTAAGAAGATTATTTATAGCTTAAGCACTACATATATCTTACTCTAGTTATCTATTGTACCTGAGAAAACACTTTCAGCATAGTCACACGCAAGCCATGATTCCATCAACGTTCAGCATCCAGTATCTCAAGACTGCCAGCCCAGAACTGCCACACTAGGCATTAGGCATTACTGATCATTTTATTGCATTAAGGAGTACATTGAGCCTTTGATAAGGATCTCCACCAGGAAAGTTTTCAAGTAGGAATGATTTTCTAAGTAGGAATGATTATCTGATTGTGACAATGCAAAATCTCACTGTGGAGGGGAAAGAAAAAGGTTTCAGCACAGCCTCTGAAGTTACAGAACCTAAGGTTATGAGAACAATAAAGTTTCTGTATTTTAGGGCCCAGATTTCAGTACCATGTTACCACTAAGAGCTTCTAAAATCAGCTGCTGTGTAGCTGTTTATCTGCTTAAAATCACTGTGTTTGACCTCCTTCCTTTAACATTTCTGAAATTTCCACCATCAGGCATTAGGCCTCTCTATTGACTTTCACTCAAAAATCAGATAGCAAGAGGAAGTCCCTGTAAAAGGAAGAATTGTTTTTACATCCTTACTCCAAATCATTTAAAGAAGAAAGATTTAAAATTGGGTCCTGCCATCCCCCAGCTAAGGTCTCCAGACACTGCCCTCTGAATTGGACGTTTTAGACTGCTTAAGTTTTTCTGCTTCTCATAAAATACTGAAGTACCTGCTGGGAGGAGGGATCGGAATCACAGCACTCCAGAATTGTGTCCTCAGCACCAAGACACAGTAGCAGTTCTCTTGCCTAAAGACTATTTCAAAAGTTTGTATTGAGTGAGATAACTTCTACAGGAGAAATAGAAGACAATTGCCCCATTTGACATAGGAAAGGTCTGCTCTCAAATTTGAACCAGGTAAGATCCCAGGTCACAGGCTGAGTGTTTTAATTAACAGTCTATTAAGTTATTAATTGAGACTTTTTTTTTAATGAGAACGACTTATTTTGACACAAACTGATCCAGCTGAGATGTTGATTTACAGAAATTGGAGGTATACACACACAGATTCCCCCATCATGTGATAGGAAACACATCCCACTAAATGGTGCCAGTTGTGAGGGAGAGGGATGCTGTGACCTGTCGCTTCTATCGGCGCTTC